>CM035838.1:389484028-389826528 GCA_020510985.1 Pholidichthys leucotaenia
TACCAACAACTGATTTGAACTTCCAGAATTAAATAAAAGGAGGAGGGGGGGGCTACTATGTCCCACGGCATGTTTGAGGAGCTCACCGGACAACTCATACGGACGGATGGATGGACGGACGGACATCATCATACCATGAAACTGTCTCTTGTTATTCTACTCAGACAAAGTAGAAGGATGTTTCGCACCTTCTGTCAACTGCAGTCTTCTTCAGACAAAGATCATCTGACATTCTGTGACATCACATCAGCTCTTTGATCCTTTCTGTAGGCGTCACCAACCTGATAGATCCACCAGGTTGATCATGCCCCCCCCCCCCCGCCCTGCAGTGGTCTTTGGAGGAGAGAGTCCCAGGTGTGAGAGAACATCAAGGCTGCGTCACAGAAGGACTGCAGCTGACAGCGGAAACACTTCAAATAAGGTGCGAAACGTCTTTCTCCTTTGTCTGAAGAGAAGAACAAGAAACAGTTTTAGCACTAAGAAGACTGTTTGAGATATATACCATAACAATGTATACCCCACCCTTCAACGGGCATATAAGGAATAACTACCCCCTTTACTCAGGGGTCAAGATTATTGAGAGATTGCTCAGTGATGACAAAATGGCCAGATCTCCAAATGATCTTTCACTGAGAGATCATTGAGAGATTGATGGGATTGTTGTGAGCTCAGAGATCATTGAAAGATCATTAAGAGAGTGTTTTGGACCAAGTGAAACTAACTGGGGAGACCATGGAGATCACTGGAAAATCATTGTGAGATCTGAGTGATCGCTGAGACACCATTGAGAGATCTGACCATTTTTTCCATCCCTCACTGATCTCTCAGTGATCTCCACCCCTGTGTAAAAGTTTTTCTCCACCTTCTGGAAATGTTTCTTCTTCAGAGACAAGACCCAGAGGCTCCCTGTCACTCAAGAAAGCCTCAGCAGTCTCCATGGTCACCCACGGAACTCTCAATAATCCCTCAGTGATTTCTGTTGCTCTCTCAATGATCCCCTAAGGATCTTTCAAAGAGCTCTATACATCTCCACGAAACTCTTACAACAATCTCCTAAACATTTACACATAAACAGTTTTTTTTAGGCCTCAGGAGGCAGTTGAGGGATCGGGTCAATTTTTACTCTCATTGGTCTCCCAACGATCTCCATGTTGTGTAAAGGGGGCTGAAGCATTAATGTTCCCTTGTAATATTTATATTTTTTCCATATCCTACAGAGACTGTCTTTAGATCTGTTCAATTAAAAAATCTGCTATTTGTCAAGGAGTGGCCACATTTTTGTGCATCACTGCAAACAAAAAAAACACCAAGATTTCAGGTTAATGGGATGAATCCTTTCCTATAAATACCATCAGACTGTTTATGTTTTCACAATGAAGCTGAAAAAAAATCTTATCATCCTCTCCTCATTAATTAGCTACAACATTAGACACCAGTATTGTCTATAATTACTAATGCTATAGTACTGTTCAATAGTCCTTGATACAAGTATGGTGATATTCGGATATAACATAATTTTCTGTTATCAGAATCTTGAAAATAAATAAGCACATTAATTTATTGTCAAAATGAGCTGATGTCTTTTACTGCATCAGCTTTTTGACCAAGTTCCATTACTCTGGAGCATGACTGTGATACAGCATTTTATCTCATTATGTGTAATTAAAATCTGACCTTGACAGGTTTCAGGAATGAGCGCCGTAACAAACCTGTATCCTTTAATTATTGCAGCAAAGCGTCACTATCATCAGGTAATTACGGTGGGGCAAAAAAGTATTTAGTCAGCCACCAATTGTGCAAGTTCTCCCACTTAAAAGACGAGAGAGGTCTCCAATTTTCATCATAGGTATACCTCAACTATGAGAGACAAAATGAGAAAAAAAAATCCAGAAAATCACATTGAAGGATTTTTAATGAATTAATTGGTAAATTCCTCGCTAAAATAAGTATTTGGTCAATAACAAAAGTTCATCTCAATACTTTGTTATATACCCTTTGTTGGCAATGACAGAGGTCAAATGTTTTCTGTAAGTCTTCACAAGGTTTTCACACACTGTTGCTGGTATTTTGGCCCATTCCTCCATGCAGATCTCCTCTAGAGCAATGATGTTTTGGGGCTGTCGCTGGGCAACATGGACTTTCAACTCCCTCCAAAGATTTTCTATGGGGTTGAGATCTGGAGACTGGCTAGGCCACTCCAGGACCTTGAAATGCTTCTTACGAAGCCACTCCTTTGTTGCCCGGGCGGTGTGTTTGGGATCATTGTCATGCTGAAAGACCCAGCCACGTTTCATCTTCAATGCCCTTGCTGATGGAAGGAGGTTTTCACTCAAAATCTCACGATACATGGCTCCATTCATTCTTTCCTTTACACGGATCAGTTGTCCTGGTCCCTTTGCAGAAAAACAGCCCCAGAGCATGATGTTTCCACCCCCCATGCTTCACAGTAGGTATGGTGTTCTTTCTTCTCCAAACACGACAAGTTGAGTTTTTACAATAAAGTTCTATTTTGGTTTCATCTGACCATATGACATTCTTCCAATCCTCTTCTGGATCATCCAAATGCTCTCTAGCAAACTTCAGACGGGCCTGGACATGTACTGGCTTAAGCAGGGGGACACGTCTGGCACTGCGGGATTTGAGTCCCTGGCGGCGTAGTGTGTTACTGATGGTAGCCTTTGTTACTTTGGTCCCAGCTCTCAGAAGGTCATTCACTAGGTCCTCCCGTGTGGCTCTGGGATTTTTGCTCACCGTTCTCGTGATCATTTTGACCCCACAGGGTGAGATCTTGCGTGGAGCCCCAGACCGAGGGAGATTATCAGTGGTCTTGTATATCTTCCATTTTCTAATAATTGCTCCCACAGTTGATTTCTTCACACCAAGCTGTTTACCTATTGCAGATTCAGTCTTCCCAGCCTGGTGCAGGTCTACAATTTTGTTTCTGGTGTCCTTTGACAGCTCTTTGGTCTTGGCCATAGTGGAGTTTGGAGTCTGACTGTTTGAGGTTGTGGACAGGTGTCTTTTATACTGATAATGAGTTCAAACAGGTGCCATTAATACAGGTAACAAGTGGAGGACAGAGGAGCCTCTTAAAGAAGAAGTTACAGGTCTGTGAGAGCCAGAAATCTTGCTTGTTTGTAGGTGACCAAATACTTATTTTACCGAGGAATTTATCAGTTAATTCATTAAAAATCCTTCAATGTGATTTTCTGGATTTTTTTTTCTCATTTTGTCTCTCATAGTTGAGGTATACCTATGATGAAAATTGGAGACCTCTCTCATCTTTTAAGTGGGAGAACTTGCACAATTGGTGGCTGACTAAATAATTTTTTTCCCCACTGTACTTCGATGACGTGCTGTTTCTCTGTCTAAATCCAATCTGAGTCTATGAAGATGGCAAACGAAAACAAATCACTTTGGCTATTAGTTTCATCAGTCAGTGCATTTGATTAGAAAGCAAGTCTAAATGTAAGACGATTTTAACCAGGATCAGTTCTGGGCTGTCTTATGGGTCCCATGTGGGTTTGTCCACGGGTTCTATGCTGGCCCCATCTGTGTTGGCCCACATGGACTTCACCTGTAGTACAGGTGAGCAGGTAATCTGTTTACCCGCTTTGACCCCATCTGGGCCCCACATGGGTTTAAGGTGGGTGAGCAGGCTTCAGTAACACTGGCACCATGGCCAAAATTACAAGAAAAAAGTCACAAATTTATGAGAAAAAAATATGAAAATTTATGAAAAAAAGTTGAAAATTCATGAGAAAAAGTCACAGATTTACTAGAAATAAAGTCATAAAGAGATGGCTGAGAGATCAGTGAGGGATTGCTGAGCATTTGATGAAAGACCAATAGAGTTCTTTGAAAGATTGCTGAGAAATCATTGGAAGATTGATGTGATCATGAACTTTCTGCTTTAAATGTGACATCTGTGGGGTAAAGTGGAGTAAGCAATAACAAGGCTAAGAATGGAGTCAAACCTCACCCTGATGTCACTGGGACTCTGCAGTGAATTCAATTCAATTCAATTCAACTTTGTTTATATAGCGCCATTTCACAACAACAGTCATCTCATAACACTTTCAACTGTAGGGGAAACCCCACAGTTTCAGAAAGACCCCAGCAATCAAGCGATCTCCTGTGAGCATGCGCTTGGCGACGGTGGAGAGGAAAAACTCCCTTTTAACAGGAAGAAACCTCCAGAAGAACCAGGCTCAGGGAGGGGCAGTCATCTGCTGTGACTGGCTGGGGGGTGAGGGGATAGAGAAGATGAAAAGAACAGACATGTAGAGAGCAAACAGCATGATGGGGACTCAATCTATGGGAGAGAACAAACAGATGTTAATGACCAGAAAAAAAAAAAAAAAATCATTGAAAGTGAATAAAGGAGTGAAGCCCAGTTCATTATTGGAGGTCCCCCGGCTGACTAAACCTATTAGCAGCATAACTAAGGGAGGGTTCAGAAACACATGATCCCTCCCTAATTGTAGGCTATATCAAAAAGGAAGGTTTTAACCCTATTCTTAAAAACAGAGATTGAGTTTGACTCCTGAATCCAGATTGGCAGCTGGTTCCACAGGAGAGGAGCTTGATAACTGAAGGCTCTGTCTCCCATTGTACTTTTGGAGATTGAGATTGAGAGATTGAGATTCAACTTTATTGTCATTACACATAAGGTAACGAAACGTGACTTGGCATTTGGGCACGCTCTGCAGAGCGCATCCAAGGCCGGGGCAGCCGCTAGGCGCCAGTCAGATTCTAGGTATTACAAGTAATGCTGCATTTTGGAAGCGTAGTGCTCTGTTAGGATAATACGGTAGTATCAGATCTTTTAAATAAAAAGGGGCCTGATTGTTTAGAGCTTTGTAAGTAAGAAGAAGGATTTTAAACTTAATTCTAAACTCTATGGGAAGCCAGTGAAGGGAGGCCAGAACTGGAGAGATATGATCTCTCTTTCTAGTACCTGTTAAAACTCTTGCTGCGTACTTCCGGTTATGGCGGCCACGTAGGAAGACGTGTTTCACACTGCTCTGCTCCTAAAAATAAAAAAGTTTGCTAAAACTCTCTTAATTGGAACAAAAACCCATCCCAGCGTTTAGGCGCGGATATGGTAAAGACCAAGGCTGGGAAATTAGGCGGAGGAAAAAGTAATTCGACAAAACAATCCAAACTAACAGACTTCCACGCTCGTGACGAAGCAGAAAAAACTCCAGAGACGATGGCGGAGTGGGAGCTGCTGAGGAGGGGACAAGCGCGGTGCTCGCTGCCATCAGCTCCATGGGAGCAGACTTTTCGTCTAAATTTGATGGGATTATAGCAGCGTTAAAAGGAATGAGAAAGGAAATAAGCGACTGTATGGAACGAGTATAGCAGGTGGAGCTCCGAATTTCAAGCGCTGAAGATGACGTCACCAGCCTACAATCAAAGTTGCAAACACTGGAATTAAAATGGAAACATCTGGAAGATAACGTCCTGGACTTGGAATCCTGCTCGCGACGGAATAATTTGAGGCTGGTGGGCCTCCCGGAGGGAGTGGAGGGACGGGACCCATGTTCCTTTTTGGAAAAGTGGATTCCAGAAGCGTTGAACAACGCGGACCTACAATCATCGGTCGTTTTAGAGAGCGCTCACCGAATCGGCCCACCGAGAGATAATAAGACACCACCAAGGACGCTGATTATGAAGTTCCTCAACTTCAGGGACAAGAAAACGGTCACCAACGCGGCGCGAGCTAAAGGGAAATTAAATACCAGGATCAACAGGTGCGGTTCTACCCAGATCTGGCCACAGTAATTCAACAATTAAGGAGGCAGTTCGACCCCGCCCGCAAAGAGCTGCGCAACCTCGGGATTCGTCACGGAGTGATTCATCCGGCAAGACTGCTGGTCACATATAAAGGGAGAACCTGTCACCATGGGTTGAGATGCCGTCTCGGCACTCAGCCCATGTTTTCCCTCATCCCTGCTTCCCATTGAGCAGCGTCTCGTCTTGGCAGCATTATGGACGGCTGGGGCCAATTAGTCTTCATCAGCTGGGGCACTGCCAATGAGGATAAATAGGAGCAGCCTCGATGACTCGGGGCTGCGACATAAACACATTGCTAAGCTGAAGCCCCTTCGTCTGGTGTCAGCTTATACTCCTCTTGCAGCATTCCTGTGTTTGTATCCCGCTGTGAGTATGTACGTCTTGCTACCCCCCACGTCCGGTACGAGCTGCTTACCTCTGCGCTGTGCAACCTGTGAGTGTACCTCTGCATGAGTATCTGTGCTCTCCTCATCCCTTCCCCTTTACCCTGAATAAAATATCACGACTCACTGGCTTGTCCCTGGCTCTGATTGCCCGGCTCCCTAGAGCCGGATATGACAGTATGTCGCAGCCAGAAGAGTTGCCGGCGGCCGTGAGTCGCTGTGGAAATGTACCTTTCTGTCCGGGTGTCAGCGCTGCTAGCATGCCGTTTCCCAGGAGTCACTTCCGGCGCCAGGGCGACGAGCTGAGGTCCATCTCGGAGGCTGTCGACGGGACGCTCTTCACCCTGCACGACGCCTCCAACGCGAGACGCTGGCATCCGGGCCGTGCTGAGGAACTCCTGGACTGTCACCCTTACTCTCTGTACCATCTGGAGGACAGTGCCAGGATAGACGCTGCAGGTACACAGCGAGAGAAGCTCCACGGGGTGGATGGAAATCCCGGCAGGGAGTCGAAGTGGGCGACGTCTTTCCCCAATTCGGAGTCCCGTTCCTGCCGCCATTCCAGTCCGGGAGTTCGCGCCAACCAGAGGACTTCCCCCGACCTGCGCCACGTCACTCGGGATTCCCTTCAAGGAGCCGCAGCTGACAGCAGTTATGTCCGGGGTCGAGTGGCTGTCGCGAGCTCTACTGTGTTTCCTGTCACCACCTTCAGGCATGTGGCGGCGGCAGGGAGATTGATGGTGTGGACTTCAGGGCTACGAAGCTTTCCCGTGCTCGGTGCCTTCCTCGCCTCGTTCTCTGATCTGGAGCGGCGAATCCTGGGTTTCCCCCTCGCTTTGTTCCCTGGGAATAGCCGCCATCACATCGCCGAGTCACCTCTGCACGAACCTCGTCCGGATCCAGTTCTGGGCTATCGTCAGGACCGTTCCTCCCACGCAGCTGTCATCCCTTCGCCTCGTCAGTGTGGAGACTCTACAGCCTCGTCCCTTGAGCCTCGTTCCCCCGCTGTCATTCCTGGACATTCGGGCTGGCTCACCCCGGCTGTTTTCCCCTCCTCCTCGACGCGCTTCCTGACTGCTGTGTGTGCCTGGAATCCCGGCCTGGTGAGCTCTCTGCTGGAGACAACGCGAGCGATCCTCAGACTAACTCCCGGGGGGTCCTCCGTTATCGCCGGGCGGGGAGAGGAAGAAGCAGAATCCACTACAGCAGGCGATACCCAACCTCCAGGGGGCAGGCAAGTCATTGTTTTTTCACACCTGCTTAATGATTTGCTCTGTCACATCCCTGGAGGAGAAGTTCAGGGTTCGCAGCTCCCTGAACTCTCCCCACCTGCTGTAACTTGTATTCCTAATCCCGCATCCTCTGTGTCTCTCTCCGCCGAGCGGTCCCCGGCTCCGGGTCAACGTGGTGGGATATGGAGAGGGCCTGTGGTTCCGCAGCTACATTGCGGACGGAGGAGGGGGACTGACTGCTGCGTGGAGTCTACGCCGACGACTGAGCGTCCCCGGGTCTCCACGGAGGAGCGGTTCGGTCCGGCGGGACGAGATTCTTCTGGCTTCACGCCGAGTGGATCGTCGGCGGGGTTACCTGAGCTGGAGGGATCTCAAGCTGCGCTGACCATCGTGCTGGCTGCGGGGCCCGACGCGGCTAGATGGGAGCCTGACAACGACCTCCTGACGACGGATCCTGGATCTTCGCAGTCCTGGACGGCGTCAGAACCCGAGATCAGGCGAGTGCTCTCCTTTCTTTTCTCTCTTTTTATCCCCGAGCACTTCAGCCTATCTCCAGGGGAGACGAGCAGGGTGCAGCCATCCGCTGCGTCTGAGCTCGTCTCGCCGGGTTCTGGCGCTGCCGGTGATCCTGATCCCGGTTCTGTTTTCTCTTCTGAGCCTTCTTCCAGGGTCACCGGCAAGGAGTTGCTGTTCCTCGTGGTGCTGGAGGGTCCGGGTTCAACGTTGGAGGTCGGTTCTGGTGCAGTATTCAACGTGGGTTCGCCCGAGACCCAGTCGGGGTCCAACGTGGGTTCGCCTGAGGCCCGATCGGGGTCCGACGTGGGTGCTGCCCCAGTATTGTCCAGGTCCGGTGAGGAGGTGGCCGTTTTCCTGCGGCCTGACGCCCGCTGCCCTCGTCATCGGCTCTCCCCTGAGCCTCTTCCACCGGGATCCGCTCTGATCCTTCGCCCGTCTCAACGGTCCTGGTGGTTGAGTGATGCGGGTTGACGACCCGACCCACAGAACTTTCGGTTCGGTGATCTGGTTCCCCCCACTGGTCTGTGTTTCCCTCTGGGCAGCCTGGTTCGGCTGCCGGTGGACTGGATTCCTGGGATCTGGGTCCAGAGTTCGCCGTCCGAACACTTCTCTTCCCCTGATTTGCCAGCTGGACAATGGGCGGGGAGATCTCCGGAGCCATCTCGGCCATTTTTGGACTCTGCCTGCCATTCACCTCGGGTGTCACTTTTTCTTTTGTTATTAAGGTCACTCGGGTGTAATGTTTTGTCCTGTTGGTGGATTCGTTTTTATAGTGCTGTGTTTTCTATCGCTCATGCTCAGCATTTTACTTTTTGTGCCATGTTTTTAGCCTCGTTTTTGTATTGTAGAGTTATGTTTTGTTTTCCGTAACACCATGCTCTGCAGTTATCCATTTATTCCAGTCACTTTCATTTCTTTAGGTGACTGTGTATTTATATATTCGTGTGTGTGGGTTTTTCTTTGCCTGCACTCAGTATTTCTTTTTTGTCCTGTTGGTTCATTATAGAGTCATGTGCCTTGTTTTCCGTAACACCATGCTCTATAATTGTCATTTGTTCCAGTCACCCTCACTTTTCTTGGTGAGTGTGTGTATGTACTTAAATTAGCGCTGTGTATAGGTTCCCCTTTATTTAACCGTACTCAGCATTTTTTGCCCTGTACCTTTTTGGTGGTTCTTTTTTCCTTGCTCTGGGTCACGCATGGTTGGTACTCTCTGGGTAGTATGTAACCGGCGTGCTGACCCAGTTCTTCTCCCCATCTGTACCTGGGTTAATTATTCTGTTTTGTCAGTATTGTATTTGGGTTTTTCTTTCCCGCTACCCTACATTGCCCCATTGGTGTTGTCCTTCCCTTGGCTTCTTCCCCTCCGGTCCGCCTCCCTTCCTCCCACCCTAGGTGGTGGGGGGGGGGGGCTGGGATGTTCCTGGTCGTTCAGGAGCCCGACCTTGAGGGGGGGCTCTGTCACCATGGGTTGAGATGCCGTCTCGGCACTCAGCCCATGTTTTCCCTCATCCCTGCTTCCCATTGAGCAGCGTCTCAGCTGGCCCCCAGCTGGCAGCATTATGGACGGCTGGGGCCAATTAGTCTTCATCAGCTGGGGCGCTGCCAATGAGGATAAATAGGAGCAGCCTCGATGACTCGGGGCTGCGACATAAACACATTGCTAAGCTGAAGCCCCTTCGTCTGGTGTCAGCTTATACTCCTCTTGCAGCATTCCTGTGTTTGTATCCCGCTGTGAGTATGTACGTCTTGCTACCCCCACGTCCGGTACGAGCTGCTTACCTCTGCGCTGTGCAACCTGTGAGTGTACCTCTGCATGAGTATCTGTGCTCTCCTCATCCCTTCCCCTTTACCCTGAATAAAATATCACGACTCACTGGCTTGTCCCTGGCTCTGATTGCCCGGCTCCCTAGAGCCGGATATGACAGAACCCATATCTTCAAGACCCCTCAAGAGGCGCAGGAGCTCATTAAGCAGATCCAAAAGGAGACTGGTGGGAGCTAAGCATGAACATGACAAAGGTAGAACATTTAAGCATTTGTATAGGCATCTGATTGATCTGAAACATATAACAAGTCTACAAAATACAGACTGTATTGTAAAAAAAAAAAAAAAGCTATGATGTACAAAGTTGCTATAAAACTTTGAAGTTATGTTGAAAATCTACAGAAGAGAGTTAATGTCATTAAAATAGTAGTAGAGTCAGAGTGATTGAGAGGAGAAAGAGAGAGTGGTTTGACTGATCCTTGCAAGTGTGGAACAGTCACTAGCTATAACGGGAGATGGAATTTTTTTGATTTTGGGGAGATTACCATGAATGTGGGGAAAGGGAATTTGTTTTTGTGTCATTTGTAGGATGAATGTTCAATCATCCATGTTTTTGCTTCTCTGTATGAGCATGTTCATATTGCAAGGTAATCTCAAACTCCTTATTGATCATAGATCAAAACGTTAATCTTAATTTAACTTCATGGAATTGCAGAGGTCTACAAAATCTAAAAAAACTTAAACAAGTTATGAATAAAATAAAAGACATAGATTCAAAAATTGTATTTTTACAAGAAACTCATCTAATAGAGGAGGATGTAAAAAGAATTAGGAGAAGATGGCAAGGTAATGTGTTCACCTCATCATTTTCATCCTGAGCCAGGGAGTTATGATTCTCATACACAAAACAGTTCCATTTCAAGTGAAAAATGTAATTGGAGACAAATTTGGAAGATATCTAATCATCCAAGGATCTTTGTTATTAGAAAATATAAATCTGGTGAACTTATACGGCCCCAATATTGATGATCAAAACTTCTTCGTTAATTTATTCCTTACTTTATCATCACTTACAGGGCAACATATAATAGCAGGGGATTTTAATTGTACATTGAATCCCAGTATAGATAGGTCAACAGGACTGAACTGTACGCACAATGGATGCAGGATGACCATTAATCATTTTATGAAAGAATTGAGATTGCTAGATATATTGAGAGAAATGAAACCACAAGTCAAAGCCTATTCTTGTTATTCTAATACCTATAAGACATTCTCACGTATTGACTACTTTTTGATCTCTACAGAATTAAGGTCCAAGATTCAAAACTGTTTCTATGATAACATTGTGATCTCTGATCATGCACCCTGCTGTCTAATATATGTAGATAAGAAATTGACAAAGGATCCAGGTAGGTGGCATTTTCAGCATAAATGGCTTCAGGATGAGGAATTTGTTAAGTACATAGAAAAACAGATGAGTTCTTTGATATTAATACTACACAAACAACGGCATGTATAAAGTGGGAGGCTTTCAAAGCTTTTATTAGAGGGCATATTATTAGTTATACAGGTTCAAAATCTAAGAAGACTCAAGAGGAGAGAGTCCAACTGGAATGTAAAATAAAAATTCTTCAAGAAAAAGTGTATGAGGGGAAGTAACCCACAGTTGGAGAACGAATTACTGATTCTGAGAGCTGAATATGACAAAAAATCAGTGAATAGAGCTGCCTCGAGTCTTCTAAGATTGAAGCAAACTTTTTATGAACAAGGTGAAAAATCAGGAAAATTATTGGCATGGCAGATTAAACAATTAGAATTTAAAACACCAATTACCAGTATTATAAGTAACGGACAGGTAGTTATAGATCCTTTAGAAATGAATAGTGCCTTTAGAAATTATTATGAAAAACTATATGATACAAAAAATGAAACTGACTTAACAAAACTAAATGGGTTTTTGGGTGGATTATCTATACCGTGTATTCCAAATGAAAACAGGGAGATACTGGAGTCTAAAATTAGTCAAGAAGAAGTTGGGCTAGCCATTGATAATATGAAATCAGGAAAAAGAGCAGGACCAGATGGTCTTCCAGTTGACCTCTATAAAAAATTTAAGAATAAATTAATAAAACCACTTTTGGAAATGATTTTAGAAGCATTTCAGAATGGTAATTTACCACCATACATGAATAATGACTTAATTATACTGTTGCCAAAACCAGGTAAACCCCCTAATAAATGTGAAAACATGAGACCAACAAGCCTATTAAATGCTGATCTTAAGATAATCTGTAAAATTTTAGCAAAACGACTACAAGAAATATTACCAAATATTATTAACCGAGATCAGAATGGCTTTATAATGGGAAGACAAGGCTTCCATAATGTAAGAAGACTATTTAATATTATTTATTCCAACAAAGAAGCACCGTATACAGCTCTCATATCATTGGACGCCGAAAAGGCCTTTTATAGGGTCGAATGGCCCTATCTTTTTGAAGTCCTACAAAGGTTTGGACTTGGAAATAATTTCATAAAATGGGTCACGATAAAATACAATAATGCTACAGCAGAAATCCTAACAAACAGCAATATCTCAGAATCAATAAAAATCAATAGAGGATGTCGACAAGGCTGTCCACTTTCACCCTTATTGTTTACTATGGCAATTGAACCTTTAGCGATGGCAGTACGTTTACATCCACAAATATATGGAATTAAAGTAGGACTAACAGAACATAAAATCTCCCTGTATGCCGATGACATAATTTTGTTTATGTCGAATTTTAAAAAATCAATTCCGACCTTGTTAAATTTAATAAAGAACTTTGGGGAAATATCAGGATATAAAATAAATAAAACTAAATCTTCAATATTAATGCTAAATGAGACCCAGAGAAACCACCCAGCTCCTGAGGTAAATCAATTCAATGTTGTAAATCAGTTTAAATATTTAGGAATTCAAATTTTGCCTAAGCTAGAATCAGTCTCCAGTGCCAACTATGAAGCCTTAATGACAGATATTAATGAGTTACTTCAGAGATGGATGTCACTACCAATGTCGATGATCGGGAGAAATAATATACTTAAAAGTAATATCTTACCAAAAATACTTTATTTATTTCAAAACATTCCTTTACCACCACCTTCAGATCTATTCTCAAGAATTAAAAAAAAGTTAGTGGAATTTATATGGAACAATAGGAAGGCTAGATTACGTTTGTCCTTACTATATTTACCATTTGATCGTGGAGGTCTGAAATGTCCAAACTTTATGTTGTATTACTGGTTAGCACAACTGAGGTCTATGACATATTATTTTTCATCAAATGATCCTCCTCACTGGACTGAAATGGAATCATACAATTTACCTTTACCTCTTCCCTTATTCATATACTCAGACTCGGCTAAAAAATTACAGAAACAAGTTAAAAATCCAATTGTAAAGCACATGATCAAAATATGGTGTGAAATAAAAAAATATTTAAAAGAACCACACTTACTGTCACAATTTAGCCCAATATGGGGTAATCAATATTTTACACCAGGGAGAGCGGATGCTGTATTTAAAGTATGGAATTTAAAAGGGATTCAAAAGATTCAAGACTTATATTTGTCACTTTCAGATAACATAATGTCTTTTGAAGAACTGAGGATTAAATCAATCTTAATAGAACACATTTTTTTTTAAATATCTTCAGCTTAGAAATTTTATTCGATCAAATCAAAATAATGCTCTCACCCGACCTACTTATTCATCCTTGGAAAAAATTTTGACGAAAGATATTAAGAGAAAGGGTATTATTTCAGAATTTTATAACTCACTGACACTATTCTCAAGCGAAAACTCACAGAAAAGACTGAATTATTGGAAAGAAGACCTGCAAACTGAAATTTTAGAGGAACAATGGGAAATGGCTTGTGCAGAAGCTCAAACCAAATCAATAAATGTACGTCTTAAACTGATACATTTTAAATGGTTAATGCGGATGTATGTTACACCAGTGGAGTTAAATAGATATAACAAAAACATACCAGATACATGCACATAATGTATGGAAAGTAAAGGAACCCTATTTCACTGTTTATGGGAATGTAGAAAAATCAGAATGTTTTGGGAAGAGGTGAGGGTAACAATTGAAAAAATAATTTCAAAACAATTCACATTGAACCCTAAACTGTTTTTGTTGGGTCTGTATCCAGAAAAACATAACTTTAATAAGAGTGAAAGAGCATTCATAGACCTTGGTTTGCTTAATGCCAAAAAATGTATTGCACTATTGTGGAAAAAGACTCATAGACCAGATGTGACTCAGTGGTTAAGACAGATGTTAACCTCTTGCACTCCGGTGTACCGCGGGCGGGCACATCTCTGCGTCCCAGTGCGCCCTCGTGCGTCCCAGGGCGCCCTCATGCGTCCTAGAACGCACTGTGCGTCTCAGTGCGCACTCAGACGCACAGGCACTATGCGTCTGAGTGCGCACGGAAAAAAAAAAAAAGCTGCATTGTTCAGCTTTCTTTTCACACAGCCGTGAACAGAAAGCCAAAGGAGTGTATGATTGGTTTAGATTTGATTGACCTCTAATAAGAGCCTTGAATTGGGTTTCTGAAACCTTGAAGAACCAATGACTGAAAACCTAGCAAGAAGGACCTGCCTACCAACGGCTGCGAATACGAGCCAGTTGAAGCAGAGAAGTCTGACAGTTGACGTGCGTCTCCCTGCATAAAATCTCTTTTGCCTTAGCCGCTGGGTGACTGACATTGAGACCTGTGCGGAACGGTAGCATCAGCCAGTCTTTTTTGGATTATTTGTTTGGAAAAATGGTTCGCCAAAACCGCAAGCGTGGAAGCGGAGATGTTTTGACCGGGTCAGGTGACCAGAAGCACGAGTCCGTTACAACCGGACCAGCTTCATGTTCGTCTGACAGTGAGGAACTTACTGCTGTTGTGGACAGGTAAGTGTTATAAGCTAAATTATTCTTTATCGATGAAAATAGTAATAAAAATCACTTTTGACTGATCGGTAATTCCAACAGTGCGTCATGGCCACAAGTTTTTTGGTGTGCAGAGTTCCTCTGTAGCGGGGCGGGGGGGGGGGGGTGTTATCCTCTGCATTGCAGATAGATATTTTAGCATAATTTTTATTGCACTGTAGGCTATTTTTTCTTGTAAAAAAGGCCACACATTTTTTACGTGGCATGTTTTTGTGTGTGTGTGTGTGTGTGTGGGGGGGGTTGTTTGTTATCCATCCATCCATCCATCCATCTTCTACCGCTTTTCCGGAGGTCCGAGTCGCGGAGGCAGCAGTTCAAGCAGAGAAGCCCAGAGTTCCCTCTCCCCAGCCATCTACTCCAGCTCTCCAGAGAGGATACCAAGGCGTTCCCAGACCAGCAGGGAGACATAGTCTCTCCACCGAGTCCTGGGTCTGCCCCGGGGTCTCTTCCCAGTGGGTTGTTTGTTACCCTCTAGAAATGTAATAATGTTTTAGTATAATTTTTATTGCACTTTAGGCTATTTTTTCTTGTAAAAAAACAAAAAACAAAACAAAACAGGAACTGTGCTGTGTATGTGAACTCTGGGAAAACAGAAGAATAGTAAAAAATAAAAATTGAACTTTGTAAATGACTTTATTTTCACATAATAGACAAACTTCAGATGAAGACTCTGGTGAGGAGTGGGTGCCAGATGAGCACTCTGCCAGCAAGCGCAGAAGAAGGGAGCTGCAAGCGAGCTCGTCAGAAGAGGAAACCCCTACCCTAAAAAGAGGGACACCACTGGGGAGAGGAAGAGGAAGGAGAGGAAGAGGGAGAGGAAGAGGAGGCGAGAGTGGTGATGGCAGCCCTCAGCCTGGGACATTGGCCGGCCCTTCATCAGCTGAGGAGAGGTGGCATGATTCCGACACCCCTGACATCATTCCACCACAGCCCATTTTTCGTCCCAAAAATCCACCTGGACCTCAGCTAATTACAACAGCTTCATACACCCCCGTTCAGTTGTTTGAGTTATTTTTCACTCCATCTGTGCTAGATCACATTGTTGAGAACACCAACCTACATGGCTCTGCACACTACAACACACCCACCAGCCCCTGGATTGACCTCACACGCTCCGACCTGCTCTCATTTTTTGGCCTGATTATTTACATGGGTATAGTCAAGTGCAAATCCTTCAGTGATTACTTGCGAGGGGGACACCTGTACAGCCTTCCTTTCCCCAAGAGTGTAATGACCAGGACAAAGTTTCTCCTGATCAGCTGGGCCCTTCACCTCAGCAGCCCAGGAGCAGAAGAGGCCAATGAGCAGAAGAGAGGCACGGATATGCATGACCGCCTCAGCAAAATCTTGACACATTTTCTAGGAATCAGTATGATGATGAGTAGGATTAGAAAATTATATTTGATTGAGAGGGTATTCCTGTCAACTTGTAAAATATCCCATTGCCAAGTGCTTGCTCACAGGGGATCGCCTGATTGCTGGGGTCTTTCTGCAAATGTGGGGGTTTCCCCTACAGTTGATAGTGCTATGAGATGACTGTTGTTGTGAAATGGCGCTATATAAATAAAGTTGAATTGAATTGAATTGAATTTGTTGTTTGTAAATAGTATGTTTTGTATATTGACATTTTTGTTCAGTAAAGTGTGTTTAGAATTGAAACTTCATTTTCTCTGCATCATTAGTACTGACAGTGTTTCTGGATAGCTAACAAGATAGCCCTGAGTGTCACCTTTCATTAGAGCCCAAGATGAAGCTTCTATGTTGAAGCATTCAAAAGTTCTAAACCAGGGGTGTTCAATCATGTGCCATGGAGGGCCAAGACCCTGCAGGTTCTCCTTTCTACCCAGTCTCTTCAGCAGGTGTTTTCACTAATCAGTAGTCAGTGGAAGAAATTCAGTGGACTCTGCTGTTGAAGACACTGGTTGGAGGTAAAGCCTGCAGGGTCTTGGCCCTCCATGGCGCATGATTGGACACCCCTGTTCTAGACGTTTTTCCAAACTGTGCCAAACTGTGCCATTTGGCACAGTTTGGCACAGTTTTTATTCTGGTGGATCAGAACAACAGGTGTCGTCCTCTCATTTACTATACAAGTATTTTATTTATAGGGCCGACATCAGTTTTACTGCAGATGTTTAGCTGCTGTTTGACATTTGTTTCCAGACTGAATTATGGAAAAATGAGCAAGAGTTCCTCACTGCCATCTGTTAATGCCATGTTTGGATTTCTATTGACCCCAAAGTGGTCTCACCAGAGAGTTTTTTTTTTTTTTTTTGTTACTTATTTGTACCCGTAGGTAGATTTGGTTTGCAGTCTGGTGACAAGCCACCGGCTGCTGGTCGCTGCGTGCGCGAGCGCCCTAAACCTACATGTTTTTGGTATGCGGGAGGAAACCGGAGAAATCCCGGAGTAAACCCACGCGACACGGGGAGAACATGCAAACTCCACACAGCTCACTGTTGGTCGGGGGCTGGGATCGAACCCACGATCTCATGATCCCCGTGATCCCCCGGCCGAGGGTAAAACTGTGCTGCCACAGTGCTAAACCACTGCGCCACCGTGCAGCCTGCAGAGAGTTGTATTATTAAATGCATTTATTAGACCCTCCAGGATTTCAGACTCCTGTTACGATTTCGGGCCAGAAAGCCTGAATTTGAAGCAGCTTTTCTAAAATGTTGTGATAAAACTTGAGACATTTTTTTTTTGTTTTTTTTTTGTTACTTATTTGTACCCTTAGGTAGACTTGGTTTGCAGTTTGGTGACAAGCCACCGGCTGCTGGTCGCTGCGTGCGCGAGCGCCCTAAACCTACATGTTTTTGGTATGCGGGAGGAAACCGGAGAAATCCCGGAGTAAACCCGCGCAACACGGGGAGAACATGCAAACTCCACACAGCTCACTGTTGGTCGGGGGCTGGGATCGAACCCACGGTCTCATGATCCCCGCGGTCCCCCGGCCGAGGGTAAAACTGTGCTGTCACAGTGCTAAACCACTGCGCCACCGTGCAGCCGTAGAGAGCCGTTAGAGCTTTTTTGCCCTGAAAACTGTGGGAAGACATACACATTTTAAAGCAGCTGTTTTTTCCATAGTTTACAGAGATGCTATTATCCATAACACCGAGAAAAGCACAGAATTGCCAAAAAATTGTAACAGAAATGTATCATTTTTAAATTCCCACACCACAGTAAGACTTAATAATTGTATTTATTTTATTTTATTTCATTGTTGTTTGTATTTTGATTACAAATTGACTTTTACTTTGCAAAAAGGGTTTCAGCTCACTTCTGAAAATGTGTAAATTCCAGTTTAGTTCTGTTGAATTAAACAAATGGCTCATTGTGGTCTAGCCATTATTAGTCCTATTATTATTTATTTATTTACTTTATTTTATTTTATTCCCTCTCTCTTAAGTGCTAGAAGTCCAAAGTTAAATTTGTCATTCAATACAACCAATTTTATTATCTCTACAGAAATGGGATCAGGTTTACAGTGGTGCTGGTTTTGGTCCAGTGAGTGAGGCAGGTTATCTGAGGGAAATTAAGTTATTGTTTATCAGGTTTTCACTGAGCTCAATAAGCCGACTTCATAGACAATGCTTTTTAACTAAAGTGGAAATGTTATTTTAAGACATTTTGTCAGTTTCAGCTGTTTTGTAGTTTGGCAGACCCACCTGATACAGCCAAACAGAATTTTGTAACGGCCCACGGATTCTTACGTCATGTTTGTTTTTATACATCCCACTGTGTGCATGAAAACCAGAGTACACCATGTTGTTGTGCATATGCATGAGGCCCCTGGAGATCACTGGAAGATTAATGTGAGATCTGACCATTTTTTCATTGCTCAACAATCTATCTCTCAGCGATCTCCACCACTGTAAAGGGGATATAAGCAAGAAATTAGAATTTATACAGCAGCCCAGACAGCTCACCAAAATGCCAAGACCATACCATAAATACAAACAAGAGCACTCTGAGGCGCCTCTGTTTTCTTTGAAGATCCCAATATGTCACTGAAGGAGAGCTGTTTCAACTTTTCAATATAATTATTGGGACAAAATTGAGTTATGTTAAGCCCGTCATCCATGAAAATACAACAAAAATAGCTGTATACAACCCAGGTCAAGATCCCAAGGTGAACCTGTGTAGCAGGTTTGGTGATCCTAGCTTTGTTTCTTGTTCAGATATAGGTTAAATGGCATTTTGACCTTGACTTCTTGAAGAACGAGTTTGTGATGCACAGATCGTGATATGTGCAGAACTCGAGCAGCCGCTCTCCGTTGTCGTTCATTCTGCCCACGCCAAATGGTCCAAGACAGGAGGGCCAGGAGTCGTGGTCAGCACCCACTCTGGCATTGAAGTCTCCAAGGAGAATGAGTTGTTCAGAGTTGGGGATGATCCTGACAGTTGTTGCGAGATTCTCGTAGAACTCGTCTTTTGCCTCTGGTGTGGCCGTCAGTGTTGGGGCATACACACTGACGAGGTTGACTGGGCCTTGAGTGGTGTTGAGGCGGAGGGTGAGGAGTTGTGCAGAGCCATTGCTGCCCAGTTCCACCATCTTCAGCAAGGTGTTCTTCACTGCAAAGCCCACTCCGTGTTCCCTGTGTTCGTCACTGCCCTTTCCCTGCCAGTAGAACGTGTAGTCCTTCTCTCTCAGTGTGCCTGCGTCAGCCAACCGTGTTTCCTGGAGAGTGGCGATATCCACTCCCAGTCTCTTCAGCTCATTATTGATGATGGCAGTCTTCCTGGTGTCGTTGATGTCCTTGAGGTTAGCAGCGAGTCCTGTCATCATAGTGCGGATGTTCCAAGTTCCCAGTTTTAGAGTTGGTCTCTTTTGTTTTGTTGTCTTGTCTGGTGCGAAGGTTCTCAGCCTGCTGTTCAGACTTCTCCTCATCCCCATGCACCCAATGAGGAAAGCAAGCTGTGGCGGGACAACACCTTATTGGCTGGGGGCTGCCCAGCTTGAGGCGGGCGGTAGCTGTCCAGTGAGATCCGATGATCCCTCCCACTGTCGGGAACAACCCCTGGCGCCGCGCTCTACGCCAATTGAGCGGTGGCTTATAACAGGTAACTGTCATTCCCCGTGTTTTGTCTACGCCAAAGGCGAAGCTGGAGTGTCCTCTCCAGTGATCCGGTGTTCTATCTTCTAGCGTTGGGTGTTGGTAGGATTCAAGCCTGGGCAGGAAGATATGGAGGACAAGATGTTGCCCATGCAGCATGTCCCCCCTCTCCACGTCACTGATGAATCCAAAGGAACAGCAGGGCTGCTACAGTTTGGCACCAGCGCCGTCGCAGGAGCTGCCAGAATGATGTTGAGCACAACAGAGAACTGCCTTAGGGGCTCCGACTCCGGATTTTTCCTCAGGGTTGACTCCCGAAGCCTTTCCTGTGACTGGATGTGCCGCAAGGCAGCGGAGGTTTGAAATCAGGGTTTACTTTCCCCTAGATGGGCTACCTTCCCAGGTTGACGAGCCACCATCTACCCGAAGCATCTGGTTTTAAGGCGCCAGAGATCCGCCCTCGCCCCTTCTCCTATTAGTAAAAGCAGTTCCGCCGCAGGGCTTAGAGACTAAACCACACGGGCAGGCTAGGAGTTGGACTTAGTTGTCAGAGGCTTTTTGAGACGCATGCCATAAGGAGCATTTTATGAGCACTGGGAGCTTAACCCCAGTGCTGCTCCTGGCTATGACAACCTTGGAACCAACACAAGGTTTCCTGGCAACATCCGCGCTCAAAGCACTGGCACCAGCTGGACTTGATCCTGACCAGGCACACCTCACTGAAGAACGTGCTAATCACCCGTTCGTTCCAGAGTGCAGATTGTGACACAGACCATTCATTGGTGTGTTGCAAGGTCAAGCTGCAGCTGAAGAAATTCCATCGTGCTAGACAGCCTGGAAAGGCACGGATTGACACCAGCAAGATGGCCCAACCAGAACTTGTTGAGCAGTTTGCCTCCACCTTTGAAGAAGGAACTTGGTGTACCACAAGAAGGAGAATCTGCAAAGCAGAAGTGGGAAGAGCTGTGAAACACCATCCACCGCACAGCCTTGGCTACCTTTGGGAGGAAGACCTCGAAGTCACAGGACTGGTTTGATGCCAAGTTGACTGAGATGACCCCCGTCATTGAAGCCAAGCGCTCAGTACTTGCTGAGTACAAGAAGTACCCAAACGAGAAGAACCTCCAGATTCTCAGGGCTGCGAGAAGCAAAGTTCAGCAGACTGCTCGGCGCTGTGCCAACGAGTACTGGACTCAGCTCAGCCAAGACATTCAAACCGCTGCCATAACAGGGAACATCCGTGGTATGTACGATGGCATCAAGAAAGCACTTGGTCCGGCTCAGAGCAAAACGGCCCCCCTCAAATCCTCCACTGGGGAGATGATCACAGAAAAGAACAAGCAGATGGAGAGATGGGTGGAACACTACTCCGACCTCTACTCCAGACAGAACACCGTGACACTGTCAGCCCTTGATGCCATCGACTGCCTGCCATCCATGGACGAACTTGACGCCGAGCGAACCATCGACGAACTCAGCAAGGCCATTGATAGCTTGGCCACTGGCAAGGCACCCGGCAACGACGGCATACCCCCCGACCTGATCAAGCACTGCAAGACCGCCCTATTGCTGCCATTGCATGACGTCCTCTGCCAGTTCTGGAAGGAAGGTGCTGTACCACAGGACATGAGGAACGCCAAGATCATCACCCTCTACAAAAACAAAGGGGAGAGAAGCGACTGCAACAACTACAGGGGCATCTCCCTCCTCAGCGTTTTTGGCAAAGTCTACGCACAAGTTGTTCTCGCTCGTCTACAGAAGCTTGCCGAACATGTCTACCCCGAGTCTCAGTGTGGCTTCCGCGCTGAGCGATCGACGGTAGACATGATATTCTCCATCCGCCAACTCCAGGAGAAATGCAGAGAACAGAACATGCCCCTGTACATCGCCTTCATCGACCTCACCAAAGCGTTCGATCTGGTCAGCAGAGAGGGCCTTTTCAAGATCCTGCCAAAGATAGGATGCCCACCAAAGTTGCAAAGCCTCATCGAATCGTTTCACACCAACATGCAGGGGATAGTGCAGCACGACGGCAACGTCTCAGAGCCATTCAACATACGCAGTGGAGTGAAACAGGGCTGTGTACTTGCGCCAACCCTCTTTGGGATTTTCTTTGCTATGCTCCTGAGGCATGCCTTCAGCACAGCAACAGAGGGAATCTACCTGCACACAAGATCTGACGGCAGGCTTTTCAACCTCGCCCGCCTGAAAGCCAGAACCAAAGTACACGAGGCTCTAATCAGAGACATGCTGTTCGCAGATGACGCTGCAGTCACAACCCACACATAGCAGGAGCTTCAGACCCTGATGGACCGCTTCTCCCAGGCATGCAAGGACTTCGGGCATACCATCAGCCTGAAGAAGACTAACGTCTTGGCGCAAGGCACGGAAGCACCACCAACCATCACCATCGACGACTATGAGCTGGAGGTCGTGAATCAGTTCACGTACCTGGGGTCCACGATCAGCAACAACCTCTCTCTTGATACAGAGATCAACAAGAGGATTGGAAAATCAGCCTTCACACTCGCTCGCCTCACCACACGAGTGTGGGAGAATCCTAAACTCTCTGTCAAGACGAAGATGGCTGTGTACAACGCCTGCGTCATCAGCACACTGCTCTATGGGAGTGAGACGTGGACAACACACGCCCGGCAGGAAAAGAGACTGAACTCCTTCCACTTGCGCTGCATTCGCCACATCCTGGACATATCCAGGCTGGACAAAGTGCCCAACACAGAAGTTCTGTCCCGTGCCGGCCTTCCCTCCATGTTCACTCTACTCAGGCAGCGCAGGCTCCGCTGGCTAGGCCATGTTCACCGTATGGAGGATGGCAGAATCCCCAAAGACGTCCTCTATGGAGAACTGGTGACTGGCAGGAGAGACGTTGGCCGCCCACAGTTGCGCTTTAGAGACGTCTACAAGAGAGACATGAAGGCCCTGGAGATCAACACAGAGCGCTGAGAGGACCTTGCAATGGACCGCTCCAAATGGAGAGGTACCCTGACCAGACACCTCAAGGCGGGTGAAGAGAGACTGACTGCTGCAGCAGATGAAAAAAGGACCCGCAGGAAGAACCGCCACAGACCCAGCAGCACGGAGACCACCCACAAGTGCGACCTGTGTGGCAGGGACTGCCATTCGCGCATCAGCCTGTTCAGCCACAGGCAGTGCTGTTCCAGCAGAGTAGACGTTTAGGATTCTCTTCCATGGTCATCATAGACCGACGGAGGCCGACGACGAGGACCTTGACTTTTGACCTTCCAACCCATAGTCACAGTTTAGGGTCTCAAAGTGAACATGTGTACCAACTTTGGCAACCCAAGCTTTACTTGTTCTATAGTACTAGGGCAAAGGGAACCTAACCATGACATTTGACCTACTGATCCCTAAACTCCTACAAAAATCAGCTGATTGAAGCCAAATTACAATATGCACATCATCACTGTGTATCAAACCCTGGTACCAACTTTCAAAATAGTCGGAACAAAACTGTAGGAGTAGTTTGACTTCACAAATGTGGGACAGACGGACAGACGGACCGTCCATTGACGTAATGCAACTGGCGGGGGACAAAAAGCCACAACACAAATACAACAGCATGCTAATGTTAGCATTAGTGCTGACATTAGCATGCCAACTTATGAAACAGCTGTATAAATAATGTTAGCACTGACACTAATAATAACATTAGCATGCATTGGCACTAATATTAGCATGCTAATGTTAATGCTGATGTTAGCATTGATGCTAACAGCATGCTTTTATATTTGTGTTGTGGCCTTTGCATTTTGGCGAGCTCTCTGAGCTACCGTAGATACAGTAGGTGCTTGCATATTCTGAGAATTATATTTGCTTGAAAATAGTGTTGAAATTTTAACAGGAAGTAATATGTAAACTGACGTTCTAATCTTAAACAGAGGTCCACGCTCCCTCATGCATAATAATGCAGAAATAAATCATCCATCCATCCATCTTCTTCCGCTTAATCCTTTTCGGGTCGCGGGGGGGCTGGAGCATTGAAATAATAATAAACCTGCAACTGCAGAAAGCAAGCACATTTGTCACGCCCATGTTAATAAGAATATGAAAACCCTGAAAAGTGAACAATTTAAAGTACATTATTTATAACATAAAATTTCACAATTAAATGCAATTAATCAGTGTGTTAAAGAGAATTTCAGAATATCACCAGTGAAATAAATCACTGATCAGAACTCATTGATCATTGTGGGTGACTGCAGGCGTCACCCACAGTGTCCCAGTGACCGACCACAACACTCTCCCCTTTCATCCACAGTCATCATTTAACAGCTAAAATCAGCCAGATCTGACTTGTTAGAACAGGAGCTGAGGAACCACCTCTCTGTCTTCGCTATCGCCTGTTTACTGGCCCTTAGATGTGCAGCAGTCTGATGGGAAAGCCATCACAGATATCTCCTAAATCTTTTCAACCTTCTCTCATCCCACCTTGATCTCAGTTCTAACTTCTGACAGGAACTTCTCTGGCTGGTTTTCTGCTCTTGCATAGCGACCTTCTCCCACATTTCTCCTGGTTGTCATAGCAGCCAGAGGGCCTTGATTCTCATGATGGTGCATTTTTTTTTGGCAATTGTCAAGGAAGGGAGATAGGAGGCACGAAGATAGCAGAAAGGAGTGGATGAAAGAGAGAGAGATGATGGAGAAGGGACGAGTTGAGCGAAGAGGGAGACAGAGGTGAAAAATAAAAAAGCAAATGTTAATCATGCAGCCCGGCTCTGACCATTATTAAATCCTGTGAACATTGACTGTTTAGTCGAGTCATGATAAAAACTTTGTGCTGAAAGTTCCCTTCACTGCACTATTTCCACATACTGGAGCCTTCCTCAGAGCGGCTTGTTTCAGTGCATGTCTCTTTAAATTCACGAGTGTCGTGTTTAACTCCGCCCTCTCTCTTACGTCACTATTGCTAATACAGTATTAGCTGGATACACAATTAAAACCGGCCGGATCATCAGCTGTCTGTCCTAACCTGCTGAGGTGAGCTCTGGTGTGGTTAGACTGACCGACTCCACCCGCTTGTCCAGGGGTCTGCAACCTGTGGCTCTGGGGCCACATGTGCCCAGAGTTAGTGGCTCCCTGAGGCCTTGAGGAAAAGAAATCTCATATTTCCAAGAAAAGAAGCAATAAATTTACAAGAAAAAAGGTTGCACATTCATGAGAAAAATATCCTAGAAAGCAGAATATGAGAGAATTTGAAGACTTCAGACAAAAAAAAAAATATCTCACAGATTTAGGGAAAAACATCAATTTTCCAAGGAAAACATGCCCACTTATATGTAAGGAAAAAAAAAAATCCCCAAATTTCTGGAAAAGTAATCATAAATTTACTGGAAAAATGTAAAGTAATGAAGGAAAGAGAAAAAAAAAATATAATAAATTTATGAGAACAGGTGAAAGTTTATGAAAAAGCAAAACTTTCAAATTTAAGGACTAACTTAACTTCCGGTTGTGGCATGTAAGGTGAGGACACTCAGGTAAAGGCTCCCAGTTCGTTTTTTGCTATCTTCCTTTAAAACTCAGTTTAAGCTAGCGTTTTTAGCTGTTGCTTTTTCACTGTCGCTGGAGAATAAAAACGGTACGCCTGCTCATGCGAAAAAAGAGAGAAATTGCCAGTCTCATAACTTAATATTGTAGTGGCTGGTGAAGCAATTCATCAGTCCCCTCACACTCCGGGAGAACAAAGGGACTTCTCCCACGTGTTTTCTTTTCTACGATCTACGATCACAGAGCCTGAATCAACGTACATCGTCCGGGATCATGGGTCACAAGAAAGCTCAGCAGACTGAGGAGGTGGACAATATTAAAAGATCGCGCGACTTCTTGGCTGAAGAGATTTCTGCTGTTAAGCTGCAGCAAAAAAACATCCTGGGCCTGCTCGAGGAGGTGAAAGCACTGCGGATCCAGAACGCCGAGAAGGACAAGAGGCTGGCGTATCTGGAGAGCAGAGTGTCGGACCTGGAGCAGAACACTCGGGTGAACGATGTGATCATCACGGGGCTCTACATTAAACCTCGATCGTACACTCGGGCAGTGGCCGCGGACAGCGGAGGGAGGCTCGACGCGCTGGAAGACGAATCCACGGGGCAACAAGTGGTGGCCTTCCTGCAGTCCAAAGGAATCCAGCTGGACTGTAACACCATTGAGGCCTGCCACCCTCTGCCCAGGAAAAACAGCGACAAACTGGCTGTGATCATGAGGTTTGTGAATAAAAAACACAAGACTGCGCTGCTAAAACAAGGGAGGAAACTGAAAGGGACGAACATCTATATAAACGAGCACTTCACAAAAGAAAACACAGAAATAGCCAGAAAAGCAAGATACCTGAGAAAGCAGAAAAAGATTCAAAACACCTGGACATCAAACTGTAAAATATACAGTAGATAAAATTAAATGGATCACCTGAAGAAGCCAAGGTTATCAACATCTGAAATATTATGGAACTGGACAAATATCAATGAATATTATGAACTGGAGTCGACAGCAGCAAGAAACTGTAGGACACTGAAGGGTTATACTCATCTGCAACAGGACATTTAATAACATGAAACAAAAGATTAACAAACAGGAACAACAGGAACTGAAAGTTTTTGAATATACAGATCACAACCCACAGGATGTAGAATATAACATAGACCATGATAATAATTTATTTAGCTCCATCAATAATGACTGTAGTTACTACACGGATGAACAGTTTAACACAATGGTCACATCTGATTTCAATATTTCTATGATGCACTTCAACAGCAGAAGTCTCTATTCCAACTTTAATAACATTAAAGATTATTTACATCAGTTTAAAGAGCCATTCAATATTGTGGCAATATCAGAGACGTGGCTCAGTGAAGAGAAAGGAGTGGATTTTACCATGGATGGCTATGAATTAAATTATATAAATAGAAAAGTGAAAAAAGGAGGAGGAGTTGCAATTTATGTTGACAAGAGCTTGCAATACAAGGTTGTTGAAAATTTGTCAGTAACTGTGGATGATTTATTTGAATGTATTACAATAGAAATCTGTCTGGACAATGTGAAGAATATAGTAGTGAGCTGTGTATATAGAACACCTGGATCAAACATTGACTTATTTAAGAACTGGATGGAAAAAATGTATGCAAAACTAACTCATAAAGTTATGTTGATCTGTGGGGATTTTAATATAGATCTTATGAATTCAAAACAACATAGTTTGACAGAAGAATTTATCAACACAATGTACAGTATGGGCTTACATCCAACAATTACCGGACCTAGCAGAATCACGTCACACAGTGCCACACTAATAGATAACATATTCACAAACATTATGGAAAATAATATCAGGAGTGGGCTTTTATTGAATGATATCAGTGACCACCTGCCGATTTTTGTTGTCTATCAATGTGATTATAGGAAGAAAAAGTATACCAAAAATATTAAATATAAAAGAATAAGAACTGAAGAATCTATGTATTTACTGGCAAAGGAATTATTAATACAAGACTGGAAGACAGTTTGTGATGAAAATGATATAAATGAAGCATATGATAAATTTTTACAAATATTTCAATCATTGTACAATAGAAACTGTCCTATAAAACAATACAGTGACAGACAACAAAACAAAAATAATCCTTGGGTCACCAAGGGGTTACTAAATGCATGTAAAAAGAAGAATACAATATATAAACAATTCATTAAGTGCAGGATGGTGGAGGCTGAGATCAAATATAAAAGGTATAAAAATAAGCTTACTAATATAATGAGGACTTGTAAGAAAGAATACTACAACAGAATATTAGAGGATAATAAAAATAACTTGAGGAATATGGCAAGTACTCAATGGGATTATTAGTAACTGACCTAAGAATGCTAATTATCCAGAATATTTTATTGAAAATGGCAATTTGATAAATAATATGGAGGATGTAGTCAGTGGTTTCAATAAATTTTTTGTAAACGTTGGTCCTGAATTAGCAAAATCAATAGTGACACCAGAAACAAACAACAGTGGTTCTGTAAATGAAATAGAAGATAGAAATCCAAACACAATATTTTTGGGTGCAGTTACTGAAAAGGAAATTATCGAGACTGTGAGTAAATTTAAGAACAAAAAAATCAACTGACTGGAATGAAATTGACATGACAATAGTGAAAAAAGTAATTGAAGGAATTGTTAAGCCACTCACCCACATCTGTAACCTGTCATTTCAAACTGGTAAATTTCCAAACAAAATGAAAACAGCAAAAGTAAAACCACTATACAAAACAGGAGACAGTCATTATTTCACAAATTACAGGCCAGTCTCTTTACTCTCACAATTCTCCAAAATACTTGAAAAAATCTTCATTAAGAGACTGGATATGATTTCATTGAAAAACACAACCTCCTTACGGACAGCCAATATGGTTTTAGAGCAAATAAATCTACATCTTTGGCACTGATCTTACTTATTGAAGAAATTACTAGTTGTATAGATAAAAAAAAAGTTTGCTGTGGGAGTATTTATAGATTTAAAGAAAGCTTTTGACACCATTGGCCACAGAATTCTACTAAGGAAACTGGAAAGGTATGGGATAAGAGGGGTCGGACTGAGTTGGGTGGAAAGTTATTTAAGTAACAGACAACAATTTGTACAAATTGGTGAGCACAAATCACCCTTCATGGACATCACTTGTGGTGTGCCCCAGGGGTCAGTTTTGGGACCCAAACTCTTTATCTTGTATATAAATGACATTTGCCAAGTATCAAAAATTCTGAAATTTATTTTGATTGCGAATGACACAAATATCCTTTGCACTGGTGAGAATTTTCAGCAGGTTTTAGAGGTGGTCACAACTGAAATGAAAAGGTTAACGCAGTGGTTCAACAAAAATAAATTATCTCTAAATCTGAAAAAAAACAAAAAAAAAACAAAGATTATGTTGTTTGGAAATTATAAAATAAATCATGAAATAATGGTAACGATAGAGGATACCAGAATAGAAACAGTACAGGAAAATAAGTTTCTGGGGGTGACGCTAGACAATAAAATCTGCTGGAAACCTCACATCAGTCACATCCGGGCCAAGTTGGTAAAATGTATAGGGATACTGGGGAAGGTGGTTGGTTCCAAGGTTGGTTCCAAGGTTGTCATAGCCAGGAACGGCACTGGGGTTAAGCTCCCAGTGCTCATAAAATGCTCCTTATGGTGTGCATCTCGAAAAGCCTCTGACAACTAAGTCCAACTCCTAGCCTGCCCGTGTGGTTTAGTCTCTAAGCCCGGCGGAACTGCTTTTACTAATAGGAGAAGGGGCGAGGGCGGATCTCTGGCACCTTAAAACCAGATGCTTCGGGTAGATGGTGGCTCGTCAACCTGGGAAGGTAGCCCATCTAGTGGAAGGTAAACCCTGATTTCAAACCTCTGCTGCCTTGCGGCATACCCGGTCACGGGAAAGGCTTCGGGAGTCAACCCTGAGGAAAAATCCGGAGTCGGAGCCCCTAAGGCAGTTCTATGTTGTGCTCAACATCGTTCTGGCAGCTCCTGCAACGGCGCTGGTGCCAAACTGTAGCAGCCCTGCTGTTCCTTTGGATTCATCAGTGACGTGGAGAGGGGGGACATGCTGCATGGGCAACATCCTGTCCTCCATATCTTCCTGCCCAGGCTTGAATCCTACCAACGCCCAACGCTGGAAGGTAGAACACCGGATCACTGGAGAGGACACTCCAGCTTCGCCTTTGGCGTAGACAAAACACGGGGAATGCAACATACGCAGCGGAGTGAAACAGGGCTGTGTACTTGCGCCAACCCTCTTTGGGATTTTCTTTGCTATGCTCCTGAGGCATGCCTTCAGCACAGCAACAGAGGGAATCTACCTGCACACAAGATCTGACGGCAGGCTTTTCAACCTCGCCCACCTGAAAGCCAGAACCAAAGTACGCGAGGCTCTAATCAGAGACATGCTGTTCGCAGACGACGCTGCAGTCGCAACCCACACACAGAAGGAGCTTCAGACCCTGATGGACCGCTTCTCCCAGGCATGCAAGGACTTCAGGCTTACCATCAGCCTGAAGAAGACTAACGTCTTGGCGCAAGGCACGGAAGCACCACCAACCATCACCATTGATGACTACAAGCTGGAGGTCGTGAATCAGTTCACGTACCTGGGGTCCACGATCAGCAACAACCTCTCCCTTGATACAGAGATCAACAAGAGGATTGGAAAATCAGCCTTCACACTCGCTCGCCTCACCACACGAGTGTGGGAGAATCCCAAACTCTCTGTCAAGACGAAGATGGCAGTGTACAACGCCTGCATCATCAGCACACTGCTCTATGGGAGTGAGACGTGGACAACATACGCCCGGCAGGAAAAGAGACTGAACTCCTTCCACTTGCGCTGCATTCGCCACATCCTGGACATATCCTGGCAGGACAAAGTGCCCAACACAGAAGTTCTGTCCCGCGCCAGCCTTCCCTCCATGTTCACTCTACTCAGGCAGCGCAGGCTCCGCTGGCTAGGCCACGTTCACCGTATGGGGGATGGCAGAATCCCCAAAGACGTCCTCTATGGAGAACTGGCAACTGGCAGGAGAGACGTTGGCCGCCCACAGCTGCGCTTTAGAGACGTCTACAAGAGAGACATGAAGGCCCTGGATATCAACACAGAGCGCTGGGAGGACCTTGCAACGGACCGCTCCAAATGGAGAGGCACCCTGACCAGACAGCTCAAGGCGGGTGAAGAGAGACTGACTGCTGCAGCAGATGAAAAAAGGACCCGCAGGAAGAACCACCACAGACCCAGCAGCACGGAGACCACCCACAAGTGTGACCTGTGTGACAGGGACTGTCATTCGCGCATCGGCCTGTTCAGCCACAGGCGGTGCTGTTCCAGCAGAGTAGACGTTTAGGATTCTCTTCCATGGTCATCATAGACCGACGGAGGCCGACGACTGGGGAAGACAAGACATATCTTGGACTATAAATCATTGTTCTTACTGTACAATTCACTGTTTCAACCTTATCTTAACTACTGTGTAGAAGTCTGGGGAAACACCTACAAGACCAACCTACAGTCAATATGCACATTACAAAAAAGAGCTAAAAGGATAATAAATAATGTAGGATATAGAGACCATACCAATTCGTTGTTTTTATAGTCACACGTCATAAAGTTCATGGATTTAGTTAAATTTAAGACAGCACAAGTCATGTACAGGGCAATTAATAATCAACTCCCAACTAATATACAAAAAATATTTAAAAAAAGAGACAATGATTATAATTTGACAGGAGACTTAAACTTTACAAAACCCAAGATACGAACAACCAAGAAAAGTATGTGCATATCTGTCTGTGGGGTGGATTTGTGGAACAGTCTGGAGCTGGAACTGAAACTATGTACAAACAGAAATCAATTCAAAAAGAGGTATTATAGGACCTGGGGGAAGTCAGATTATTTAGCACCTCAGACAGAGACAGTGAATAAGTATGGGAGAACAATGCCCAGGGAGTTCCTGGGCATATAGCCACAAGGAGCCAGAGACATAGGGGGTTGAAGGCAGTGTAATGTAAATGTCATGCTGTGTGATGAGAAACTTCCATGTAAATGTGTGAAGAGTGACTTGGGTAAAAGAGGAGAGAGCTTGCTGTAATGTTTCATTCTGTTCTGTGCCTGAGAGATGTGAAGTGTGTAATAAACCGTCTGTCCATGGATCTGCCTCTTATTTCACACACTCCACACTGGTGACCCAAGATGTATTATGGAACACGAGGCAAGAACCCCGGAGCCGGCCCGGTCGGGAAGCCCCAGCGACGCAGCAGCCATCCCACAGACAGCCCGGACTGGAGTCCCCAGCAACGCGTGTGCGGTTTCAGTCAAGCTACCAGACTTCTGGCAGCACAACCCATGCTCTTGGTTCCACCACACCGAGGCCCAGTTCGCCCTCCGGGGAGTAACAGCAGACTTCACCAGATTCTACCACGTGGTTGCAGCGCTGGACGCCCGCACAGCTCAGCAGGTAGCGAGCCTGCTCGATCAGCTGCCAGCCCGCAACAAATACGAGGCGCTCAAGGCTGCGCTCACCCGGCGCTACACGCTCTCGGAATGTGAGAGAGCGGAGAGGCTCCTGAGACGGACCGAGTTAGGAGATGGTTCAGCCGTCAACCTGGTGGAGAAGATGCTGGCGTTAATGGGCACGGACGACGGGCACTTTCTGTTTGCCCACCTTTTCCTTCGGAACCTTCCAACAGAGGCGAGAGCGGTTCTGGCCAATTCGCCGTTGCTGGCCGCGCGTGACTACCGTGCGCTAGCCCAGGAGGCAGACAGGATCATCCTCACCACCAGAGCGATCACAGTCAACGCGGCGGAGGCGGAGCCCAGCGAGACAACCAGAGGAGGCGAGGAGCCACCAACGGTAGCAGCAACGGGGGCCAAGGAGAGCCAGAGAGACACGCTCTGTTTCTACCACCGCCGCTTTGGCGAGAACGCACGCAGATGTGCACTACCGTGCCAATTCAAGCGCTCAGGAAACGCCAAAGCCGGCGGTCGGTAGCAGCTGCGACCGTCGGTGAAGAGAACAAGCTGCTCTACATGACGGACGCGTGCTCGGGGAGACGTTTCCTTGTGGACACCGGAGCTCAGAAGAGCATCATCCTGCCGACCTACGCCGACCGGCTGGCAGGACCTAGCGGCCCCGGGATGTTGGCAGCAAACGGCTCGGAAATTAAGACCTTTGGTGAGAGGACATTGATCTTATCTCTACACGGCCATACATACGAGTGGACTTTTGTCATAGCAACACTGAATTACCATATCCTGGGGGCTGATTTTCTGTGTGCACATGGTTTACTGGTTGATGTTGCTAACAGGCGCCTGGTTAATGCACTGTCCTTTGACTCTCTCCCCTGTATAGCTCAAGCGACTCAGCCAACAGCACAAGCCAACGTCACAGCTCCAGGCGGTAAGTTCCACGCACTGCTCACTCAGTTCCCAGCACTCACGGTCCCGACGTTTTCGGCGGCCATCGCTAAACAAGGGGTGGAGCACTTTATCACCACCACCGAGCCACCCGTTTTTGCAAGACCTCGGCGCTTGGACGCAGCTAAACTGGCCATAGCACGCGAGGAGTTCGCCAACCTGGAAAGGTTGGGCATCATCAGGCGTTCGAACAGCCCATGGGCATCCCCACTACACATGGTCCCTAAGGCTGAGGGATCGTGGTGACCGTGCAGTGATTTCCGCAGGTTGAACAACGCCACAGCGCACGACCGCTACCCAATTCCCCACATACAGGATTTTTCCGTTCACCTCGCCGGAGCACAAATTTTTTCTAAAATAGACCTGGTCCACGGTTACCACCAGGTCAAAGTGCGCTAGGAGGATGTACCCAAAACAGCGGTAATAACTCCGTTCGGTTTATTTGAGTTCCTGCGCATGCCATTCGGGTTAAAAGGTGCGGCACAGACATTCCAGCGCATGATGGATGCAGTGCTGCGCGATCTCCCATTCGTGTTCGTCTACCTGGACGACATCCTGGTAGCCAGTGCGTCCGAAGACGAACACGAAACCCACCTTAGGACGGTTTTCCGGAGGTTGGAGGAGCACGGGTTAATAATCAACCTGGCGAAATGCCAGTTCGGCGTGACGGAGATTGATTTTTTGGGGCACCGCGTCTCTCTGGAAGGAGCGATCCCGTTGCCCGACAAAGTGCGTGCTGTGGCGGATCTTCCCCAGCCTCAGACGGTCAGGGCGCTGCAGGAATTTTTGGGGATGGTGAACTTTTATAACCGTTTCCTTCCCCGCGCAGCGCAGCTCATGCAACCATTGTATGCAGCGCTCAAGAGACAGAAACCCGCTGATAGGGCCGAATGGACCCTGGAGTGAGAGCGGGCGTTCTCGGAGGTTAAAGCAGCCCTGGCAAACGCCGCACTGCTGGCGCATCCGGACCCAGCGGCCCAGATAGCGCTCACCACCTACGCTTCAGACGGGGCCATAGGGGCTGTCGTAGAGCAGCGCGTCGCCGGGGCTTGGCAGCCACTTGCTTTTTTCAGCAGAACTTTGCGGGACAGCCAACGTAAATACATCGCGTTCGACAGGCAATTACTGGCCCTCCACCTGGCCATACACCACTTCCAGTTCTGGCTGGAAGGGTGCAGCTTCACCGCGTTCATGGACCACAAGCCGCTAACGTTCGCGATGGCCAAGGTTTCAGAACCGTGGCCGGGCCGGCAGCAGAGACAGCTGGCCGCGATCTCAAGAGTTTACTACCGATATTCAGCATGTGTCGGGTAAACTGAATGTGGTGGCGGACTGCCTCTCGCGTGCCGTGGTTGCCCCGATCTATGTGGGGATAGATTATGCAGCCATGGCCGCGGAGCAGATTAGCGATGCAGACGTGCGCGCGCTCCAGCCTGGACCAACAGGGTTAAGGCTGGAGAGCAGGGTGCTGCAAGACGGCATGCCCCCCCTAATCTGCGATGTCTCCACGGGATGCCCGCGTCAGGTGGTCCCGGTCGCGTGGCGCCGCCGCGTGTTTGAGTCGGTTCACACTCTGGTGCACCCAGGAGTGCACGCATTGGTCAAAATGGTGGGAGAGAAGTTCGTGTGGCCGAGCCTACGCAAACAAGTAAAAGAGTGGGCTGCAGCCTGCGTGGAGTGTCAACAAGCCAAGGCACACAGACACACGAAGGCTCCCTTGGAGCCGTTTCGGGTACTGGCTAAGAGGTTCGACCATGTTCATGTGGACCTCGTGGGCCCCCTCCTGCCATCACAGGGGTGCACGCACCTCCTGACAGTGGTGGGCCGCACCACGCGCTGGCCAGAAGCAGTCGCGCTGGCCAGAAGCAGTCCCGCTGGCGGCAACCACGTCCGCAGACATAGCACGTGGTTTTTTAACAGCATGGGTGGCGCGTTTTGGAGTCCCGTCGGACATTACGTCCAACAGGGGCCCTCAATTTGTTTCCGAACTCTGGTCCGCGATGGCCCGCAGCCTGGGGGTTGCAATTCATTGCGCAACTGCCTACAACCCACAGGCCAATGGGTTATGCAAGCGCTTTCATAGATCACTGAAAGCAGCACTCAGGGCTTCACTGACGGATGCAAATTGGGTGGACAGTGCTGTGCTGTGCTGTGCTGTGCTGTGCCACTGCGCCACCGTGCAGCGGTGGCGCAGTGGTTAGCACTGCGGCAGCACAGTTTACCCTTGGCCGGGGGATTGTGGGGATCGTGGGATCGTGGGTTCGATCCCAGCCCCCGACCAACAGTGATCTGTGTGGAGTTTGCATGTTCTCCCCGTGTTGCGTGGGTTTACTCCGGGATTTCTCCGGTTTCCTCCCACATGCCAAAAACATGCATGTTAGGTTAATTGGCTGTTCTAAATTGTCCCTAGATATTTGTTTCCTATAGGCCCTTAGAATAGAGGGTTAGTATTAATGAAAAGCGCTTTGAGTGGTCTTTGTGACTAGAAAAGCGCTATATAAGTGCAGGTTAGTTAGTAGTTAGCTATGGGCTTTATTGGGGTTGCGCTCCGCGCCAAAAGAGGATTTGGAAGCTTCTCCGGCAGAGCTTGTTTTTGCGCAGCCCCTACAGCTGCCCGGGGAATTTCTGCCAGATAATCCCGCGCCGGACAGCTCCCCGTCTCAGCTTTTGCAGTGTAGCGCAAATACAGGCACACTGCCGGGCCTGGCCCACCACTGTTTTCTACGTCTTTTCGTGCCTAAAACTTTGAAGAATGCGGAGTTCGTGTTCGTCAGACACGACGCCCACCGCCCTCCATTGCGCCCACCCTATGATGGACTGTTCAGAGTGCTGGAAACAGGGGATAAGCATTTTTTGCTAGACTTGGGGGGTAGACAGGAGAAAATTGGCATAGGCAGACTCAAACCCGCCTTTGTAGCGGCGGACGAGCAAGTGCTGTTGGCTAGGGCCCCTCGGCGTGGAAGACCCCCACGGAGAGCTCCCCAGGGAAGCGATCCACCAGAGCAGCCACACAGACAGAGTGAAGTCCCCCCCCCCCCGCCACGGCTCACCCGCAGTCAGACACACTCCCAGCAGCCCCCCACCGGCACAGCAGCGCCACGGAGGCGGTAAACCCCAGTTACAGCAGATATGGGAGGAGACTGAAGCAAAAACAGCGTGTGGACTGATGTTCTGTCTTAAGATGCCGGGGGGGGGGCGGTATAGGACCTGGGGGAAGTCAGATTATTTAGCACCTCAGACAGACACAGTGAATAAGCATGGGAGAACAATGTCCAGGGAGTTCCTGGGCATATAGCCACAAGGAGCCAGAGACATAGGGGGTTGAAGGCAGTGTAATGTAATTGTCATGCTGTGTGATGAGAAACTTCCATGTAAATGTGTGAAGAGTGACTTGGGTAAAAGAGGAGAGAGCTTGCTGTAATGTTTCATTCTGTTCTGTGCTTGAGAGATGTGAAGTGTGTAATAAACCGTCTGCCATCAATCTGCCTCTTATTTCACACACTCCACAGTATAGACATTATTTGCTGAAAGAATATATGTTAGAAGGGTAGTATTTATATGTACGATTCACTATGCTCACTATGGGACACTATGGAATGGTGGGTGGGACAGTGCTGTGTATATCTGTGTTGTTTGGGGCTGGTTTTGATGTATGGACTGTATGTATGTTGGGATGGATGGGTGTTAATGTTGATATGTACAAAATATAGTTAATTGTTTACTTGGGGTCTTAAATGTGGTAATTTGTATATATTTCACATGGGTTGTATTTATGGAAAAGAGGAATTGGAATTAATAAGTGTTCACTTCTTCCTTCTCCCTTTCGAACACTGTATACTGTCACTTTATTGCACTTATCATTTGTTTTGTTTTTGTTTCACTTTTTTGTTTGAAATAAAGTATCTATCTATCTATCTATCTATCTATCTAAGGAAAATGTTGCAGTTTTATGAGTGGGAAAAGAAAACAAAAGAAAGAAAGAAAGAAAGAAAGAAAGAAAGAAAGAAAGAACAAATTGGCAAGAAAAAGTCACAAATTTACCAGAAAAAGCCACAGTTTTATTAGAAAACTGTTACCAATTTATATGAAAAAGGCAACATTTTTACCTTAAAAAAGGTAGCAATCAGACAAGACACTCTTATGAGAAAAGTAGATTATGCCAAAAAAATCAAAATTCATGAAAAAACTGAGAACTTTATCATGAAAAATGTCACAATTTTTTTTAGTGTTTACATGGAAAACATCTTCAGTTTTACTTGATAAAGGTTTTAAATTTGCAAACAAAAACATTGCAAATTTAGAAAAATAAGTAAAGCATATTTATGCCAAAAATATAACAATTAAAAAAAAAAAGTAATGAGGAAAACAGCCACACAATTTTGTATGAAAAAAAAGACAAACGTTTTGCAAAATGATCCAAAATTTAGCAGAAAAAGTAGCAATTTTGTCAGAAAAATATAGCAATTTTGTAATTAAAAAAGCTACACTTTATAAGGAAAAAAAAAGTTAATCCTGATGCTATCAGGCAAGATTATATTTCTGCTGTTTTACCTCAGGTTTTAGGCTCCAGTATTTTTGTGGCTCCATGCAGACTTTTTTAATACAAAAATCACTCACAGTGGCTCTTTGTGGATACAGGCTGCTGACCGTCGGCCTAGCCAAGTTAACAGTTACGTAGCATCATGATGGAAAAAAAAACCTAAATAATACAGAATGATGCACGATATGTTCCAGGAGGAAGCAGGGATGTCTACTAGGGTGACTGAAATCTAAAGAAAATAACCAACCGTGCTTGGTAAGCTAACGTCCTAGTAGTAGCACTAGCGCTGAAGCTAACACCTTGGGCTTGCACTCATGAGTGGGGACTGAATCATCACAGCCAGTATCACAGTGATGGTTGGACGTGACGACCAGAGAGTTTGTTAGTGACACAGGAAAGAAGGATCTGGAAGACAATAATTATTTATTAAGTGAAGAGAGATTTTAACAGTTTCACCATAGTCATGTGATCCAAGAAAACATTTTAGGTCAACACCCACAAACGCGCCACGTTTGGGTGAATGGGTTCTTTATATTGCTATGACTCCTGCTGATTTAATTTTTCATTCCTGAAAACAGGTAAGCCAGTGTAACGCAAACACACCGTGAACCTATGTGGGAGCCCAGGGGGACTGAGACAGGGTCAGAAAATGTGTTTCTGCCCAGTTGCTTCTCTGTGCAGTTTACAGTCATGTGAAAAAATTAGGACACCCTGTATAAGCCTGTGTTGTTGTTTTTTTTTAAACATATTTGGACATATGGATATTTAATATCAATGTTAAAAATACTGGGAGATTCATGTAATACAACTAAACAATTAAAAATGAATTAAAGACTTTTTTTCAAATTTTTCTGTAAAATGTAATTTTAAACAAATAGTGAGGAATAAATTAGGACACCCCCATCTTTTTTAGGACAACCCCACATTCATTCCCACTTACAATGGCTATAATAAATGTTAAAAAATGCAGATAAAACTAAAACAAGGTTAGACATAGATACGTGAACATTTATTAATAAAGAACTGAATATTTAATGGGGTGTCCCAATTTTTTCAGATGACTGTAGATGTACTCAAGTCTATAAGTAGAGATTTACTGGAAGAAATGTTTACTAATCCAAAAACATTTTGACTGTTCCTAGTCTATATGACACTCATCACATTCAGATGACCTACCCTGCTGCTGGTATCCTTATTGTGCTCCTGACTGGCACTGATTTAAAAATGGACCTGGGTGGGCTTAACTGAGTCTGCCTCTGGAAATCCTCCCCCACAGAGTCACTTAAAACTGCTCTAACTGCTTTTGCTCCTGTTTGCTGTTACGTATTGTAGAATTATAGACCAATGTTGCTTCTTTTGATTTGATGCAGCATTTTTTTTAAGACTTGGCTTTCTTATTTTCTTATTTTCATTATTCAGTGAGTTCCCAAAGTCATTTTACTTTTTCATCTGTATAGTGAATGAACTTTTTCCATTTCCAATTCATCAACTCTAATCCTGTGATAGTTTTCAGCAAATAACACAAAACACAACTGTTAATCTTGCTATCTCTTTCAAAATTAATTGGAAAAAATGTGGCTCTCTGTGCAAAATGACTTCTGCTTTGTGGCAGTCACGTTTAGGATCATGCTGTATAATAAATATGTAATCCCTTTTTACCGTGGCCATAACTTCTGACATCACAGCATGAATATGTAACAAACACAGTTAATTAAAACTGTATCAAACATCCATCCATCCATCCATCTTCTTCTGCTTAATCCTTTTTGGGTCGCGGGGGGGCTGGAGCCTATCCCAGCATCTTTGGGCAAGAGGCAGGGTACACCCTGGACAGATTGCCAGTCCATCGCAGGGCCAACACAGAGAGACAGACAATCATTCACTCTCACAGTCATACCTAAGGACAATTTAGAATCCCCAGTTTGATGCCAGTTAACCTAACTTGCATGTTTTTGGCATGTGGGAGGAAACTGGAGAAATCCCGGAGTAAACCCAAGCAGACACGGGGAGAACATTGCAATTAAAATATGAAAATCACCGTTTTACCAGTTACACTCCCTTTACACAGGGGTGGAGATCACTGAGAGATGGTTGAGAGATCTGACCAGTTTTTATCCCCCGCCAGACAAAGCCCAAAGGGGTCGAAGAGCCCTTTCAGCGAAGGCTGAAAGGGAGACTATGTTATGGGTCAGTCCTTCCATCTGTACATCCATCCATCTGTCCTGCTTTTGTGAAATCAGCTCCTTTTACAGTTTTGTTCCAATTTTTTTGAAACTTGGTACCATGGTTTGATATACACTGATGATGCGCATATTGCAATTTGACTCTCATCGGATGACCCTGAGGTCAAAGGTCAGAGGTCAAATGTTTTCCCTAAATCTTCTAAACACAATAACTACTGAAAGAAATTATGTAGGCTTTTCAAATCTATACAGTAGTTGTAGCTAATACACATCTTGGATGACTTACACCCTGACCTAACTATGGGTTTGGAGTCAAGAGGTCAAAGGTCAAAGTCAACATTGCAGTTGCACTATGGTAAATGCTACATTTACTATTATTATAAAATGAGTAAAGCTAGGGCCACCAAACCTGGTACACAGGTTCACCTTGGGATCTTGACCTCTGACTATGGGTTTGGGGTCAAAAGGTCAAAGGTTAATATAAACATTCCGAATGTCTTATTACTGTACAATGAGTAAAGCTAGGGTCACCAAACCTAGTACACAGGTTCACTCTGAGACCATGACCTCTGACTACAGGTTAGGGATCAAAAGGTCAAAGGCCAAGGTTGACATGTATTTGTATACTTTATTGATCCCCAGAGGGGAAATTGAGGGCATCCACCTGGATGGATGAAGCAGCCACGGTACGGCGCTATCCCTTAACCATTCACCCACACATTCACACCTAGGACCACTTTAGAGTCTCCAATTAACCTAACGTGCATGTTTTTGGCCTGTGGGAGGAAACCGGAGAAATCCCGAAGTAAACCCATGCAGATACGGGGAGAACATGCAAACTCCACACAGATCACTGTTGGTCAGGGGCTGGGATCGAACCAGGGATCCCATGGCCAAGGGTGAGTTGCTGTGCTAGTGCAGTGCTAACCACTGTTCCACCACACCGCCCATGCCCTATGATCTCTTACTATAGAACGTGTAAAGCTCTCTAGGGTCACCAAACTTATTACACAGGTTCACCTTGCGATAATGACCTACATCTATGGGTTTTATACTTTGTTTTATATCCATGGATGATGGGTTTATCATAATTTGGTTCTGCCACAGTAATTATATTGAAAAGTCGAAAACTGCTCTCCATCAGTAAGTATTGGGATCGTCAAATAAAATGGAGGCATGGGATATTGCACTCTCCTCAGAGTGCTCTTGTTGATGTATCAATGAGCTTCAATGATCTCCACAGTCACCAAAACACTCAGGGATCCCCCAAACAATTGCAAAGATTAAGAATTGTCCCAGTCTCTCAATGATCTCCGTGCTGTGTAAAGGGGCCCTAAGGAGGGTCCAACCACTCTACAGAGAAAACTCATTGACTCGTTCTTTCAGTCATTACCCAAAGTTCATGACCACAGGTGAGGGTAGGAATCCGGTAAATGGTCATGTTGGCAGGGTCAATATCACTGAACATGGGAAAGAATGGCTCACCACTCAGTGACTTAAGATGCACACGGGGCATAGCATGGTCCACATTTTGGAAGCTGAAGATGTCAGGAGCCGAGCCGGCTTGGTTTCCCTGGCTTGGTCCTGACCTCCCTGTGGGTCTAGGTGCCGCTGTATATGTGTACATTATGTATATCAGTGTGCTTCCCTAACCTTAGTCATTGCTCTCTGGCCGGCAGCTGTGAAGCAGCCCTCTCTGGCTCACTCTTGGGTGAGTGCTGGCTGACAGTCTGCCGGTCCCACCACGCCTCCTCTCTCATTATCACCAGCTGTTCCCATTCCCATTTGCCATCTCCCCTCTCCTCGCCCAGGTGCTCCCAATCACAGCATCACCAGCAATGCGTGTACTTAAGTAGCCTTTTGCCAGTCACACATTGCTGGGTCACTGAATTGTCAGTGTAATATACTGTCTGCGGAATTGTCAGTATACAGGCTGATCGCAGGACTTCAACGACGCGTATCCACTCTGCGCATTTCATGGTTCTCTGCCGCCCACACAGCAATACCGGCTGTAGGACGCCAGCGTGGGCACACGTTTCTAATTATGCGTTCGTGGGGTGATGCCGGCCCCCGAACGCCAACCGTAAGTGTTTCTTTGTATTTTTGTAAGTCTTCACCTTTTTGGGAACTGTTTGTCATCAGTCTTTGTGTTCAATAAATGTGTTGTGGTGAACCCTAGCACATAAATCCTCATCATTTCTCCCCTCTCTGTGCGCTGCGTAAAAGCGCATGGCGAGGGTCATGACAGAAGAAGATATGGAGATGGAAGGACATCACAGTAACAACAAAACTAACAACAAGACTGTCTGACAGTCTTGTGCCTTTTGTTCTTCTTCATGGTTCTGAGGCAGGGCCACTGAAGACCCATTTGACATTTTTGCAACAACGTGTTATTGCGTAATGGTCATGGTCAAGCCATGTAGAGCACGTGCAAAATGTCACCATCTTAAGAACTACATAAGATGGTTTAAAGCAGACAGCTAAGATTCCTAGTGCATAGCTCAATATAAACACATTGTGGAAATGTGAAAATGACGAGGCAGAGTTTATCTCACGAGTCAGGTTTATTCACAACTTCCAACATCAGCAAAGCAGAAAAAGGGGAAAAACACAGAGATTTGTCCTTTATATATCCAGGACCTTCAAAGCTCACAGTCACATTGCATTTAATCACAAGTAACAATGCATCTTTATCTTAAATCCTATAACATCCTCCTCATAGTCTCTGGCAGACCGGAAATCCCCCAAGGCCGTCTCTTGCATACCAAAGACTAAATTTTCACATCCTCCTGTTATCTCCAAGGAGACCCAGTTCTTTGTTCTCTCTGAGATGTGAAGCTTAAAGTGATACACGTGTCCCACAACATCTCATTTAGTAGTATGCCTTGTACAAAGCTCTGTATGGCACAACCAGGAATGTCAGACCTCAAACAACTCGTGTCCATAACATACAAGAACTGGCAGCACAAATGCTGACTGAAATGCTGGAGGCTGCTTGTGATTGTGATGACTGGATGTGAGGAGTTGTTGAACTGGTTGACTTATGAACTCCCGACTGATGATGATGATGATGTTCTTCTTGCACCAAAATTACATCATACTATCAATAACTCAACTTTCAGCCAGCTCAAGGAAAACAAACTAAATAAGAAGTGAAGGCGTGAAGAAAACTATGGAAATGCAAATACTATACTGACACACACAAGTCATGTTTGTGAAAGGAACAGAGAGCAAAAATAATAGCTACATCACCATCCTGCTTGTGCACTATTATATTACTCTGTCTCAGCAGTATCCTCCATCCATCTCTCTCACACTGAAACGGCACAGAACAAAAATAAGCAGAAGCACTCTAACAAACATGAACGACTGATAGAAAAATGAAAGTGGCAGCGAGGATCTGGGGATGGCAGAAAAAAAAGAAATGTTTGGAAGTTTGTTCTTACATGCTCTTGGGTGTGTGTGTTTTTCACCTGATACCTGCTCCATCATTATTCCTAGATATCAAGGCATCCAGAGAAATGATTCCCCCCCCCCCCCCATACTCTGTTAAACAGTAGAAACTGGAAAAAAGAATTCTTGCCTGGCTATCAAAAATAAAACTGATGTCAAGTGACTTAAACTCACTGAGTAACTGTCTGTGTATACCTAGATTTCTAGAGAGAAGATGTGATGATCGAGAGCAGAAGAGAAGCCAGTGTAATTTAGGCAGAAACATGTAGCAGTGTGGTGACAGAAGGCTGTCAGTGAGCCTCTCTGTCAGAAAGATAAGATCTCTCCACCCAGTGTTGGTCCATCAAGGCTGCTGTTATTGTTGTTGTCTTATCCATTTTAATTAATACAGATTGCATAACCACAGTAAAATGTTTACTGCTTAACTTAACTTAATCCTCATCTGGCCACTTAAGTGACCGTTGTGGCCAATCGTCTGAAGGCAGGGCGATCTTGGGCTAGGGCGACGAGGTCAGCCAGAGGTCTTATCATTGCAAACTGGGTCATCCAGGACAGTCTGGGCCGGCCTAGGGGGCGATGCCAGCCCTAGGGGGGTGGACAAGCGCTGGCTGAGAGGGCCTGCTTAGCCGGTGTCCCATCTTCCAGGCTGGCCACATGGCCAAGGAGCCGCAGCCTCCCTCTTCTGATAACGGTGGAGATGGGGATAGGACAGCCAACCCTCTTTTAGACCTCGTCGTTTGTGGTGTGGTGGAACCATCGGATGCCGAGGATGTTACGGAGGCAGGTCTGATGGAATGTATCCAGATGGTGGGTGGTTGTGGTGGAGAGGGTCCAGGTCTTGGACCCGTAAAGGAGGATGGGATCACACGGGAGTTAAAGTTTCACAACTTTATGGTTGTGCGGATCTTCCCGCTTCACCAGACTCTCTGGAGACGGCCGAGAGCACTGCGAGACAGCTGCAGGCGACACATAATCTCTGGGTCTGATGAGCAGGAGTTGGTGATCTTAGATCTGAGGTAGACAAAGTCACTGACAGTCTCAACTGGCTAGTTTTTGATGGCAATGAATTGTGGTGGTGGTGGCGGCAAGAAGTCTGACAGTGACAGGATCTTTATCTTTGCCCAGCTGATGGTGAGGCCCAGGGGTGATGCTTCCGCTCCAAGCAGCTCCAGTGCCTCAGTGATTATGTCTATATGTGTGGCAAAAAGCACCACGTCGTCCGCATAGTACAGGTCTGTGAAGTGGGAGTGGAAGTCAACTTCGAGATTGGGACAGCGTTCCGTCGCGTTCTTGACCCAGTAGTCAACTGCAACATTGAAGAGGTTTGGCGTGGCTACGCATCCCTGCCGGACTCCAGAGGTGGTGACAAAAGGGCCTGACATGTCACCCTTGGCGCGTACCGTGCATGTGGTGCTGATGTAGAGATCCCAGAGAATGTTGATGTACTTGGACGGGACTCCAATGCCACAAAGGAGTTGCCATGTTTACTGCAATCATGCAAACTTGTTACTTACTAGAAGAATTTCAGTTGACACTTTTTTTTCCACTTTCTGAAGTTCTTTTTTGTCATTAGTCTTACTCATATTTCAGTAATTAATATCATAAGGTAACTCTAGTTTAACATGAGTTAAATTTCTAATTATTTTTTATACTTTTTATTTAGAACTTTTCATATTATGAACAGGCAGGAAAAACAGAGAGAAAACAATTTCTAACTATAATTTCCAACTATTGTTGTAATGGATCTGGATCTGGGTGAGCATTGCACCATCTTGCTCTGTATTGCGCTTTGTCACTGAGCTATTTAAGCTTCAGTCTGGAGCTGCTCTGTGCTGGACTATCATGCTGTGAACCCTGTCCTCCTGGCTGCTGTGAACTAAGATAATCTAATCTAAATTTTGACTTCTTTTCACCTTGTACTCTGCTCCCTTGCTCCTAGGAAGCCCTGGCTATCTGCTAGCCTGCTGACTACCCTCTTTGGCTCTGGCATGCTCCCCCAGCAGCAAACATCTCACTCCTTTGCTCTGGATCTCTCACCTGGACTCCTCCATCTCAAGGCTGATTACTAAGTAACACTATCAAATCCCTCGGACATGCAAATGCCCAAATTTGCATGCTTTCCACAATTCTACACACTTTTGTCATTTACATGACACTGTTTGTAATACTATTAATGTAATCTGTTTGTCCTGCAAAGACCATGATACCCTAAAACAAGGCAAAGGGCACTGTTGTTTTGTGTTTCATTTACAGTGCAGTGTACAGTATAACATATTTTTTACAAGAGTCTGGAGAGTTTTACTGTCAGAGCTTTATAAAAAGGGTGAATTATTTCATAAACTGTTGTGATGAATGAGCTTGGCACACGTACATATGCGCATGAGGAATCCCAAGGAGGTTTACACTGTCTGTAGAGCTAGATCTAAAGGGGAGAGGGATTTATTCACACAGTCCTGGGTCTCAGCCTTGGCTGGAAGAATGGTGTGAATTCAGGCAACAGGTGTATGAGAAAAGAGTGACTTCAGAATCAACTGAAGTTCCAACACCCATATATGACAGCCTGTGAGAGATCGAGGAGATGTAGAGAGAGAGAAAGGAGGAAGAGAAAGCCAACAGTGTTGGAGAAAAAGCTACGTGTGTGTGTGTGTGTGTGTGTGTGTGTGTGTGTTCTGTAACTATATTTTTATGGATGTGAACAAAGTGATAGACTGGATGCATATGGAAAACACGTATACGGGTGCCTTTCTCAGTAAATGTTTATAAAACAGGGAAAACAAGAACATCAGAAGATCTAAGATTGAGGTGTACCTAAATAGAGAGTGCTTTATAAAATTTATCCTCAGTAGTTTTTTCTTCTCACTGAATAAAGTTATTTATATTGCATTACTTACTATATGCTTTATTGATTTAAATAATTACGCTTTCAATAACTGAAGCATTACTGTAAAATTCTATTAACGTGTTATCAAGTTACTGAAACTCAAGCATTCAGTCAAAACTTTTACATCACACTTTTCATACAAAGATTTGTGGCATAAAGTGCTTTACAAATTAAAAAGATAACACAATTACACCCCCACCCCTTCACCCACCCAACCCCATACAGTTAGACAGACAGACAGACAGACAGACAGACAGACAGACACACACACACACACACACACACACACACTCATCAATGTGAGACATGGCCGAGTGCCGAGGATCCAGGTGTAGAAGCACCATCTTAGGGAGCTATCAACATGAGGGAAGCGCCAAGTCTGCAGCTACAGGGACACCACCTCTGCCACCACCCAAGACCTGGCATTGAATGGGCCAGGGCAGTCATAGGCCAGCACCCTGCAGCCAGAACCAGGCAACCGCCCGTGGGGGGGCTCCCCATGAGGAAACACTGGAGTTAGGACAGGATAATAAGATGAATAAAACTATCAATAATAAATAAGAAGAAGATACATAGCTTGTTAATAAAAGATAATCATAAACACACACACACACATTTAAACTCAAACAGTTTAAAATGCAATAATATTTAATAACAAAGTGAATAATTATAACAAGATCAACATAAAATAAGTTTAAAATCAGAAATTAAGAAAATTATAATAGGAAACTAATCAAAAGCAAGGTTAAAACAATAGGTCTTGAGCCTGCTTTAAAAGCATGAACACTCTCGGCAGCCCTCATGTTCTCCGGCAGACGTGGGCTGTAGTAACTAAAAACTGCCTCACCATGGGTGCGTGTTCTGGCAGTAGGAATAATTAAAAGACCAGAGGACCTCATGTGCCACGGGGGCTCATATGTCAAAAGTAACTCTGATAAATAAGAAGGCTCAAGACTGTGTAGACATTCATAAACCAGTAAAAGAACCTTAAAATCGATCCTCAAGAACATGGGGAGCCAATGCAGTGATTTTAAAACTGACCTGATGTGAGCCTGCCGTCTGGTCCTCGTCAGAACATGTGCAGCTGAATTCTGTAATAACTGCAGATTTGAAATTATCTTTTTGGGAAGACCAGAGAGCAGGGCATTACAGTAATCAGTACGGCTGGTGATAAAAGCATGCACCAGTATCTCTGTGTTTGCTCGAGACAGAAGTGGGTGGGCTCTGACTATATTCTTTAGATGGTAGAATCCTGTCTGTTATATTTTTAATATGTGGATTAAAACCGAGCTCAGAGTCTAATATGACGCCCAAATTCTTATCATGTTGGGATGGAGTAAAGGATAAACTATGTAATTTTGATGAAAAGTAGCTAGTAACTAATTACAGTTACTAGTTACTTTTCAAAAGTAACTAAATTACTTTACCAATTACTGCACGATTAAAGTAATTAGGTACTTGGGAAAGTAACTGTAATGTTACTGTTGAACATCATTCATTGGTGTCCTTACCCTGGATTTACACTGACCCTGGATGCAGTCTGTTACGGCTGAGATCAGTTTGAACATTAAATGTCTTGTCTTTGTAGTGTATTCCATTGAATATAGGTTGAAAAGGATTTTTAAATCACTGTATTTTGTACTTTACACAACATCCCAACGTCACCAGAATTGGGATTGTATTTATTTAGGTTATTTCAAATATTTTTTCCACATTTCAATTCCAGTGTTTAATATTGTTAATAAATAAAAATTCATGTACATGGATTGTTATTATTATATCATTATATCCTGCGGCTAAAATAGTCTTCATGTCATCAAAAATAGTATTGCTTATTGTGATAATTTCTAGGAAAAATGTATAATCCACCAAAACTTGTTACTGTTACAGGCCTAGTAACACCCCATCCTGACTGCTGTAGTCAGTCATCCTGACTCATGCTGATTCAGCGCAAAGACGTAAACATTTGAAACAATACCACTGAGGTGGTCAGTGAAGTACAGGCCTGGGCTGTATGGGTAAAACACAGACTTAGTATCCACTAGTACAGTTCAAAAGCTCCATGATGCCCTAAATGCAGTTGATTTTAGTGACAGGGATGTTGGTAATGCTTGTTTTGTGGACTGCTGCATTTTGTCATTGATCATTTGATGATTTCCTTGGATATGAAAACAAACTAAAGAAAATGTGTGTGAAATTACAAAATATTAATGTGTGCATATGTTATGCACACACATCACACATACATTTACAAACATTTGGTGTGAAATAAGGGCAGACAAGGGTCTAATTTTTAAAAAGACAGAGAAAATATAGAAATGGATTTGCTGGAGTGGTAGCCTAGGGGTAGAGTATTATGTATTTATTCAGTGTTCATATGCTGTTGACATTGGCGCTCTTATCTGTGTGGTACGGGATAGTGGCCCCAGTTTCCAGTTCTGCCATCTCCGGTGGTATAACAGCGGCTGCTGGTAGGGGATAGTCTCTTCCACTTTTCCTCTGCCAAGTGGCTGCATGTGCGGTTGGGTGTACAGAGTCCAGCTTGTTTAAAAAAGCAGTGTTCAGCTCCACTCTGGGCCTCATCCTTGTCTACAAGTTATGACATAACATTTGGCAACGAGAGGTAAACTCATGGAGGCGTGTGGAACACCAGTTTGTCCATTCCTGGAGCTCCCAGGGGAGCCGTCTGTGCCATGGCCTCATTGGTATGAGGCTTTCCAGACGTACATGGTGGCGCTGGACCTGGGAAGAATGGAGAAACTGCAAGCTTGCACATTATTAATACACAACCTGGAATGGAGGGACAAAGAGTTTTGGGCACGCTTGGAGATGCAGACACTTATGAAGAAGTGGTCGAGTTAATGGCCCGCCATTTCAGGGTGCCGGACAACATCATCGTTAGACGGATTAAGCGCCGTCAACAGGTAGGCGAACCGATCCAGTGGTTCGTGTCAGACTTAGGGCAGTTGGCTGCTGAGTGCCGGTTTGGGCCGTTGGAAGAAGAAATGGTACGCAAACCAGTTGGCGGAACACACCAATTGTGCTGCAGTCCACTTCAAGCTGCGCATGTTCCCGGGGAAGTTGACGCTGACTAGGGCTGTCGAGTTAGCGCTACAGCTGGAAGCAGCAGATAAGCTAACTCGGGAGCTAAGTGAGCGCCTTTCGCCGGGAGGTTCAAGATCCCGCATGGCCGCACAGGAAGTTGACCCGGACAGCGATGGAAGCGTCATGGACGATGTGGAGAAGGCCAACACTGCACAGATGAGGTCTGCCCCGGGGAAGCCCAGGTGTATGGGTTGTGGGTCCACGAAGCACTGCCACAAGGCCAGAGAGTGTGCAGCGAGAAGAAAGCGCAGTGGAAATTGCAGCTGTCTCCATCATTTCCCGAGGATGTGCCAGTCAGCTGGACAAGAGAGCCCGCGCAAGAATTCAACTTCACACAGTGTCCCCGAGTTCCGATGGGTGCACGCACTGCATGGTAATTTTGGATGGCGTTCTGGTGCCAATGTTGGTTGACACGGGAGCGGAGAGTTCTGTGCTGAATTGGGCTACAGTCAGACAGTGTTTTCCCCACTACAGGACTGGAAGTTTCTCAGCGCAGCTTTGCAGCTATGGAGGAGGATGGTTGACTGCAGTGGGTACCATCACATTGACGGCTCGGTACAAATCGGTGATGATAGCTGCTGTGGAGTTCATCGGGACAGCCTCCAGCTCTAACATCATGGGCTGCAACTTATTTTATGGCCTTGGATTCTCCATCAGTAGCGGCGCTGGGGAAGAGTGGTCAGGTGGCGGACTGTGGGACTGACCAGTTCCAAGGGTCCAGGACGATGCAGTGTGTGGGATGAATCGTTGCTGGGCACTCTGGAAAGTGGACAGTCTGTGTCGCGCTCAGGCTTGCCGCGAGAAGGCCCCGGTGCCAGTGTCCGAGCTGCCCTGGATGTGGGTGCTGAGTGGCATAGGGGAGGACCTGTGGCGATGAGCGGAGTCCAAACAATGGTCTCAGATTTTCCCGAAGCATGGCCGTGGAGGACTGGTGAATACAGGATCACAGGGTCGGGGTCAGCAGCGGATCAACAAGCAATCGGGGTTAGGACCGAGTGGCACTGGAAGAGCGAGTGCAAAGCGGAAACACCGCAGGCCGTGCAAGGCCTCACTTGGAGTAGCAGACTGGGTTCGGGCTCGCGCGGAGGTGAGGTCCAGGCGGGTGAGACAGAAGCGGAACATGGAGCGGTACCAGGGTCGGCTGCAGGTCATGGGTGAACTGCACGATCGATACTTGCTGCTGTCAGATGGCTCGTGGCCCAATCCCAATGAGTTACGGCGTGCTCCGAAGAAGAAGGGTGGGCACGACCCCAGATGGTTGTAGTACTCGGAGGTGTGAAGGAGAAGACGCTCCAAGGTGGAGATGACCAGCTGTGGTCCGGGAAGCGGACTGCTGCCAGGGGTGGACTGATGGTGAAGGGTCAGGGGGGGGGGCACGGGTCATCCTCACCGAGTCATGGGTGTCATGTCCACTGCGTAACCTCGCAGCGGACATATAAATTGGCAGCGAGCCCAAAATGCAGTACACATGTTTAATTACAGGGGAAAAATGTACAAATTGTCCACATAACAGTCACAGTGGGAATGAATGAGACAACCGGCTACAAACTCAGTTGGCTCAGATAATATGCCCTACGCGCTCCAGGCAGGGTTGGAGGAAGGGCACAATTAAAAAGACTTACAAATATGTTGGAGAGGAAAGGCTCTGAGGTACAACATGGTGAGGTCCAAAGAAAGGAGCCAATACTTAGTGTGCCAGGATGTCCAATATTGACTTAAGCTGCCACACTGGCTGGTCACACTGCCTCCCTGTAAGTACACAATACACTAACGAAGGCAAGTGGACACAGCCGTGTGGCAAGCAGGTGCGTGAATGATTGGATGTGTGCATGTGTGAGTGTGTGTGTGTGTGCGTGCGTACGTGCATGTGTGTGCATGTGGTGATGGAAAACAGCCGGTGAATGTCTGGCAAGAGGAGGGGGCATGGCCGTAGGGCTGGCAGAGAGCAAGGCTCAATCTGCCAGCTGGAATTAATAAGCAATGATCAAACCCTACAGCCACGGGTCATGGACGGGGTTGAAAACAACCCCGAACATGACAATGGCCGTGTTTGAATTGTTCAGTTGTGTTCTGTGTTAATAGTTTTGGGGATAGTTTTCATATGGTATTTTGTATAGGACACGGCAGTACTTTTCTTTTATGGACTTTAATAGCATAGGCGGCAGAATAATCCGCCTTGCTGTGTGGGGGGTAGGACGACGGTTTGCCCGTCCCCCCTAATTTTAGTTCTTTTGGTGTGAATGTAATAGGCTCCTTTTGGTGATTTCAGTTTGTTTATGTCTAGCGGATGATTTGGGTTCCAAATTGGGGTGGGTTGATTGTGTGTGTTTATTTTTGTTTTTCTGCAGAGGGGGGAAATATTATGTATTTGTTCAGTGTTCATATACTGTTCATATTGGAGCTCTTATTTGTGTGGTACGGGATGACAGCCCCAGTTTCCGGTTCCGCCATCTCTGGTGGTATAATAGGTTCTGCTGGTAGAGGGGCGGTCTCTTCTGCTTTTCCTCTGTCAAGCGGCTGCATGTGTGGTCAGGTGTACAAAGTCCAGCTTGTTTAATAAAGCAGAGTTCAGGTCCACTCCTGGCCTCATCCTTGTCTACGAGTTACGACATAACATAGAGCATCCGCCCCACAACCGAGAGGTCGGGGTTCAAGTCCCAGCCGGGTCATGTCAAAGACCATATAAAAGTGGAGCTTCCTACCATCTAGCTTGGTGCTCAGCAAAAATGGAACAGAGGAGGAAAATGTGGGCGGCAGTGGCTCAGGAAACAGAGCGGGTCATCCAATAACCAGAGGGTTAGTGGTTCAAATCCCGCTCTCCCCAGACACCCTGCCATTGTGTCCCTGGGCAAGACACTTTACCCACCTTGCCTCCAGTGTCCATGACACTGGCTATGAATGTGTATAAATGTTCAGCAGTGGTCGGAGAGGCCGTTGGCGTAGATTGGCAGCCACGTTTCCGTCAGTCTGCCCCAGGGCAGCTGTGGCTACAGTAGTAGCTTACCACTACCAATGTCTGTCTGGAATGAATGAATAATGGACTCACTGTAAGTGCTTTCAGATATCACTTGACATGTAATGTGCCATATACGTAAATCTAATTCATTATCAATCCATCCATCTTCAACCACTTATCCAGGAATCTGGATGGTGGGGGCATCAGTCCAGGCAGAGTAGCCCAGACTTCTGCCCAGTTCACGTAGCACCATGATCCCCGTGATCCCTCCTGCAGGTGGTGAGCCCACAGGAGGACAGATCCATGTACCTCTTTTGGGTGCACTGGGTCCTTGATGTAATGTTTTTCATGCAGGACCACTCTTAGTCTGGTCCTTCACCCAGGATCAGTTTGTCTTGGGAGACCCTACCAGGGGAAAGTTGCCCCCAGCATCATAGCTCATTCAGGCACTCAAACCCCGCCACCACGATAAGGTGGCGATCCATGGAGGGGTAATCTATAATAATAATAATAATAATAATAATAATAATAATAATAGTATAAATGTTCAGGAGCAATCAGTGATTGCCCTACCTACAAAGAAAAAAAGTAGAAAAAAGGTTTTTTGATATGACCTCTACTTGTGCAATGTGAACACCTGCAGTATGTCATTTTGCCAACACATATTTATGCAAATACACAAAAGTATTGGGCAGTCTGCACATTTTTTTTTATGATGGCATCCCATTAGAAATCCATAGGTATTAATATAGAGGTGGTCCCCTCTCTGCAGCTATAACAGCTTCCACTCTTCAGGCGAGGATTTCTTCTAGATTCTGAAGCATGTCTGCAGGAATTTTTTTGACAGTTTAACCAAAAGAGCGTTTGTGGGGTCAGACACTAAAACTGGACAAGAAGGAGTGGCTCACAAATCTCCTTTGTAATTCATCCTCAACATGTTGGAGGGGGTTGAGGTCAGAGCTCTGTGTGGGCCAGTCAAGTTCTTCCCACTCATTCAATCATATATTTATGGACTTGACTTAATACACTGGGGCACAGTGATGCTGGAACAAAAGCACCTTTTTCCAAACTGCTCCCTCAAATCACACAATTTTCCAAATGTCTAGGAAATTTGACTCATTAAGATTTCTCTGGATAAGGGGTATTTATGTATCATATACATACATAAATAGTCACAAGTGGCAATCACTGGGTTCCAAGAAACTGCGTTCAAAACTGAGTTCAAGATTTTCCATGGTTTACCAACAGTATTCACCTTGGTTTTAAAAGTGCACGGGAGATGCATGTTGCATTTGTTACACGGTGTTTGTGCATAGGGCTGTATCATTTACAGTGGTGTGAAAAAGTGTTTGTCCCCTTCCTGATTTCTCATTTTTTTTGGTATGTTTGTCTCATTTAAATGTTTCAGATCATCAAACACTTTTAAATATTAGACAAAGATAACACAAGTAAACAAAAAATGCAACTTTATAATGGAGATGTTTATTATTAAGGGTAAAAAAAATCCAAACCTACATGACCCTGTGTGAAAAAGTGATTGCCCCCCTGTTAAAACATAAATTAACTGTGGTTTATCAGATCTTTGAAAGCTGAGTTCAATTTTATAGCATTTATCTAATTTAAAGCTTTGGAACTCCAGTGAACCACAGTGAGAGCCATTATCCACAAATGGCAAAAACATGGCGCAGTGGTGAACTTTCCCAGGAGCGGCCGGCTGACAAAAATTACCCCAAGACTGCAGTGACGACTCATCCAAGAGGTCACAAAAGACCCCACAACAACATCCAAAGAACTGCAGGCCTCACTCGCCTCAGTTAAGGTCAGTGTTCATGACTCCACCATAAGAAAGAGACTGGGCAAAAATGGCCTGCATGGCAGAGTTCCAAAATGAAAACCACTGCTAAGGCTCATCTCAGTTTTGCCAGAAAACATCTTGATGATCCCCAAGACTTTTGGGAAAATACTCTGTGGACTGACGAGTCAAAAGTTGGACTTTTTGGAAGGTGTGTGTCCTATTACATCTGGCGTAAAAGAAACACAGCATTTTAGAAAAGGAGCATCATACCAACAGTAAAATATGGTGGTGGTAGTGTGATGGTGTGGGTCTGTTTTGCTGCTTCAGGCCCTGGAAGACTTGCTGTGGTAAATGGAACCATGAATTCTGCTGTCTACCAAAAAGTCCTGAAGGAGAATGTCTGGCCATTTGTTTGTGATCTCAATCTGAAGCAGACTTGGGTTCTGCAGCAGGACAATGATTGAAAACAAACCAGCATGTCCACCTCTGAATGGCTTAAGAAAAAAAAATAAAATAAAGACTTTGGAGTGGCCTAATCAAAGTCTTCACCTGAATCTGATTGAAATGCTGTGGTATGACCTTAAAAAGGCGGTTCATGCTCAAAAACCCTCCAATGTAGCTGATTTACAACAATTCTGCAAAATGAGTGGGCCAAAATTACTCCACAACGCTGTAAAAGACTCATTGCTAGTCATCACAAATGCTTGATTGCAGTTGTTGCTGCTAAGGGTGGCCCAACAAGTTATTAGGTTTAGGGGGCAATCACTTTTTCACACAGGGCCATGTAGGTTTGTATTGTTTTCCCTTAATCATAAACACCTTCATTTAAAAAATGCATTTTGTGTTTACTTGTGTTATCTTTGTCTAATATTTAAATTTGTTTGATGATCTGAAACATTTAAATGTGACATGTAAAAAAATGAGAAATCAGGAAGGGGGCAAACACTTTTTCACACCACTGTATATCGGGATTTAAAAGACACATACCTCATTTCTACTTGTCACTTCCCGCCTCTCCCCACAGTGCACCAGGTGGGTTCCGGAGGTTAGCACCACAGCAGCTAACAGCAAGCTAATGTTTTGGTCAAATAGCCACTACGTCTGTTTGCCAGGGATATGACACTGTTTCCCACCATATCAGAGAGGATAGCCCTCTAACCTTGTTTTAATTGGAGGTAGGTAACGTTAGCACCATCTCTCTCTATTTATAAAACAGCAAAATAATGCTAAATGATGATGCTAACTTGTTGCTAGTAGGAAACATTATAGTTTATTAGACGATCGTTCTGGTTTAAAGTACTGCCGAGTTTCTTAATTTTTTCTGAAAAAATATTACAAAGCTCCAAAAGTGCGTGACAGTGGCCGCATACACACTAAATAAATAATAAATTAATTAAAACGTGTCGGAGGAACAAACTGGCTCTTAATGGAACTCGATTTCTAATAATTTTTAATTAGTCAAGTAGGGATAATAAATAAAGTTGAAGTCATCTCAAATGCACATTAAAAAACAATTTTATAACAACACTGCTGTCAAGCCTGGCTCTCACGAGCCAGAAAGGAGATGCGAGGGCGACCAGTGAGTTTGCGTAATTTATTAATATTAACACACAAAGAACGAATACAAAGTAAAGAGCCTCGTGGGGCTGTAACACACATAACACTAGACAACAAACGGAAAGGAAAAGAGCCACATGGGGCTAAAACACGCACAGAACAAAAGACAAAGTACAACCCAGAAAGAAAGGCTAGATAGGCGGCGAGGGGAAACACACGCCGAGTCGCAGCACTTACTTTGGGGGTAGCGCCGAGGTAACGGCGAACTGAAGCTAGGCATAGGAGCTACAGTCGTGGAAACACAGGGCACGTCTTTCCATAGCGAGGTCGCAGCGAGGAGTAACACTCAGCTGCTTGTTTAAAAGGAAAAGGGAACCCAATCAGAAGCGGGGAAGATGATTAACAATAATGAGAGACAGCTGTCCCAGAGCAGCTGAACTAGACAGCTGGAGATCAGCTGGGCGCTGTCAAACTACGGGCCTAGTAAGACCCGGCACGGACTAGCACGGAGCAGGAGCGACACTGGACAACCTGAACGCGGGGAAGGATAGCGTTCAGGTCGTGACAGTACTCCTCCCCCGAGCCGCGCCTCCTGGCGCAGGCTAACCTCCCCCCGCACCCCCCGAGGGAAGACCAGGGAGGGCGGTGGGGGCCAGGTCTGGGGGAAAGTGAGGGACAAGGAAAAGGAGGAAGAGAAGAAGAAAAAAACCTAGGTACAGTATAGACTCTGACACCACAATAACAGTTTCAAAACAGGAAAAAAACATCACCCCCTCCTCTGCAGAGGCCAGACAGTCTACGCAGGTGACCACAGGAGGTGGGGAGCTCAAACTGCAGAAATATAGCGACATAGTCAAAAAAAGGCTCACAACAACTTAGGGCGAGGACAAGGCAAAACTCATGTCCCGAAGACCAAAAAAAAAACAAAAAACTACAAAACTCTGTGAACATAAGGTCGAAGAAGACTTACACATGTAACCCCGGCCAAGACAAAATAATATACAGGAAGCAATCCGGGCATAAGACCTAAAAATAGGGCCTGAGGCCGCAAACTGGCATAAAGGTACAAAAAAAAATCAACTCCCCAATCACGTATTAGCACAACACAGAAAGTCAAACAGTCTGGAGGAGGATATAGATGCAGATGAACAAAAACTACTCTGAATAAGGCCAGGCAATGTGAGAAAAAGCTACTTAAAGGGGCAGAAAGTTCCTTGATGTCCTGAATAAGGTTAAATAAAGGAGGACAAGCAAACACAAGGCTATGAACAGTCAGTCAATTCTTCAGGAACGTCAGCAGGTGGAGCGGGGCAGGCGGTGACAGCTTGTCCGGCGGGCGACCCGAACTCCACCAGGCCAGGAACCGCAATACCAGTTTGGGCGGCCTACCAGAGTCCCAGGCTAGGAGACACAGTTTCTCCGGAGGCCGACCCAGATCACCGAATCAGCCAGACAGCTCCCCAGGCGGTCGTCCCGTGACCTCAGACCACCGAGAGCTGAGGGAGAAGTTCTGGTGCAGCTTCCTCTCTGAGGGAAAAGGCAGGAGGAAACTGACCCGGGTGAGAGAAACCCTTACAGTGGCAGGGGGAAAGGAGATGGAGGCAAGGGGCGAAGACAGCCTGACATCTGGAGAACACATGGGCAGGGGGAAACTGGCCCGGATGAGAGGAACCCCAACAGCGGCAGGAGGAGAGATGATGGAGGCAAGGGACGAAGTCAGCCTGATGTCAGGCGAACACAATCCTCCAGCTCCCTCACTGACCTTTACCCGGACCGGCGCAGCACCCCCGGTGGACCCCAATCGGGCCGGCGCAGCACCCCCGGTGGACCCCGATCGGGCCGGAACAGCACTCCCGGTGGGCCCCGACTGGGCCGGAACAGCACTACCGGTGGACCCCGACTGGGCCGGAACAGCACTCCCGGTGGACCCCGATTGGGCCGGAACAGCACTCCCGGTGGACCCCAACTGGACCGGCGAAGCACTCCCAGTGGACCCCGATTGGGCCAGTAAAGCACCTCTGGGCGCAGCCTCTGAGACGAACACCGTGCAGAGAACCGGAACCTCCGAGGTGGCACCCAGAGCAGGTTCGTCTCCAGTGACCCTGGGGAGAGGCTCAGAGGGACAAAAGGAACCGGGATCAGGATCACCGGCAGAGCCTGGCGAGACAGGCTCAAGCGCAGCAGACGGCTGCACCCGGCCCGCCCCACCGAGAGACAGGCAATAATGCTCCAGAAAATAAATGAAAGAGGGAAAATAGAGCACTCACCTGATCTCGGGTTCTACCGCCATCCAGGACTTCGATGCTCCGGGTTCAGCATGCAGGACTCCGTCCTCCGGCTCCCACTCGACTGCGAATGGATCCGCAGCCGGCATGATGGTTTCCACAGTCAAACGACCTCCATGCGCCGAAGACCACGTCGACAGCCCGCATGGCGTGGAGGCAGGAGATCTGAGCTCTGCTGGGCCGAACCATTCCTCCGTGGAGACCCGGGGACGCTTAATCGTCGGCGCTGGCTCCAACAGGCAGTTCGACCTTCTCCTCTGCCCATGACGTGGCTGCGGGGCTGGGGCAACACCTTCCAGGGCCGCAGGCCTCCTCCTTGTGCGGCGGTGCAGACCTGGCACCGGGGCACACTCAAGGGGAAGAGAAACAGAGGACGCAGGTTCATATTCTACTTTTGCTGCGGGAGGAGAGAGCTCAGGGGACTGTGAACCCTGAACTCCTCCCCCAGGAATCAAACAAGGCAATTCACTCATAATGGGAGGAGAATGAAAGGACACTTGCCTGATTCCCGGAGGGCCGGTGGAATCCGCTGCAAGGGACTTGAGTCTTTCCTCTCCCAGCCGGATAGAAGTGGAGGATCCCCCGGACAGACGAGGTGGTGCCTCTCGCACCGGATCGGGACCGGGAACACCTGGAGGCGAATTCGCGCCGTTCTCAGCAGCTGGAGTGAATGACGAAGAGGGGGGAGAAACAGCTGAGGAGAACCGGGGGCCCAGAGCTGACGGGACAGTGGGAAGAGCGGGCCCAGGAGCGGGAGCAGCTGATTCGCTTCTTCAGCGAGACACAGGAGCTACAGCAGGCTGGGAGGCGGAATTCATGTGGTTTCCTGGAGCGGGATCCGGACGGGGCTCTCGCTGAGATGTATGGGGAATTTGGGAGCGGCGTCTTCTGAACGTGAAGTCAGGAAAACGCCGCTCCTGTACAGAGACCGAAGCCAACAGGTCAGCGTATCCCAGATAATCGTTCAGCTCAGGGTTCTTCTCAACCAGCCTGACCGCCGCTATCACGTGCTTCATGGCTACGGGGGGATAGGCGGCGGAACAAGCGGCTGCCACTCGGTCCGCAATGCGAATCGCTGTCACCCTTATCTTCTCCGGGGGAACCCCGGTTGACTTCACTCTACCTTGGGGATTACCCCTGGGTGAGGCGAACTCCTGGGCTGGATCGGCGGCAGGAGCGGGATTCCGAAGCGAGGAGCGATGGTGTCCTGTCTTCGGCTTCCTGCCGGGGTTCTCCTCCAGCCTACAGAGTCTCTCCCAGGCCACAGAGATGTCTGCCCTCCTCGCCTTAACCTCGGGGAGATGGAAGTAGCGAGGGAAGTTGTTAATCATATTCTCGGCGAGCTCCAGACGCCAGCGTATCTCGCTGGGGGTATCATAGAGGTCCGTGGTGAACAGCGTTCCGTCCACAAGGTCCAGAGCCTCCGAGAGATCGTGGCCTGGGTGCCGCATACGCCTCCTGGAGGGAGACATGATACTAGCTTGCCTGCACCCAGAGGAAGGGAAAAACGACGAGTCCCACAGCAAACTCACGGTCGCAGACGTCTCAGTCTGGCTGCGACCTACTGTCAAGCCTGGCTCTCATGAGCCAGAAAGGAGATGCGAGGGCGACCAGTGAGTTTGCGTAATTTATTAATATTAACACACAAAGAACGAATACAAAGTAAAGAGCCTCGTGGGGCTGTAACACACATAACACTAGACAACAAACGGAAAGGAAAAGAGCCACGTGGGGCTAAAACACGCACAGAACAAAAGACAAAGTACAACCCAGAAAGAAAGGCTAGATAGGCGGCGAGGGGAAACACACGCCGAGTCGCAGCACTTACTTTGGGGGTAGCGCCGAGGTAACGGCAAACTGAAGCTAGGCATAGGAGCTACAGTCGTGGAAACACAGGGCACGTCTTTCCATAGCGAGGTCGCAGCGAGGAGTAACACTCAGCTGCTTGTTTAAAAGGAAAAGGGAACCCAATCAGAAGCGGGGAAGATGATTAACAATAATGAGAGACAGCTGTCCCAGAGCAGCTGAACTAGACAGCTGGAGATCAGCTGGGCACTGTCAAACTACGGGCCTAGTAAGACCCGGCACGGACTAGCACGGAGCAGGAGCGACACTGGACAACCTGAACGCGGGGAAGGATAGCGTTCAGGTCGTGACAACTGCAAAATTAAGAGGGCAAAAAGGTGTACAAAATTAATGACAGATGAATTTGTACAATTGAGTTTTTTACTATAAATGTAGAAAAAGAGATGGTCCTTTTTGTTGGTTATCATATATAAACTATTGAATTTACACAAAATATATATTGTGATATATATTGTTATCGTCAAATAAGATTACTTATGTCGTGATATGAAATTTTGGTCATATCGCACAGCCCTATTTGTGCAGAAGAATAAGACACTGAGATGACTCAAACTCAGGTCCTCCAGCATAAAAGACAGATGCCTTAATCTACTTCACCATAGGACTGTTTCATGTCACAGTCTTATTTTCAATTAATTTCAACTTTCTTTCTTCACTAGTATTGAAGATTTGCATAATTGAAGCCCTAATACTACTATATAAGGCCCTGAGGCCTCAGGTACAAAGGGTACTTATGCACAAAAACATGGCATACATCCTTTTCCATGGAAAATTTCAGATGTATCAAGAATGAAATGACCATGGAAATATGTGCAGCCCCACGCCAACTTCATGGCTGGCGTACGTGTTTCTAGGTGTTTCTAGTGTTATTGGTCTGTTGGCAACACTTAGAGGTGATGCTGGGAGACTGATAATGACGTGAAAATTATTGTACACACCAGAGACACATGATGAACACATATCCAAGTGTGCTCAATTAGATGAGTGGATATAAAAGCAAGCGCAAAGAAGTGCAGTAAATGCCTCTAACAACAATGGCGTTAGCATTATTAGAGGATATTTCAAATCACACAGTGAGAAGAGAAAGGGTATTTAAAGACAGAAGCTTTTCTGGCTCAGGATGATGACTGGTTTGTCAGCCAGTTTAGGTTTCCATGGGCAGTCCTTGTGGAACTGTGCTCAGAGCTACAGCCGCTCTTGGAGAGCAACATGGCAAGAAGCCATGCGTTGCCCGTCCCAGTACAGGAGCTGACCACTCTGAGAATCCTGGCTACAGGGGCATTCCAGAGTGAGTTGACAGACCAATCGGGAATTTCCCAGTCAAACCTGAGCTGAGCTATGCCAGCTGTGTGGGATGGCATTATCCAGCTGTCACCCAGGTACATCATATTCCCATACAATGCAGTTGAACAGGTCAACATCAAAGCGCAATTTGCAGCAAGAGACGGTTTTCCTAATGATTCTTATGAACAGCATTGTTGGGAACAAACCACAAGCTGGCACTGTGCGGATGGGTAGCTTCTTGATGAGTAATTTCATGTAATTGTCCTAATAATAAACAACCTCATGCTCAATGCACCTGTGTTCCCCCAAATATCACCCTGTCTTCAAGGCTTCATTACAAGTCAGTGGTTTGAGTAAGTGACTTTCTCTTTTTGCTGATTAAACTACAGTTTCATAGCATTCTACCAAGCCCTCAATTGCCTCTGTGTGTACAGTAGTCATGTCAATAAACACATGCGTAAAGTTTGAAACGCAACAATGTCACCCTTTCCCTCGCGCGCTTCATTCATTTAGTAGTGTGTGTAATCCATGTAAGTTGTATGTAACTATAAAGGATGAGATTTGCATTTTGGACATAAAAATATGTACTTGTGGAGTCTTATATGATCTGCTTTCAACTGACAGGTGACCGTGGCTACCCACTAAATAAGTTCATATTGTCTTCTTTTTTGTGACTGTTTTCCTTTAATTCAACCAGCTGATCCACCCAGCTGGTGAAATCACAGTGATCAGGTAATGCTTCTGAGGACGACTGCAAACGTCAGTCGAAACATGTCATGGTTAAATAAACATCTTCTTATCCCTGTCTGAATAAAGGAAACAGTAAACTAATCTTATTGGGCTGTAAGCAGGTTATTGAATTATCTCTATCTGGCGTTAATGCTGGAGGACAGCACGCCAAACAAAATGTTTTGTATGTGCCTCTACTTCATTCAGGAATGCCTTCAATTCACAGCCCGTGAAATTCCATTGAATCCATTATTTTTGATCGTAGATACAGGAGAATCAAACATTCAGCGCTTGTATATCTAATGGTAATACATTCCATACAACGCATACCTTGTAGTTTATGGCAATGAGCTGAAAACTCGAGGAAGAAAATACCTTGTTCTTCCTCTGCAAAACTAAACAGCAAATTCAGTGTGAAAATAATCGATGTGATGAATAAATGGTGTAGTTGCTGAATACGTACTTTTTTCAGTAACTGCTATTTTAAAACAGTTCAGCTTCCCGTGCTGTTAAAAAAAAAAAAAAAAGTGCTGTGTTGTGTTGTAAAAAAGTTACACTGCTGCCTCTAGTGGCCCAGCATAGTTATTACAATACTTTTTTCCCGGCTCCATTAACGGTAAAGGCGAGTTAAATTTGTGTTTATTTTGAAAATAAAACCTTATCTTGGAATTCTGGCAAATTAAAAGTTGAGAAAATATGGCGATACAATGGTACAAGCCTTTAGTTGCACTTAATTTTGACCGGGTGAGCTGAAACAGACAGGCGGACAGAGGGATACACATACACAACCATCCACACACAGACGCATTGAGTGATGACCGTTTGCCTCCATTTTCACCGAGGCATAACTGGTCTGGACCTCTCCTAAATTTTGTTAGTACCTGTACTAAATTTCAAGATACAACAGATCACGTGAACTTGAAGGATTCACCAAATCGATCAAATGTCACATTTATGAACAAATATGTTTGTACTAATGGTTCTTGCATGAGCATCACTAGTAGTGCCCACTATCTGTACAGAAATTTAGCTCTCCTGTCTTTCAAGCTAGCAAATTTTTCTATGACCTTCTGGTTAAAGTCAGTCATGTCAATCACAAGCTTTTTTCCATGGACAGAATGGCTAAGGCATTCAATCTCTCCTGAGTCATGGTGTTCCTGACAAATCCTTTTCAGCATTCAAAAACACTTTTCAGCCTCCGCGGTGGTCATAGGTGTAGTGATAATAATTTTCAGGAGTGTAACTGTCTCTGAGAATACCTCTGACAGGTTATTGTCTATGAAAAACTGAAGCAGATCCATGGCACCACAACAGGATTTGAGTTCATCCTTGCTGTAGAGGAGACTAAGTTCTGTCTTCAGCTTGCTTCCATTGAGCACTGGATATGTCTTCAAGGTACAGTTCAGTGCAGCTGCAGGGAATGCCTTATGATATTCTTCAAACCGTTCCCCCTGAAGCAATGTGGCACCGACCAGGTGGTCTGAAAAAGTGTTCCCTGGTGTGTCCTAGAATGGTATCACAGAACTACGGGGGACAGGGAGATTTTTTAAAAATGATGCTGAGGAAAAATGGCCAAATTTATAGACCCACTGGCAACAGCTAAGTTTTTTGGTTTTTTTCCACCTGGATGGATGAAGCAGCCACAGTACAGCACTATCCCATCACCATTCACACACACATTCACACATAGGGCCACTTTAGAGTCTCCAGTTAACCTAACCTCCGTGTTTTTGGCCTGTGGGAGGAAACCGGAGAAATCCCAGAGTAAACCCACGCAGACACGGGGAGAACATGCAAACTCCACACAGATCACTGTTGGTCAGGGGCTGGGATCGAACCAGGGATCCCATGGCCAAGGGTGAGTTGCTGTGCTGCCGGGGAAACTAAAGTTATTCTCCTAAATAAAAAAATGTTATTTCAAGAGCCTTCAACTGGATCAAATGTGAAAATGTGAAGACTATTGATTAAGACTACCCAGTGAAATCTGCTGTGATATAAAGAAAAATCACATTGTTAGCAAATGATTTCACATTTAACAATTACTAAGTATAACTACTAGATGGCAGGAGTGCATGACTGGGCTGGTACTAGTGAAAAAAATAGAGAAAATAGAAAGAAACAATCAGAAATATGAAAGAAAATATAAAAGCAAGTTTCAAATTATAACTAAAATGTTACAGATTAATGAAAAACCACAAAATAAATGAGCCACATTTTTTTTGAAAAAAAAAACAAACATCAAAAATCAGTGAAAGTAAAGTTCTTACTACTTATCTGCTAATCAGAAGATACTCATATTTAAGTGTTTTTGGAAACTACTCTTATACTTAAGTAATTAATATAACAGTAATTTAACAAAAGACAGACAGACAGATAACTTTATTGTCTGTCCCAGTTGGTGACAGAAATTCCTCTTTGACACGGCCACAACAACACGGCACATTCAGCATTCAAACTCACAAGATAAAAACAGTTTAAAAAAGTAAACAGCAAATAAAATCATGTGGCACAAAATATTGAAAGCTATTAAAAATTAATAGTGATTAATACTGTAGATAAATACTGATAACTAATATTGACACAGTAACTCAAGTATGATAACTATGTGATTTTGTTTAGGATGGTTGCTGCTATCAATGATTTCTTGTAAATGTTTTTATGGGCCAGTGGAACTTTATATTGTCTTCCTGATGGCAGTATCGTGAACGTCCCTTTTCAAGGGCTATTGAAGGCCACCAAACACACACTGTGGTTTCTGCACATTTATTAACGTAAAGACAGACATAATCATTAACATGCAAGAACTAAATTATAAGGTGCATAGTGCTAACAAACAAGTACAACATGGTAAATGCTGGAGGAGAGTGGAGCTCGACATCCAGGGGGACATGAAGCCAGGGAACGCTGGCCAGGGCCAGAATCCAACCAGAGCCCTCCCGAAGGCAGCGGGGCTCACTGCTGGAAATAAGGGAAGCACATACCTGGACGGAGCTACCCACCTCTCCTTAACGGTGGCCCCAAACACACTCAGGATGAAATACTTTGCTCCTGAGGACGGGGTAACGTGGAAGAAGGACACGACAAACCCCAGAGGTTTGCCGTGCCCTTATATGCCATACATAATTAGAAACAGGTGTGGATCCATGAGTAACAATGAATAACAGCTGTGCAGCTCCAAACAGTTTGACAGCCGGAAGCTGCACAGCACTGTCAAAATAAAACACAACTGGAAACCATAAAGATACAAACACAACCAAACCAAACCCAAAATGTACATCATAATACTACAGATGCAAAATGACAAAAATAAAAAGCAGGAACAAAGTACAACAGACATGAAAACAAGGAACAAGGGGACAGAAAAACACTAAACTAGATCAGAAACTGGGCACAGCGCCACCCTGTGCCTCAAGATCATGACAGGCAGTAACTGAAAAGAGTGATGAAGGTGGCGAGATGAATCCTCTGTGATCAGGGTGGCATTCCTGATCACAGAGGATTGATACAGTTCAGACAGTGTCTGTGGTGAGCCAGTGATTTTGCTAACCTGATTAACTACACGGGAAAGCTTTGTTTTGTGCTTGATGAAGAGGGAGCTGTACCAGGATGAAATGTTAAAAGTGAGAATGGATTCAATTAGTGAAGCGTAAACCAGAGTTAAAATGTGTCTGCTGACATTAAAAGTCCTCAGTTTCTTCAACAGGTGGAGGCGTTGTTGTGCTTTTTTTTTTATAGATAGAGTCAACACGGTGTGCAAACGACAGGCTGCAGTCCATCTCTATTCCCAAATATGTAAAAACTTGAACTTGCTCAATAGGCTGACTCTGGATACTGAGGGGTGCAAAGAAAGTAGTTAAAAGTTTCTCTTTTCTCCCACAGCACAACTCCTTAGTCTTTGTGGCGTTTAACTCCAGAGAGTTTTGATTAAACGTCTGAGCTAAATCGCTGATTGCCTGTTGAGAGCGGGTCAGTGCAGTACTGTCTGTCAGATGATCCACCAGGGCCGTGTCACCTACATATTTAAAAAGAGTCATTCCTTCACTGTCACAGGAGATGTTGTTTTTGTACACAGAGAACAAAACTGTCGCTAAAACACAACCTTGAGGATGACCTGTTTTTAAAATCAACTTGCTAGATGTAAAACCATTTAAAAACACCTGTTGTGGCTTGTCGTATAAAAAACTCTGAATCCATAAATTCAGTGTTGGGTGACCCTGCAGGTCTGTCAGGTGATGTAGCAGGGTGTCTGTGTGTACAGTGTTAAAAGCAAAAGAGAAGTCCATAAACAAGAGTCCAGTTGTTTGGTGACAGTGTCTAAAAGTGTAAGACATGCATCCTCTACACCCTGTTTTGCCTTATAGGCAAACTGGAGGGGATCCAATTTGTGTCAAAAAGTATAGTAACCAAAAAGTCTAGTTACTGTACTCACCTCTGCCTGTATTCCGGTTAGGTTTACAGATTATACAGTACTTGGTCAAATGATGCATTTTGCAGTTTGTATCTTCTCAAACCAGAGATTTGGTTCCTGTCAAACTAAAGTAGAGCTCTTTTTGTGGCTTTGCTTGTGGTTTTGCTTTATATTGAAGAGGTATGGTTTCTGATTTCAAAATAAACATTTTTGAGGAAAATACTGCATCTATTGCACATATAGCCAAAGAGAAGCCTCTTCTTTCATTTTTATTATTATTTTCTGTAGCTTTAAATTCCTTGGATCAACTTGTGATCTTTAATTTGAATTTTACATTCACAATTCTAGATATTTTTTTTCTTAATTTTCTACAACACAAACTCGCCCCTGCAGCAATCCTTTTATGGTCGCATTCTGCGAGAAGCTCCTTTTATAACTCCTCCCGCGATCTTTGGTCTGTCGCTGGATGATTAAATCTGGATGATTGGGGTCCAGCTCCTTTATCCTCTTTTTTCCACATCAAAATGTTGTTTGTTTTAATGAAACAGCTGCTCTGTGTTTCTTGGCAAGCGGGAGGGATCTGTTTGATGGCCTTTATTCCCAATCACATTAAGATAAAAATACACAAAAAAAACCAACAACTTACGATTGGCTCCAGGGTGCCCAGATATGCATCCCAGAACTGAGTTTTGGATGCCCAATGAAAAGCTGCTCCTGCACAAATGGGGCAAAAAACTTTGCTGGCTTCAATGCTTCTTAGTTAGACCGACGCCTTTAACCTGGACGTGGTCTATAATGCAAGCCTACACAGTGAAATGTTATTTAAAATGGCTGCTGCTACAGAAGCTTACATATCAACTACAGAAGGACATGCTATGTCTCTCATTTATTTTGCATATCACGGTTGATTTATTTAGAAAATATTTCTCTGAATTAAAATATTAAAATACTATCTGAATATTTTAAGGGGGCGGCACACTTGCACCCGCTATTGGCACACCACCTCTGCATGTGTATGGGCAGCTCGGTGGCACAGTGGTTAGCACTGTGGCAGCACAGCAAGAAGGTTATGGGTTTGATTCCACCCCTGACCATCGTTGGTTCAGTTCCACCCCCCTACCATTGGTGACCCTTCTGTATGGAGTTTGCATGTTCTGCCCATGTCTGCTTGAGTTTTCTCCGGGAACTACGGTTTCCTCCCACAGGCCAATGACATGCAGCTTAGGTTAACTGGCATCAACTGGGGATTCTAAATTGGAGAGTGAATGGTTGTCTGTCTCTCTGTGTTGGCGCTGCAGTGGACTGGTGATCTGTCCAGGGTGTACCCTGCCTCTCGCCCAAAAAGACGCTGGGATAGGCTCCAGCACCCATACGAGCCTAACAGGATTAAGCGGTAGAAGATGGATAGTTGGATGTGCCCAAGTTTTTAGCAAGTTAGCCATAACACTTCCCGTGTAGCGCCAACCCTCTCCATGTCCTCCTTCACTACATCCATGAAGTTTCTTCTTTTCCTCCTGCCTGGCAGCTCCATCTTCAACATCCTTTGTCCAGTATATCCATTATCCCTCCTCTGCACATGTCCAAACCATCTCAGCCTCTCTTACTTTGTCTTCAAACCACTCTGAGGTCAGCTAAAGTAATTGAAAAATGCCTGTACATTAGTCAGCCTAATAATCAGCAATGTGGGCCTGCCTTTATACCTTTTAGTGGTCTGTAAACAACATGCTATGACTGCCCACCTTAATGCTATATATTATGAAAATATTAAAATGATGACAAAGCCATGCAGTATTTAAAACAAAACTCTACCTGCTCTGCACTCTCATCCTGCAGATATTGGACTTGATTTGCTCTTCATGGACAGTATAAGTTTTAGAGTCATCCCTGCATGAATGGTCCATTAACACGCATCACAGTGGCTGGATAACAGCTTGCTGCACACTGAAAGCCAGCCGCACTGCAGTTAAAATCTTATTTCAGTCAATGACTCTCTCAGCTGAAGCCTTCTTTGGGTGAATATTTGAATGCGTTTTCAAAGCAGAAAAGAAAAGCCTCAATCACTCTCTCATCAATCAATTAAACCTTTAATTGAAGGCATTAATATGCATTTTAAAAGTAGTGCTTGTGTGTGAGTGGGTGCTGCTTCATTTCTACTGTGAGCCGATCCCTTCATAGTGCTTTTAATGTGTGCTGCTGTATATTTTTGAAGGGCCTAACAAACGGGAAAAGTACCCCTCCCAACAGTCAAACGTGTATTTACCTTATACCCTCTCTGATATGATGAAGAAAAATATGTGTCAATAAAGAAGCAAAACTCAGCAGGGTCGCAAACCGTTTGCAGCAATACAACTTTCATCTAAAGAGGGAGCTGGCTTTATAGAGATATACAGTAAAGTGTACAGCCAGGGTGTGCTGTGCTGTACTGTGGTGGGGCTGAGGCTGGAGAGACACTGTAATTAAGTCAAGTTAATGCGCTGGTGTCTCATGTGCATCGATCCACTCATCCCTGCTAATGCCCCATGGTAGCATGACTCGTTAGACTTATTAAGTGCATACCTGCATTTACAGTAGTGTCTGATTAAACGGGAGAGTAGTTCATTTGACCTGCCTGCCACTGTCGCTGAACACAGAATCACCAACAGACCAAATGTCAAAAATGGTTTAATGAAGTCGTGCAAGGGATGAAGTGCACAAGGAGCAATCTATTATCTGGCCTTAAAATGAAAGCATAATAATAAAATGAAGGCATAATAATAAAGCATAATAATTTACTGTATACAGAGTGGGAAGTTTTAAAGGTCCAGTTCACTCAAACATGGTGTGTTTGTGGGTTTTAACCTTATAAAATGTTTTCTTGGGTCATATGAGTACAGTAAAAATATGTTAGCTGGCTCAGGCTTGCTACCTGAGCTAGGAGCTCACCAGCTAAGATTAGCAATAGTGACAAAAGAGGGAGGGTTGAGTTAACTGCTACATTTAATAAGATATGCATTGAAACAAGTGTCCCAAGGGAGGCTGCAAAAGATGATTCACAACGATGCTCCAATAATTACATAATTAAAGGCAATTTGGCCCAAAGCACGTCACAAACATTTCATTATGACCTGTCAAAACTGTCAACATACAGAGTGTTATGTCTGTATGTGGAGCCAAGGGCGAGGCCAGGTGTCGAACTGAACACACGTTTATTAAGGAGGCACATAAATAGATCCAAGATGGCGCCCACAGCGGTCGACATGGTGCTTCGCTGCGCTCTTTGTTTGTTTTTGTTTGTCAATTGTGTGTCTGCTTGCACTTATACCCGTGAAGAACTTTTAAATATCAGGACTTTCACCCCCACGGACCTCCTCCCAGTTTTTCTAGCCCCTGCCGCCGATCTGGTTTATTGTTTGGCTCGGAAAGTGAGACGGCGGAAGAGAGGAAGACGAGCGGGCGCTCTCGTGCGACTTCGCAGGAGAGGCTCGCGAACGGCGCTGCCTGGCATATTTCTGTCCAATACCAACTCTCTCTCTAACAAGGTGGATGAACTGAGACTGCTGATGCGTTTTAAGGACCTCGCCTCCTCAGCTGTCCTCTGCTTTACTGAGACCTGGCTCCGGGAAAATATACCGGACAGCGCGCTGCGCCTCGACGGCTTTCAGCTCTTCCGTGCTGATCGTGACACAGAGCTTTCCGGCAAGACCACAGGAGGCGGAGTCTGCTTCTACATCAACTGCATCTGGTGCTCTGATGTAACGGTAATTTCCAAACACTGTTCTCCTGCCTTGGAATTTCTTGTTATCAATTGCAAGCCCTTCTATTCCCCGCGGGAGTTTGCTTCTTTCATAATGATCGCTGTGTACGCCCCTCCCGACGCGGACACGCGCGAAGCTCAGCGCGTGCTCGCGGATCACATTCAACACACAGAGCGGAGTTTTCCAGACTCGCTGATTATTGTGGCTGGCGACTTTAATCAGTGCAATCTGAGCCACGATCTCCCCCGCTACAAACAGTTTATTAAATGCCCCACCAGAGGATTAAACACACTGGATCACTGTTACACCACAGTGAAAGACGCATATCGCGCTGTCCCTCGAGCTGCGCTGGGATTATCTGATCACGTGATGGTTCACCTCATTCCCACATACAGACAGAGATTGAAGCTCACTAAACCTGTTGTGAGCACTACGAAGATACGGACCAGTGATGCTGAGGAGAAGCTGGAAACGTGCATGGAAATATCTGACTGGGGCATGCTTAAAGGAGCCACGCATGATCTGGATGAGTACACGGACACTGTGAACTCATATATCCACTTTTGTGAAGAGAACATTCTTCCATCACGCACCAGGGTGAGTTACTCTAATGACAAACCCTGGTTCACAGCTAAGCTCAGACAGATCAGGAAGGAGAAGGAAGCAGCGCTGAAAAGTGGAGACAGGGACTGCTACAGGGAGGTTAAATACCGGTTTAACAGAGAGCTGAAGAGGGCTAAATCTGTGTACTCAGAGAGACTCCAGCAGCAGTTCACTGCTAATGATTCGGCTTCCGTGTGGAGAGGACTGAGGCAGATCACCAACTATCGGCCTCAGGCTCCTAAAGGTCAGGATGACAAAGCCCTTTGTCAGAGACTGTCCCAACACTATGCCCGTTTTGACACCTCGTCATCTGTGTCCAACTCCCCCCCTCCCTCCAGCTCCACAGCCTCCACATTCCCTACTTCATTTAAGGCACCCCCCCCCCTCCTCCCCCCCTCCCCTTATCATCAGTGAGCAGGATGTGCTCAAACAGTTCTCCAGACTGAACCCGCGCAAGGCCCCCGGCCCAGACGGCGTGTCTCCCTCCACCCTGAGACTCTGTGCGAAACAGCTGGCTCCTGTATTCACAGACATTTTTAACACCTCCCTTAAGTTATGCCACGTGCCATCCTGCCTCAAATCCTCCACCATCATCCCTGTCCCCAAGAAGCCACGGATCACTGGACTTAATGACTACAGACCTGTAGCGCTCACCTCTGTAGTCATGAAGTCCTTTGAGCGCCTGGTCCTGTCCCACCTCAAGTCCATCACCACTCCCCTCCTGGACCCGCTGCAGTTTGCCTACCGAGCCAACAGGTCTGTAGACGATGCAGTCAACCTGGCCCTCCACTCCATCCTGCAGCACCTGGACTCCCCGGGAACCTACGGCAGGATCCTGTTTGTGGACTTCAGCTCCGCATTCAACACCATCCGCCCCGCTCTGCTCCGGGACAAGCTGTCCCTGCTCAACGTGCCTGACTCCCTCTGCAGGTGGATCATCGACTTCCTGACGGACCGGAGGCAGCATGTGCGGCTGGGAAAGACTGTCTCAGACTATACTAGCATCAGCACCGGATCACCCCAGGGCTGTGTACTTTCCCCCCTACTCTTCTCCCTTTACACCAACTCCTGCACCTCCAGCCACCAGTCTGTCAAGTTGATCAAGTTTGCGGACGACACCACCCTCATCGGGCTCATCTCCAACGGCGACGAGTCCGCCTACAGGAGAGAGGTGGCTCAGCTGGCGTCCTGGTGCAGCAATAACAACCTGCAGCTGAACGCTCTGAAGACAGTGGAGATGATTGTAGACTTCAGGAAAGTCACTACTCCTCTGCGCCCCCTCACCCTCTCAGGCTCTCCCATCACCACTGCTGATTCCTTCCGCTTCCTAGGCACTACCATCACCAGGGACCTCAAATGGGAGCTGACCATCAGCTCACTCATCAAAAAAGCCCAGCAGAGGATGTTCTTCCTGCGGCAGCTGAGGAAGCTCAAGCTACCCACCAAGATGTTAGTGCAGTTCTACACAGCCATCATCGAGTCCATCCTCACCACCTCCATAACCGTGTGGTACGCAGGAGCCACTGCCAGGGACAGACTAAGGCTGCAGCGCGTCGTGCGCACTGCTGAGAAGGTGATCGGCTGCAAGCTCCCATCTCTCCAGGATCTGTACATCTCCAGGACCCGGAGGCGTGCTGGCCGGATCATAGCCGATCCCTCACACCCTGGTCACGTACTGTTTGCCCCCCTCCCCTCTGGTAGAAGACTTCGGTCCATCCAGACTAAAACCTCCCGTCACATGAACAGCTTCTTCCCCTCTGCCATTAGACTGCTGAACACTAAGTGACTCTCGTGCACCATGTACAGCAGCTCAACCAGACTCATGTCAATCATCACTGTTTTCTTCCTGCATTACCGACTGCACTATATAGTTCTCCACAGTATCTGCTGCTGGCTAATATATATTTTAACTGTTGACCAGTATCACTTAATCTTATCCTACACTTTATTACATGTATAGTTTATTTCTCTTATCTTATCATGTTTAATGTTGCAGCATTGTACCGAGACAAATTCCTAGTTTGTGTACTACATGAACAATGGCAATAAACCTGATTCTGATTCTGATTCTGATTCTTCACAGCACACACGCAGCCGTCAGGCAGAAGAGGTGGCAAAGAGACCGCCCCTCCCGCCCGCTGCCTTCTTATAGCCGCGGGTGGTGGCGGAACCAGAAGTTGGAGCCACCACCCATACCTCACAAATAGAAGCCTAAACTATAACACAACATTCTCCCCCCCTTCACAAAAGCCCAAAACACACACACAATTCAGACCCACCCCAATTTAGGAACCGAGTCACTCACTAAAATTAATTAAACAATACAACACAAATGGCCTAACACAGTCACTCCAAAATAACTAAAACTAGGGGAGATGGGTAGACTGCCACCTCCCTCACACAGCGAAGCGGGTTATTCTCTCACTTAAACTCAATGAGTCCATGAGAAACTAAAACACTGCCGTGTCTCCTAAGTTAAAATACATAAATTAATCCCCCAAACTGTATATAGAAATAACAAAACAATCAGAACACCCACGTGACCATCAACTTATAACACAATAAAACATTCCAACTATACACACATAAATCAACCTATATACATGCGGCCAGAGGAAACAAATCCATGGGCTTCCTGGACCGCCTTGCCATCAGCCCGCCCCTGGAGGCAGCCAGTCTCCCGGGCCACAGCAGGTCGCTTCAGCACTGGTGTGCCTCCTCTGCATCACCACCGACCGCTCTGCTCATCCAGGCCCACGTCCTTCAACTCCCTCCCGGGCACACTGCAGCTCATTTGGGTGCCCCCACAAATCGTCTAGCAGCTGGAGATGAGCGTCCTTCCTTGTAGCCATGACGCGTGACCGTTCCTGGCGCACCGCCGACCCGCCCGTACCTGCCATGGTCGCCTCTCCTACGGAATCCAGTCCTTGACCCCCCGAGGGGTCCTGCTCGGCCTGCAGAGTCTCTGCTTGGCACGTCGTTCTACCGTGCCTGACAGTCGGGCCCCAACCTCTTTTAACTCCGCGGCTGCCATCGCCGTTGTGGCCCCCTGTTCACCGGCACACATCAGCCGAGATCCGGGAACAGGTGAAACCAGTCTTTCAACGTCACCCATCGTCACAGGCGTCCCGCTGTGCCGCCCAGTACCCTTGTCCAGGGCGACTGGAGCTCTGGCACAGGAACCCTCCTGTGATGACCCTGAGCCATATTGGTCTCGCTCACTCTCCAGGGTGCCAGGCAGTTCCTCATCCCACACTGTGCCGTCTACCACTCTTGGGATCGTACAGTCCCACATCTTGGCCGATTTACATCGAGACGTCAGCTCCAACGTTCCCACCATGGCCAGCCGTCCTTCTCCACAACCACAAAGTGGCGCCGAGTCACTCTCAATCCTGAAGTGCGGGGAAGAACATCTCACAGTCGTCCAATCCAGCCCGGAGCCCACCACTCCCGTTTCCACCCATAAAAGCACTTCCACCCCATCCAACTCCACCATACAGTATGTGTGTCCGTTGGTGCTCGGGGACACAACATGGACAATCGTAGGGGCACGAGAGTCCTCTTTGTGCCACAGACCTCCTCGCTCAGATCTGTGGCATGCCCTGGTGACATGAAACAAGTGTCCACACTTGCCGCAGCGCTTCGCTCCTGCCGAACAATCTCTGGCCTTGAAACGGTGCTTCGTGGACCCACAACCCACACACTTAGGCTTTCCCGGGGTGGATCTCACACTCCCAACGTTAGCATCATCCTCCACGCTTCCAACGCTGACCGGGTCCATTGCAGGCGCAGTCGGCGGTAATCCCTGATGTTGGTGTGACAAGCTCTCACTCAGGTCCTGTGACAGTTTATCCGCAGCTTCCAGCAGTTGAGTCAACTCGATGGCTGTGGGCAGCGTCAGTTCGCCCAAAAATGTGAACAGCCTCGACCTAATTGCAGTGCTGTTGGTATACTCCGCCAACTGGTCGCGAATCATCTCCTCTTCCAACAGTTTGAGCTGGCACTCGCTGACCAGCAGCCCCAAGTCTGCCACGAACTGCTGAATAGTCTCGCCCACCCTCTGGCGGTGCTGTCGAACCAGAATCTTGTGAACCATGACGTTTTCCAGGGTGTAAAAATAGCACGCCATTAGCTCAACCACTTTGTCAAAACTATCACAGTCACCCAGTGTACTCAGAACATGTTGTTCCTCCACTGCAAGATTGTGCACCAACAACTCACGTGCACAAAACTTCTCCAGCTTCCCAAGGTTCAGCGCCACCATACACGTCTGGAAAGTGGCGCACCGCCTCGGCCAGGGAACCGATGGCTCGCTGGGGGGCTCCAAAAAAGGAAGAATTTCAAACCCATACACTTCCATACCTTGCTTTAATCCACTTTTATCCTCGTTGCCAAATGTTATGTCTGTATATGGAGCCAAGCGCGAGGCCAGGTTTTGAACTGAACACACATTTATTAAGGAGGCACTTCACAGCACACACGCAGCCGTCAAGCAGAAGAGGTGGCAAAGAGACCGCCCCTCCTGCCCACTGCCCTCTTATAGCAGCGGGTGGTGGCAGAACCAGAAGGTGGAGCCGCGACTCGTACCTCACAAATACAAGCCTAAACTATAACACAACAGTAAGTGCAGTAAATGTGACCTTTAAATGGCGGATGAGCTTTTTCAGAAAAAAAAAAAGAAAAAAGAAAAAAGTTCTGCATCATTTTGGCTTATCTAGGAAATAAATGTCGACAGTAAGTCCAAGACTAATACCTCACTGTTGCACAGACAAACAGGAAATGTGTCATTAAATGACATCATCCTGTTGAGCGTTACAGCAGTCTGTCGCTTGGTTTGCATAAATAGGAAACAGTGACTTTAATCTTGCTTCAAAGCAGTTGCTGTTAAGGTGAGGTATAACTGTTATACAGCAAATGGAAAGTGTAAAAAAAATCCCAGTGCAGCAAGTTGGACAATAGATATTTTAAATAGTCATCGAATAAGGTGTGCTTTGAAATACAGCTCCTTATCTAATTCAATTTATTGAAGAAAAGAGATGCAAAGAGAAGAGGCAGTTTTGTCAGACCTTCTCTCTGTAGAAAAAAGATGAACATCCGACAGCCTCATGATTCAATTTCATCTTCACTTTCTTTTCTGTGCCTTCATGTTGCCGACTTTGGGCTTTTTTCTGCCTGTGGACGCCACTCAATGGACATAACCCAGTTTCTATTACACTCTCACATTAATCTGTATGATTTACTGTATTTGAATACAATAATACACAAATATAATAAACACATTTAGACACATAAGCACATAAGCTCTTCCATTCTTTTCTGATCTTATGTTTTACTACTGCTAAACTGCATTTCTTGATATCTTTCCTCCATTTATTGAAATGTAAAGACAGACCTCGGTTGTTGAAGACCACACAAATTCTGCCAGATTATAACCTGATTTTAAACTGGTTGACCATCATACAGCAACCATTATAACCGCCATTCATAATGAAAAGTTAAATTGAGTATGACATATCTACATTCAACTTCTTTGTAGTTTTTTGCATAAATTGGCAGGGAATGAACACAGTAAACGACATGTTTCTGATGCTGACAGTGGGGTGACATCTGCGAGTGTATGTTAGAACTAGATTACAGATTACTGTTTTTTAGTTAATGAATTACAATTTTTTCCCATAATTGTGATTAATTGCTAAACTTAAAGAATCAATGAAAAAGAAGTATAGTACGTGAGGAACTTTTAATTGCATTTTTATTCACTGAACATACCTGTGACTCTCATATACAACAAAAATACTGTTAAAGCAGCATAAAATACTGTGGGCCGTATTACAAGAACACGGTCAGCTGTCAACTGTCAGTGATTCAGAACACTTTTATGGGCATTTCCAAGTTCATTTCCTTATCACAACAGCGCAGAAATGAATTTTCCGCCGGACGCAAAGTTGATAAGGGTTGTCCTAACGCTCTTAATTGTTCAGAGGTATGTTTGGGGCGTAATGTGAAAAAAACTAATCGCTGCCTTTGCTCTCATTCCCTTTAATAAACAGGGGCACAAGATCAAAGACGTGATGCTCACACGAAAGAGGTTTAAGTGGGAGGACAATTCCATTTTGTGCTGAGGACAATGCGGGCGCTTTCACAAGGTGAAAATGCATTTAAAGGCAAGGAGCTTTTTAACTCCACAGCCTTGCTTGCCCGTGGATGAGAGCTGTCGGCTACAATTCAGATATCATGCCAGTCGTTCGCTGTGTCCATGAGGATGACAGTTTCCTTTAGTTATATTATCCAAAACCCGATCCCACTAAAAAAACATATTATCGTTCATCAGAGCTTCTCTTTGAAAACCAAGAAGGAGGAGCCACTCATCACAGCCTAAGCTGTATTAATCTGCTCTGGTGAATGCAAAATTGTAGATTTAATTCAAAACAACTGTTGGGATATTTTTATTGTGAATCATTCTTTTAAAAGGATGACAGTGAATGAGGTTAAAATTGTAAAAACTGTCATCATTAGATAATTGATATTGGGTTTAGGTGCACATACCAGCTCTTCTCCGGGGTCAGGGTCACAGCTGTTTTCCTGGTATGATAGACTGGTTCAGCTGCGGCCCAGTAGAGAACTGAATCATAAAACCACATGACTCAGCTCAAAGCTTAGTCATGGAGTTCCACAGGGATCTGTGCTTGGCCCTACTCTTTTTAGTTTATATATGCTTCCATTAGGCAACATTATTAGAAAGCACTGTATACATTTTCACTGTTATGCAGATGACACACAATTATACCTGTCAATGAAGCCAGATGATACTAATCAATTAGCCAAGTTAGAAGCCTGTCTTAAGGAAATCAAAGTTTGGATGACTTGTAATTTCCTGCTATTAAATTCAGATAAGACTGAAGTCATTCTTGTTGGTCCAAAAAACCTTAGAAATTCCTTTCCAAATCAAACTTTCAGTTTGGATGCAGTTACTCTTTCTCTTAATAGCTCTGTGAGGAACCTTGGAGTTATTTTTGATCAGGATTTGTCCTTCAATTCACATATTAAATTTGTTTCTAAGACTGCCTTCTATCATTTGCGTAATATTGCCAAGATTAGGAGCATCTTGTCTCAGAGTGATGCTGAGAAGCTGATCCACGCTTTTGTTAGCTCGAGATTAGATTATTGTAATTCTTTATTATCAGGTTGTCCTAAAACATCTTTAAAAAGTCTTCAGCTGATCCAAAATGCTGCAGCAAGAGTTTTAACAGGTACTAGAAAGAGAGATCATATCTCTCCGGTTCTGGCCTCCCTTCATTGGCTTCCCATAGAGTTTAGAATTAAGTTTAAAATCCTTCTTCTTACTTACAAAGCTCTAAACAATCAGGCTCCTTTTTATTTAAAAGATCTGATACTACCGTATCATCCTAACAGAGCACTACGCTCCCAAAATGCAGGTTTACTTGTAATACCTAGAATCTCCAAAAGTACAATGGGAGGCAGAGCCTTTAGTTATCAAGCTCCTCTCCTGTGGAATCAGCTGCCAATCTGGATTCGGGAGTCAGACTCGATCTCTGTTTTTAAGAATAGGGCTAAAACCTACCTTTTTGATATAGCCTACAATTAGGGAGGGATCATGTGTTTTCTGAACCCTCCCTTAGTTATGCTGCTAATAGGTTTAGTCAGCCGGGGGACCTCCAGTAATGCACTGGGCCTCACTCCTTTCCTCACTCTCTATGAAATATTTTTTTTTTTGCTGGTCATGAACATTTGTTTGTTCTCTCCCATAGATTGAGTCCCCATCGTGCTGTTTGCTCTCTACATGTCTGTTCTTTTCTTCTTCTCTATCCCCTCACCCCCCAGCCAGTCGCAGCAGATGACTGCCCCTCCCTGAGCCTGGTTCTTCTGGAGGTTTCTTCCTGTTAAAAGGGAGTTTTTCCTCTCCACCGTCGCCAAGTGCTTGCTCACAGGGGATCGCCTGATTGCTGGGGTCTTTCTGCAACTGTGGGGGTCCTCCCTACAGTTGATAGTGCTATGAGATGACTGTTGTTGTGAAATGGCGCTATATAAATAAAGTTGAATTGAATTGAATTGAATAACGTTTTTATTTTTTTTCTTCTGTGGAGTGAAAAACCCTTTTGTGTCTTCATAGAGTTAGTATTTAACTGTCCTCATTTAACAGAAAACACCGGCTGAGTGTTTTTATTTTTCATTAATCAGGATGCGCGAGCACAAACGGACACGAGGTATGATGAAGCGATATGATGACAACACACGACTGATTAGTGGACAAAATGTTTTCAAAGAAGAGGTCAATCAATCAGTCAATCAAAACTTTTTTATATAGCACTTTTCATACAAGAAAGTTGTAGCATGAAGTGCTTCACAAATTAAAAATATGACACAATTACTCGCCCTCCCCTCCTGTAACCCAGGGCGAAAGCCGCCAGTGCGAGCAGCCCAGGACCCATCAGCATCACGCCCCGGTGCTCCCAGCACCACAAACAGGATGGGGCAGCCATACCCATTCCCACTCATCTTACACACACAAACATGGACAACAACAATAGTCACAATAGTGAACAAGGGGCCAGACCCACACGGCGCCCTACATGCCAAGCGACACCCCCGATCACCCACGCAAGCCCACCGACCACCCACCCTAGACGCACACCGACAGCAGCAGGCCGCCCCGCAGCCACAGACACCCCCGAGCAGCCCGACGGAAACACGGCCACCAACCCATGCCAACGGCGCCCCCAACAACCCCCGAGCACCAACACACACCTGTCGCCAATGACACCAGGGGCAATGCGACAAAGCACCCCACCCCGCGACACAACAGCAGGCCCCAAATTGCCAACCCCCATGCCACTAGATGGACTGCCCCACCCCTGCCACCCAACGAAGTTCTCCTACCCATACACACATCCTCCAACCCTAGACATCCACCCACAGGTAACCGCACCGATACACACACATACCCCCACCCACCATCACACATGCCCACCTACACCCACACACAGCCCTACCTGCCCACACACAACACACATACCCACTTCTGCACCCGTCATACACAAGCCCCCATTCACACCCACTCTCACACATACACACACACACACACATGCACACCCGCAGACCCCAGTGGACGGGGAGGGCAACCCAGGACGCAGGCACCTGCCCCAGGGTGCCGCCAGGGCCCCAGGGAGGACACGACCCCGCCGCGCAAGGACGGACCGGGACCAACCCGCACCACCGGCGCACACCCGACCCCGGCCTAGGGCTTCACTCTATATTTTGATTATCCGTCCCTGGACTTGATATCATCACTCTATATATCTTGGCTGTAGCCAACAGCCAAACTTCTTCTTTTAGATTTGATTGGCGGCTGGCAACCAGCTTACAGGTGCATTACCACCACGTACTTCACTCTATATCATCACTGTCTGGTCAGGAGCTGTAGTTCTCTGTCTTCCCTCTCAGAAGCTCTGCTGATCTCTCATAAACACCTTCTTTTAAAAACTACACTTTGTGTTTACTTGTGTTATCTTTGTCTAATATTTAAATTTGATGATCTGAAACATTTAAGTGTGCCAAACATCATTCTATACTCTGTCTGTGTGTTTGTCTGTCTGTCTGTGTATGTGTGTGTCTGTCTTCTTCTTCTTCTTTTAGATTTGATTGGCGGTTGGCAACCAGCTTACAGGTGCATTACCACCACATACTTCTTTCTGAGATATACGCAGAGTGATGTGTGTGTCTGTCACAATCATAGGACTGGCTAAAAGATCATAGGACTCTCTATGGCATCATCAAAGATCATAGGACTCGCTATAACATCATCAAAGACCAAAGGCAGGCATCACTGAATGAGCCGTGAGGTGCTTGCTTACACCTGCTTTCTACGGGCATGCAGAAATACTTGCTTATACTTGGTTTCAACGGGCATGCACAGGTATGCACTAGTACAAAAAAATGAGAAATCAGGAAGGGTGCAAACATTTTTTTTCACACCACTGTATTCATATCAAAGATTAATAATGAAACATTCCAAACCCATTAGTGTTATTTAATGTCCATCCACTATTTCCAAAGTTTTTAGGAAAGGTTTCAACCTGAAAACAAAGATTTTTTGGAGATGAGAAATTAGTTTAGTCCTGACTAATTTGAGTTCAGGGCACAGTGCTTCACTCATCCTTTTGGGGACACTGTTGGACTTTCTGTATAGAAGTCTCTTGGCAAAGGAATTCTTGAGCATTAGCTCTCCATTACCTCTCTAACCTAGCAGGTCTTAAAACTGTCAAAATGGGGTTCTTCCTGCTAGATTAATGTAGGGGACAATTACTCCCATCTTCTTGCTCGAGGTCACTCCTGCCCTGAGGATAAACATTGTCCACTTTTAGAAGACAGATGGAATGTGGTTTCAAAGCTCCAACTGTCTTGTGTTTTGGGAAAGAGCAAGATTTATGACCAAACTTTTGGTTGACAGAATTTCTCCTCAGGATCAAGAGATAATTTTCAATTCAAAACTGGTGGGTGATCCTACATCCACAATGATCTGTTCTTCTTCTTCATCTGTTGGATTTGATTGGCGGTTGGCAACCAGCTTACAGGTGCATTACCGCCATGTACTTCTCAAACTGAGGCTTAAGTAGCTGTGGGCCTATGATCATCTGCAGGGGCAGTCCTGGCTTGTGTGACACCCTGGGCGGACTGCCCCCTCACACACACACACATCATCATCACATAATTCAAGAAATCTCTGTCTGTCTGTCTGTCAGTTACGACCATAGGACTCGCTAAAAGATCATAAGATCACCTATGATGTGCCTATGATGTATATGACGTCATATAGACACCATAGTATTTTTTTTTTTTTTGTTACTTATTTGTACCCGTAGGTAGACTTGGTTTGCAGTCTGGTGACAAGCCACCGGCTGCTGGTCGCTGCGTGCGTGAGCGCCCTAAACCTACATGTTTTTGGTGTGCGGGAGGAAACCGGAGAAATCCCGGAGTAAACCCGCGCAACACGGGGAGAACATGCAAACTCCACACAGCTCACTGTTGGTCGGGGGCTGGGATCGAACCCACGATCTCATGATCCCCGCGGTCCCCCGGCCGAGGGTAAAGCTGTGCTGCCACAGTGCTAAACCACTGCGCCACCGTGCAGCCTAATCACTCCAGTATAGAGTGATTCAAGAAAATCTGTGTGTGTGTGTCTGTGTGTGATCAAAGGCAGGCACTGCTCACGATCGTAGAACATCAAAGATCAAAGGCAGGCATCATTCACGATAATAGGACTCACTATGACATCATCAAAGATCAAAGCACTCATGCTTACTCACGATCATAGGACATCAAAGATCAAAGGCAGGCATCACTCACAATCATAGGATCATAGAACATCAAAGAAAGATTTCTTTCTGTCTGTCTCTCTGTTTGTCTATCACGACCATAGGACTCGCTAAAAGATCATAGGATCGCCTCTGATGTGCCTATGATGTCTACATGACGTCTATGTGACTTCATATAGATACCATAGTATAGAGCAGTGATTCTCAACTGGTGGGTCGTGACCCAAAAGTGGGTCGCGGACCTGTTTTCAGTGGGTCACGGGCCTTTGCCTGGGCAAATAAAATATCAAGAAATAAATCAACATAGTGTCATTCACACTCCTTAACAGTAGATGGCTGTAGGTGGTGGGCGACACCATATTTTGCACCATAGAAGAAGACTTGCAACGTTTGTTTGTATATGCTAATTGAGCATGGCGAAACGGACTGGATACGCGATCCCTTTGGAATAGACATGGAAAGCGTTACGTTGCCAAGCAACAAAGAGAGTCAGCTGGTGGAGCTATCATGTGACCGCACGCTGAAAAAGAGGTTCACGGAGGTAAGCCTCTCGCAGTTCTGGTGCAGCACTGTGATGAGCGAGTATCCTTCTCTTGCCATTCGAGCAGTAAAAACCCTCTTACCTTTACTAACTAACTAACTAACTAACCTGCACTTATATAGCGCTTTTCTAGTCACAAAGACCACTCAAAGCGCTTTCATTAATACTAACCCTCTATTCTAAGGGCCTATAGGAAACAGATATCTAGGGACAATTTAGAACAGCCAATTAACCTAACATGCATGTTTTTGGCATGTGGGAGGAAACCGGAGAAATCCCGGAGTAAACCCACGCAACACGGGGAGAACATGCAAACTCCACACAGATCACTGTTGGTCGGGGGCTGGGATTGAACCCACGATCCCACGATCCCCACAATCCCCCGGCCAAGGGCTTTCAGCATTACCTATCTCTGTGAGTGTGGCTTCTCAGCTCTGGTTCAGTTGAAGACAAAACAGAGAAACAGACTGGACATTGAGCATGACCTCAGAGTCGCTTTGTCTAATATAACTCCAGACATTGAGACTCTTGTCAAGAGCAAAAAACATCCCCAGTTCTCCCATTAATTCCTCCAGACTCAGGTCTATGATGTCACTGTTACAGGTTTTAGTGAGTGTTCCTTGATTTTTTTCAAAACACATAACCTTATCAGTAGGTAAATACTGAAAAAACAATCAGAAGAAAAGTCAATTTTGAGACTTGAATTCTTTTGAATTACACTTTTTGTTTAATTTTTAATTTAAAATGCAGCTAATTCAGCATTAAAGGGAATTGTTCCCTCTGTTGTATAGCCACTTACTGGTCATTTTGGTTAATCATTAAATTTGTTTTGTGTTTGTATACTGTAATATTCTGTTCTTCTACCTCAGGTTCAAAATGCACAATCTTTACATTCAGTAAGTTTGAGAATTTGAAAATCTTTGATTTGGGTCGCGGCCTGTCATTGAGGGGTGATGGTGGGTCCCAAAGCCAGACCAGTTGAGAACCACTGGTATAGAGTAATTCAAGAAAATCTGTGTGTGTCTATGTGTGATCAAAGGCAGGCATTGCTGACGATCATAGGACATCAAAGATCAAAGGCAGGCATCACTCACGATCATAGGACTCACTATGACATCATCATAGAACAAAGGCGGGCATCATTCATGCTCACTCACGATCATAGGACATCAAAGATAAACGACAGGCATCACTCATGATCATAGGACTCGCTATGAATCACTCACGATCATAGGAGTCGCTATGACATCATCAAAGATCATAGAACTCGCTATGACATCATCAAAGATCAAATGCAGGCATCATAGGACTCACTATAACATCATCAAAGATCAAAGACAGTCATTCTCACAATCATAGGACTCGCTATGACATCATCAAAGATCATAGGACTTGCTATGACACCATCAAAAATCAAAGCAGGCATCAATCAAATCTAAAAGAAGAAGAAGAAGAAGAAGAAGAAGAAGAAGAAGAAGAAGAAGAAGAAGAAGAAGAAGAAGAAGAAGAAGAAGAAGAAGAAGAAGAAGAGGAAGAAGAAGAGTGCTGACGTGCTTACTTACACCCTTGCTTACACCTGCTTTCTACGGGCATGCAAAAAATACTTGCATATACTTGGTTTCTACGGGCATGCATGGGTATGCTCTAGTTATATTGATTCATTACACACAGTGATATATTTCAAGTTTTTATTTCTTTTAATTTTGATGGTTATGGTTTACAACTAATTAAAACCCCAAATTCAATTTCTCAAAAAAAAAAAAAAAATAGAATATTACATAACTAACGAACTAACTAACTAACCTGCACTTATATAGCGCTTTTCTAGTCACAAAGACCACTCAAAGCGCTTTCACTAATACTAACCCTCTATTCTAAGGGCCTATTCGTCGGCCTCCGTCGGTCTATGATGACCATGGAAGAGAATCCTAAACGTCTACTCTGCTGGAACAGCACCGCCTGTGGCTGAACAGGCCGATGCGCGAATGGCAGTGCCTGTCACACAGGTCGCACTTGTGGGTGGTCTCCGTGCTGCTGGGTCTGTGGCGGTTCTTCCTGCGGGTCCTTTTTTCATCTGCTGCAGCAGTCAATCTCTCTTCACCCGCCTTGAGGTGTCTGGTCAGGGTGCCTCTCCATTTGGAGCGGTCCGTTGCAAGGTCCTCCCAGCGCTCTGTGTTGATCTCCAGGGCCTTCATGTCTCTCTTGCAGACGTCTCTAAAGCGCAGCTGTGGGCGGCCAACGTCTCTCCTGCCAGTCGCCAGTTCTCCGTAGAGGACGTCTTTGGGGATTCTGCCATCCTCCATACGGTGAACGTGGCCTAGCCAGCGGAGCCTGCGCTGCCTGAGTAGAGTGAACATGGAGGGAAGGCCAGCGCGGGACAGAACTTCTGTGTTGGGCACTTTGTCCTGCCAGGATATGTCCAGGATGTGGCGAATGCAGCGCAAGTGGAAGGAGTTCAGTCTCTTTTCCTGCCAGGTGTATGTTGTCCACGTCTCACTCCCATAGAGCAGTGTGCTGATGACGCAGGCGTTGTACACTGCCATCTTCGTCTTGGCAGAGAGTTTGGGATTCTCCCACACTCGTGTGGTGAGGCGAGCGAGTGTGAAGGCTGATTTTCCAATCCTCTTGTTGATCTCTGTATCAAGGGAGAGGTTGTTGCTGATCGTGGACCCCAGGTTCGTGAACTGATTCATGACCTCCAGCTCGTAGTCGTCGATGGTGATGGTTGGTGGTGCTTCCGTGCCTTGCGCCAAGACGTTAGTCTTCTTCAGGCTGATGGTAAGCCCGAAGTCCTTGCATGCCTGGGAGAAGCGGTCCATCAGGGTCTGAAGCTCCTGCTGTGTGTGGGTTGTGACTGCAGCGTCGTCGGCGAACAGCATGTCTCTGATTAGAGCCTCGCGTACTTTGGTTCTGGCTTTCAGGCGGACGAGGTTAAAAAGCCTGCCGTCAGATCTTGTGTGCAGGTAGATTCCCTCTGTTGCTGTGCTGAAGGCATGCCTCAGGAGCATAGCAAAGAAAATCCCAAAGAGGGTTGGCACAAGTACACAGCCCTGTTTCATTCCACTGCGTATGTTGAATGGCTCTGAGACGTTGCCATCGTGCTGCATTATCCCCTGCATGTTGGTGTGAAATGATTCGATGAGGCTTTGCAACTTTGGTGGGCATCCTATCTTTGGCAGGATCTTGAAAAGGTCCTCTCTGTTGACCAGATTGAACGCTTTGGTGAGGTCGATGAAGGTGAACTACAGTGGCATGTTCTGTTCTCTGCATTTCTCCTGGAGTTGGCGGATGGAGAATATCATGTCTACCGTCGATTGCTCAGCGCGGAAGCCACACTGAGTCTCGGGGTAGACACGTTCGGCAAGCTTCTGTAGACGAACGAGAACAACTCGTGCATAGACTTTGCCAACAACGCTGAGGAGGGAGATGCCCCTGTAGTTGTTGCAGTCGCTTCTCTCCCCTTTGTTTTTGTAGAGGGTGATGATCTTGGTGTCCCTCATGTCCTGTGGTACGACACCTTCCTTCCAACACTGGCAGAGGACGTCATGCAATGGCAGCAGTAGGGCGGTCTTGCAGTGCTTGATCAGGTCTGGGGGTATGCCGTCGTTGCCGGGTGCCTTGCCAGCGGCCAAGCTATCAATGGCCTTGTTGAGTTCGTCGATGGTTGGCTCGGCGTCAAGTTCGTCCATGGATGGCAGGCAGTCGATGGCATCAAGGGCTGACAGTGTCACGGTGTTCTGTCTGGAGTAGAGGTTGGAGTAGTGTTCCACCCATCTCTCCATCTGCTTGTTCTTTTCTGTGATCATCTCCCCAGTGGAGGATTTGAGGGGGGCCGTCTTGCTCTGAGCCGGACCAAGTGCTTTCTTGATGCCATCGTACATACCACGGATGTTCCCTGTTATGGCAGAGGTTTGAATGTCTTGGCTGAGCTGAGTCCAGTACTCGTTGGCACAGCGCCGAGCAGTCTGCTGAACTTTACTTCTCGCAGCCCTGAGAATCTGGAGATTCTTCTCGTTTGGGTACTCTTGTACTCAGCAAGTGCTGAGCGCTTGGCTTCAATGACGGGGGTCATCTCGGTCAACTTGGCATCAAACCAGTCCTGTGACTTCGAGGTCTTCCTCCCAAAGGTAGCCAAGGCTGTGCGGTGGATGGTGTTTCGCAGCGCTTCCCACTTCTGCTTTGCAGATTCTCCTTCTTGTGGTACACGAAGTTCCTTCTCAAAGGTGGAGGCAAATTGCTTAACAAGTTCTGGTTGAGCCATCTTGCTGGTGTCAATCCGTGCCTTTCCAGGGTGTCTAGCACGATGGAATTTCTTCAGCTGCAGCTTGACCTTGCAACACACCAATGAATGGTCTGTGTCACAATCTGCACTCTGGAACAAACGGGTGATTAGCACGTTCTTCAGTGAGGTGCGCCTGGTCAGGATCAAGTCCAGCTGGTGCCAGTGCTTTGAGCGCGGATGTTGCCAGGAAACCTTGTGTTGGGGCTTGGTCTTAAAGAACGAGTTTGTGATGCACAGATCGTGATATGTGCAGAACTCGAGCAGCCGCTGTCCGTTGTCGTTCATTCTGCCCACGCCAAAAGGTCCAAGACAGGAGGTCCAGGAGTCGTGGTCAGCACCCACTCTGGCATTGAAGTCTCCAAGGAGAATGAGTTGTTCAGAGTTGGGGATGATCCTGACAGTTGTTGTGAGATTCTCGTAGAACTCGTCTTTTGCCTCTGGTGTGGCTGTCAGTGTTGGGGCATACACACTGACGAGGGTGACTGGGCCTTGAGTGGTGTTCAGGCGGAGGGTGAGGAGTCGTGCAGAGCCAGTGCTGCCCGGTTCCACCATCTTCAGCAAGGTGTTCTTCTCTGCAAAGCCCACTCCGTGTTCCCTCTGTTCGTCACTGCCCTTTCCCTGCCAGTAGAACGTGTAGTCCTTCTCTCTCAGTGTGCCTGCGTCAGCCAACCGTGTTTCCTGGAGAGTGGCGATATCCACTCCCAGTCTCTTCAGCTAATTATTGATGATGGCAGTCTTCCTGGTGTCGTTGATGTCCTTGAGGTTAGCAGCGAGTCCTGTCATCATAGTGCGGACATTCCAAGTTCCCAGTTTTAGAGTTGGTCTCTTTTGTTTTATTGTCTTGCCTGGTGCGAAGGTTCTCAGCCTGCTGTTTGGACTTCTCCTCATCCCCACGCACCCAATGAGGAAAGCAAGCTGTGGCGGGACAACACCTTATTGGCTGGGGGCTGCCCAGCTTGAGGCGGGCGGTAGCTGTCCAGTGAGATCCGATGATCCCTCCCACCGTCGGGAACAACCCCTGGTGTCGCGCTCTACGCCAATTGAGAGGTGGCTTATAACCGGTAACTGTCATTCCCCGTGTTTTGTCTATGCCAAAGGCGAAGCTGGAGTGTCCTCTCCAGTGATCCGGTGTTCTACCTTCCAGCGTTGGGCGTTGGTAGGATTCAAGCCTGGGCAGGAAGATATGGAGGACAAGATGTTGCCCATGCAGCATGTCCCCCCTCTCCACGTCACTGATGAATCCAAAGGAACAGCAGGGCTGCTACAGTTTGGCACCAGCGCCGTTGCAGGAGCTGCCAGAATGATGTTGAGCACAACATAGAACTGCCTTAGGGGCTCCGACTCCGGATTTTTCCTCAGGGTTGACTCCCGAAGCCTTTCCCGTGACCGGGTATGCCGCAAGGCAGCGGAGGTTTGAAATCAGGGTTTACCTTCCCATAGATGGGCTACCTTCCCAGGTTGACGAGCCACCATCTACCCGAAGCATCTGGTTTTAAGGCGCCAGAGATCCGCCCTCGCCCCTTCTCCTATTAGTAAAAGCAGTTCCGCCGGGCTTAGAGACTAAACCACACGGGCAGGCTAGGGGTTGGACTTAGTTGTCAGAGGCTTTTCGAGACGCACGCCATAAGGAGCATTTTATGAGCACTGGGAGCTTAACCTCAGTGCCGCTCCTGGCTATGACAACCTTGGAACCTATTCTAAGGGCCTATAGGAAACAGATATCTAGGGACAATTTTGAACAGCCAGTTAACCGAACATGCATGTCTTTGGATTGTGGGAGGAAACCGTAGCCCCCGGAGTAAACCCATGCAGCACAGGGAGAACATGCAAACTCCACACAGAAAGGTTCCAACCCCTGCCAGCCTGGGGATTCAACCAGGAACCTTCTAGCTGTAAGGCAACAGTGCTAACCACTGCACCACCGTGGTGCCAAGAAAAAATTCATAAGATTCATAAGATTCATAAAATTCATAAGACAAATTTTTAATTTTTTTTTTTTTTTTTTTAATTCAAAGTCAGCGCAGCTGTCTACCGGGAAATTTTACATCACGTCACGCTTCCCTCTACTGACAAGCTTTATGGAGATGCTGGTTTATTTTCCAGCAGGACTTGGCACCTTCCTACACTGCCAAAAGTACCAAAACCTGGTTTAGTGACCATGGTATCACTGTGCTTGATTGGTCAGCAAACCCTCCTGACCTAAACCCCATAGAGAATCTGTTTAGTATTGTCAAAAGGAAGATGAGAGACACCAGACCAAACAATGCAGATGAGCTGAAGGCTGCTATCAAAGCAACCTGGGCCTCCATAACACCTCAGCAGTACCACAGGCTGATCACCTTCATACCACACCCCACTGATGCAGTAATTCATGCAAAAGCTCTGACCAAGTATTGAGTGTGTTCATGGATATATGGTTGTGCTCATAAATTTACAAACCCTGGTGGAATTTATGATTTTTTGGCCATTTTTCAGAGAATATGAATGATAATACAAAAACTTTTCTTTCACTCATAGTGGTTGGGTGAAGCCATTTATTATCAAACAATTGTGTCTGCTCTTTTTAAATCATAATGACAACATAAACTACCCAAATGACCCTGATCAAAAAATATCAAATTCCGCCAGGGTATGTAAACTTATGAGTACAACTGTACTTTTCAGTTGGCAAATATTTCTATTAAAAATCCATTTTTTAAAATTAATTTTATGTAATCTAACGTTTTGAGAAACTGAATTTGGGGGTTTCATGAGCTATAAGCCATAACCATCAATATTAAAAGAAATAAACACTTGAAATATATCACTCTGTGTGTAATGAATCTATATAATTGTTTGGGTCTGGACATGGCTGTGCTCATGTCTTCACTTTACGTTGTTAATTGTTTTCTGCGATCTTCATGAAATGAGTTCAGCCTTTTCCTCGCCCTCAGTTTGTTGTGTTTTCCTGCCTTAGCCTTAGTTTAGTCATTGTGTTTATTTTCATTATCATGTCTCTTATTATGCTCTGTAGTCTCGGTTTCTATCATGCTTTCTGTGCTTATTATCATTAGTATTTTTGTCCCGATGTGCTTTGGCTTTCTATTCAGCCTGGCCCATCCTGTGCTTCATTGCTCTCCTTGCATGTTTTTGGTTTACCCTGATTTGTCTCCCCACCTGTTCTGTGTTCCCTGATTGCCCTCCTTATGTACTTAAGTCTGTCAGTCTTAGTCTTGTGTGGTGTCATTGATGTACCTTGTCTGAGTTATCTTGTCCTAGAATTTGTATATTATCATTTCCGCGCCTAGCCCTGTGTTCTGCTTTGCCAAGTTTTGTTTGCAGCCCACATGCTGCCGTTTGTTTGTGTTTTAGTTTGTTAAACCCCTTGACGCCTGAATTTATTTCCAATTGTGAACATTTTTTTTTTTTGTATTTTTTTTGTATTTTTTTCATAATTGAAAATCTTTTTTTTTTTAATGCGAATTCACGACAATAGGCATCAAGGGGTTAATAAATCATCATTTCTTGCACCATACTCCTGCCTACGCATGAGTCCCGTGCCTCCTAAACCATGACAACAATAGTGGCGTTTCATTTTTTGAAAAGAATTACTGAAATAAATCAACTTTTCAATGACATTCTAATTTACTGAGATGCACCTGTACATTGTCCTGCATAAACTATCCTTGCAGTCTTTGTGGAGATTGAGGGGGGCAGTTTAACAGAGGGGATGACTTGGGTTCATTTTGCTGACTAGGAGAATGGCCTTTTTAATTTTTTTGCAAAGATTTAGTCATTTGAACAAAGTTTTAATAGTTTATTTATTGAAAGAAAAGCTTTTTTTCAGATTTTTGCAAAGATGTTTTTATTTTGAAGAGAGAATCATTTTTCAATCGAAGCTTCCCATTTTTTATTTATTTATTATGGTCATTGACCTTTACATAATTAATGATGAAGACCGTAGTCTCTGTGGCAGTTGATAATTTGTAAAAATCTGTGGGGTATTAAATATGTCCATGAGTGTATAGTTATTAAAGTAAAATAGATACCAACTAAGTAACTGACGTTTTTAACAGATCTCATTCCATGTGCCCTTTTTAATTATTAATTCAGGCCCCTGCCTCTCAAATGGCCTCTGCACAGCACTGAAATTAATTCGTGTGGACAGTAAACTGAAGCTGATACAATACATTGGAGAAAAGTTATGTTACATAACATAAGCTGTGATAATTAAATGTTATTGTTTTAGGGCTCAGTGCTTTAAAATTCAAACTACTGAATAATTAAAAAAAAAAACCCTTTCTTTTGATGTTTTTTTCCACCTTTGCTGTGCTTTGAATGTCATCCATACTGGAGTTTGAACTGCTGGAGTCTGCCAGCTGCAGTCAGAGGTCGCCGGTATCCCACCTGTACAGGGCGCCCATTTGCCACAGATAAACGCTCAGCATATATAATTATGAATCTTTTATTATTTTGATTCTTCTGATTCTCGTGGTGCCTTCAAAAGAATAGTGTCCTGGGCGCCTGCCCACATCACTCATATTTGAGTCCGCCACTGATCACCTGCAGGTGAGGGTGATCACTAAGCTGCCAGGCTCCTGATGAGTTATGTAACCACACCAACAACAACACAGTGCAAGATGGTGCAGTGCTCACCCAGATCTACAACTGGTACTGTGTAAATCTTGAATGTACATTTTTAATATTTGTATACTTTTAGAGACCCCTGACTGGTCGAACACTTGTAAAACCCACTTCAGTTGACGTAGTGTTAGGTTGTGTATAAAATTTTTTTGTGTACAAAAATTGCGTGTGGATCCACCATGGTGAGGGACTTTCCTGGTAAACCTGGCGATGATCTGCAGTGGCTGTGAAAAAATTAAGTCTCTGACTCCTCTTGCGGCTCAGTCCTGTGAGGATGTGGGGAAGACGAACGGCCAAATTCCCCGAGGATGCATAGCGGCTGTGAAACAAAAACTGAAGCTGTGTGAGGGACTTGGCGGTTTGGCTTTAGGTGCGGAAGCAGCCCTAAAGTCATTGGGGAAAGCAATCAGGTAAATTCCAGTTGTGCGCCCTGGCTGAGAAACCCATACAAAGTCCCGTGTGCGGGCTGCATGTCTGCTTCAGGTGGGTGAGCAGCCCTAAAGGTTCCGAGGATGGCGATCGGTCGTGTTTCTCGGGCTTGTGCAGCGGTGGAGGACGATGTATAATTCTGTGGAGCCGGTTTGTCCCTGGTGCGTGGAGTGCGCCTGGCGCAGTGACCACATAGCTGGAAGTTGCGCTGTCCTCGTAATCCTGCAGTGTGTGTGCGGGGCTTCTGTACGCAGAAAGTTCGCTGTCGGGAGGTTAGTCAGGATCGGGGAGCTTGGTGAAAATCAACGCCGACAGCGCTGATGATCTTCCCTGTTCAGGCTGTTTCTGTGCATTGCTCGTGTCACCGATCCTCATGTGTCTCGGTCCCAGCGCCAGGCTCTCTGTCTGGCCCTGGAGGTCGCCATCGTGGAGAAAGGATAAGGCACACGCGCTCCAGTGTGGATGTAAAGGATGTAGGCGATCCCCGGTCTCTGGAATCCACAGTGCGGTGAAAGGGAGCAGATGGTCATCCCATGTCAGGTCACCATGTGGTGTGCGGCGTAAGGGAGAGACAGTTCATCTCCGTCAGGTCACCAATGTGGAGAAAAAGGAATCCACAGCACGGCGAAAGGGAGAGATAGTCCATTTCACATCAGGTCACCAATGTAGAGGGTGTAAGGAAAAGGATGTGGAGGCGAGGCACGAGCGTAGGTCGGCACAGGTTCTTTATTGACCCTCTAACATAAATACAGCCGGTGGACTCCAATGTTACCCGCTGGGGCCGTGTGTCTGGCAGGAGGGTTTTTGCGTACTTGAGGCATGTATAACAAGCTCTTTTATACACGTTATACAGACAGAGAGAATGCATGGCACATTAGCATAGTGATTGTCATCTAATACACATCAGTCAATACACATCACTAGCATGACATCAGCTAGCACCCGGCCCGGATGTCTTCTCCGAGGACGCATACATAACAGTCCTGTCTGATTGCCCCCTGGGGCTCTCTGTCTGTATGTAAATTGTCCTCCGTTTCCTCCAGCCCTGATGAGTGTGAGATAGTGTCCGTCCTCAGTTGCTGGGTCACTACAATGTCTACTTAACTATAAATATCTCCGGCGCATGCGCACGCAGCGACCGGCAGCGGGTGAAAAAAGCTTGACGTCTGTGTCTCTGTTTTTATGCACGTTAATGTGTTTTAACGTAATTCTCTGTGCCGTTTTTGTCCTTGAATTTTTGTGGACTATATAACGAAGAGTCCCCTGGTTCCATCAGTATGGATTTCCTTCTTGTTTTTGCACTGTTGTTTCTTTCTTACCGGCTCTTTTCTTGGAGGTAAGCGCGATTGCGATCATGCCGGGAAGAACGCAGTATTCCAGACACATGTTACTGCATTTAAACATGGATAATGCAGCATCTGTGTTTGAGTCTGTGCCGTAACTGCCGGACTTTATTACCTCCGCCAGGCCGAAAAGGCCAGGAGGAGGTTATGTTTTTGCCAGGGTTTGTGTGTTTGTTTGTCTGTCTGTCTGTTTGTCTTTTGGTTAGCAAGATAACTCAAAAAGTCTTGGACGGATTTGCATGAAACTTTCAGGCGTTGTTGGAAATGGTACAAGGAAGAACTGATTAAATTTTGGGGGTGATCCGGTTCACCGTCTGGATACAGGAATTTTTTTAAACCATTTTTCAACACTGTGACATAGGGCCATTTTCAACATGTGCGCAGGCGCAATGGAGGCCGCTGGGCATCGTGTCTGACCAACACAAACTCCGCCTTCTTCAACGTTTTAGCCACAAAAGCATGCGGAAAACACTGCTGGCCTCGGACCCCCAGCGTGCCTGTACCAGCCATAGGCGCTGCGCACATTGCGCTGGTCGTCGTGTCTGACCAACACAAACTCCGCGTTCTTCAACGTTTTAGGCACAAAAGCACGCGGAAAACACTGCTGCCCTGGGCCCGCCAGCGTGCCTGTTTTTGCACCACGCTGCAAAACCTGACACGGCCACCTGTCCGCCGCCCCATTATTTGCCACAAATTCCCCGCCCAGCTATAGGTGCTGCGTAAAAACGACCTCTCTGCCGGGGAAGATTCTAAATTCTGTTTTGCCGCGGACCGCAACCCCAATATAATATAAAACCCACGGCAACCTGTCTAACCAATCTGCATCCGTCAGTGGAGGAGATGGACACACCAACACTTCAGTTTATTACCTCCGCCAAGGAGGCATTGCTTTTACAACCGTAAAACGGGGCTATAAGGGACGGCGGGGTAATATGGGACACTTTTCTAAATGTAATTCTGCTTTTTTAATTTTGCTTCCGCCTAGATTTGATGAAGGATTCATGGATATTTGACAATAACAACACAACTCAGCGTCCTGCTCAAAATAAAAAAGCAGAATTACATTTAAAACATTTCCCACAAAAGTGTCCCTTATTAACCCGCCGTCCCTTTAGCCCCATTTTACACTACTGAACCACTAATCCTATCACTATCACATTGATTGTCATTCATTAATTGTCTGTTTATTGCACTGTCCATGTCAAATAAACAAATTTTTATTTATTTAGTGAATGCAAAGTCCTTAAGCCAAGCAGTTGCCTCCTGGTTTGCTGTATGGAGGGTGTGTAATCCTCCTTCCAGTCTTTGGAGCGGGCAAGCCTCTATGATGTGTTCCATTGTTTGCTCCTCTCCACATGCGCACAGTGGGCTAGGGCTACTGCCCCATCTGTGAAGGCTGGCCAAGCAGGGGCCATGTCCAGTCCTGAAGCGATTGAGTGTAGACCACTGTCTCCTTGGGAGGTTGGTGCCCGGGACCTGTTGGTTGGGGTTTATCACCAGCTGTTTGTTTGGGACCTCCTTGGTCTCCCATTCCTCTTGCCAAGCTGTCTGGATGGTAAAGTCAGCTGGGGGAGGGTTTTTCCAAATCGGCCGTCTGGATGAAAGTCGGGCAGTGGGTGGGGTGTAGATATCTGCATGGATTGGTAAGTGAGGAAAATCTTTAACTTTTTGGAGCATCCTTTGAGTTAATGCTGCTCGCCGGATGTGTGGAGGGGCTATGTTTGACAGTACAGAGAGCCAGGGGAGTGGTGTTGAGCAGATTGTTCCAGTTATAGTTCTCATGGTTGAGTTGAGCTGGGTGTCTACATGGTGTGTGTAAGATGACCTGGACCAGACAGGGGCACAATATTCTGCTACAGAGTATGAAAGGGCCAGTGCTGAGGTGCGCAGGGTGGAGACTGCCCGCCCCCCATTTTGCACCAGCGAGCTTGCAGAGCAGGTTGTTTAAACAAATAATCATTGTGAATCCAATTGCTACTCATATCTTTTCATGCTCAGGGAATCTGAAAACGTACACACAAACACTGTATGGGGGGAACTGTGCCGCTTGGCGGAGGTCTGCGCTCTCCGAGTGCTTTTCTAGTTATTATTATTATTATTATTACCTCCGCCAGGCCGAAAAGGCCAGGAGGAGGTTATGTTTTTGCCGGGGTTTGTCTGTGTGTTTGTTTGTCTGTCTGTCTGTCTGTCTGTTTGTCTGTTGGTTAGCAAGATAACTCAAAAAATCTTGGACGGATTTCCATGAAACTTTCAGGCGTTGTTGGAAATGGTACAAGGAAGAACTGATTAAATTTTGGGGGTGATCCGGTTCACCATCTGGATACAGGAATTTTTTAAAGCATTTTTCATTCAACACTGTGACATACAGCCATTTTCAACATGTGCGCAGGCGCAATGGAGGGCGCTGGTCGTCGTGTCTGCAACACAAACTCTGCGTTCTTCAACGTTTTAGGCACAAAAGGACGTGGAAAACACTGCTGGCCTGGGCCCGCCAGCGTGCCTGTGTTTGCGCGCAACTGCAAAACCTCACACGGGCAGCTGTCCGCCGACGGATTCTTTGGCAGAAATTCCCCGGCCAGCCATAGGCGCTGCGCATTTGGCAGAAATTCACCGGCCAGCCATAGGCGCTGCGCAAAAACGAGCTCTCTGCCGGCGAAGCTTCTAAATTCTCGTTTGCCACGGAGTGCAACCCCCCAAAAAATAATATTGTAGCGAACTCAATATGAGCACCCTACTTGGCTTGCCAAGTGGGTTGACCCTATTGGCGACACAGGTAGAGTGCGGGACTCCGGAGTGGGAGGCGTGAGTTCGAACCTCCCGGTGGGACGTCGCCATGTCGAGCAGCACGTTACAATATAATATAAAACCCACGGCAACCTGTCTACCCAATTTGCATCCGTCAGTGGAGGAGATGGACACAACAGCAACACTTTAGTTTATTACCTCCGCCAAGGAGGCAATGCTTTTACTACTGAACCACTAATCCTATCACTATCAGATTGATTGTCATTGATTAATTGTGTGTTTATTGCACTGTCCCTGTCAAATAAACAAATAATCATTGTGAATCCAATTGCTAGCCATATGTTTACATGCTCAAGGAATCTGAAAACGTACACACAAACACTGTATGAGGGGAATTGTGGCGCTTGGCGGAGGTCTGCGCTCTCCGAGTGCTTTTCTAGTTTTAAGAGATTTTCATGGACACAGCGATGAAAAGAGAGACAAGAAGAAGAAACACGGAAAGCGTGGAAGCATAAGATTAAATCTGAGGAGGCGTCAGCTTAACCGCATTCCTCTTCCTTCCATTATTATGGGGAACGTACAATCCCTGAGAAATAAAGTGGATGAAATTCAAGGAAATGTACAATATCAGAAGGATTTCAAGAACTGCTGTGTCATGGTTACACGGAGACGTGGCTTACGGCGCATGACCAGGATGTGGACCTGTGGACTGATGGCTTTGGAGCCCCACTTCGCTCGGATCGGCAGGAAGAGGTAACGGGAAAACGTCAGGGGAGCGGTGTATGTTTGTATATTAATAAACAGTACCGTACTGTACATCTGTCACGGTCAGACAGCGCATCTGTACACCAGATGTGGAGCTTCTGTCCGTGTTACTACGCCCCTTTTATCTGCCCCACGAGTTCCCCCAACTTTTCATAACGACTGTGTTCATTCACCCGAGGGCAGATGCTGCCTCCGCCTCCAGCACCGTCTTTGATGTGGTACAGCGGTTGCAGTCGATTTCCCCAGAGGCTCCAAATTTTATCATTGGGGATTTTAACCATTCCTCTTTAAAGAAGGCACTTAAAAACTTTTATCAGTTTGTCTCCTGCCCAACCAGGCGAAAAAAGACATTGGACCTGTGCTATGGATCCATAGAGAGGGCCTTTAAATCTCTTCCCCTTCCTCCTTTAGGATCTTCAGATCACAACTGTGTACATTTGCTGCCCATATATAAAACTGCTCTCAGAAGAGGCAAGGCAAAGACCAGAGACATAAATGTGTGGACAGAGGATTCAGTGCACTGCCTCCAGGAATGCTTTAACTGTACAGACTGGGAGGTGTTCACACTGTCCTGCGGAGATGATTTGGACTCTTTAGTGGACGTGACATGCTCATACATGGCTTTCTGCAGAGACATGATCATTCCACGTAAATGTTTCAAAATATATCCCAACAAGAAGCCATGGGTTACAAAATCAGTTAAATCCTGCTTACAGAGGAAAGCACTTGTCTTTAAACGGGGTTGTTTCTGAGCTATAGGTAGCCACAAAAAAGCTGAAGGCCGAAATTTTAAGAGCAAAACAGAATTATAAATCAGAGTTGGAAAGCAAGATGGCAACAAAGAAGCTTGGTTCAGCCTGGGCCAGTATGAAAACTATTGCAGGCCTTCAGAGCACAGAGTGCTGTGATCGTGTGTTTTTAGATGGTTTTAGTTCAGACACAGAGCTGGCTAATGCTCTTAATTGTTTTTATGATCGTTTTGATTCCTTTGATTTTAGCACAGAAACCCAAGATTTGAAACAGAAACTCAAAGGCAATCAGCACTTTAATATTGAGGTGCAGGATGTTAAAAGGGCATTCTGTGCTGTAAAAGTGAACAAAAGTCAGGGCCCTGATAATATATGTGGGCGACTGGTAAAGTCCTGTGCACATGAACTGAGTCCTGTATTTCACTATATTTTCAATAAGTCCTTACAGACACAGCATGTGCCTAAGATCTGGAAAGATGCCGTGGTTGTCTCTGTTCCAAAATCCACCTGTCCTAAAACGGTAAATGATTTTAGACCAGTTGCTTTGACTTCAATTTTAATGAAAATTTTTGAAAAACTGGTCAGATTTGAGGTCCTAAAGCAGACTGAGCATGCATTGGATCCTTTGCAGTTTGCCTATAGGCCTCACAGAGGAGTGGAGGATGCCACTGTCACTATGTTTAACATGCTTTTTAAACATCTGGATTTTAAAGGGACACACGTCAGGCTTTTATTTGTGGACTTTTCTTCTGCCTTTAATACAATCCAACCTCATATTTTAGTTATAAGGCTCCTGCAACAATTTGATTTGAGTAATAATCTGGTGGGTTGGATTCTGGATTTTTTAACCAACAGGACACAGAGAGAGTAAGGGTCAACGGTACATTGTCTGACCAAAAGTGTTCTTCTACTGGCTCTCCTCAGGGGTGTGTCGGAGCAGACATGACAACAGACACATTATAAAGTATGCTGATGACTCAGTTATTGTCAGTCTCCTCCAGGATGGTGAGAGTGGCCACGGCCCAGTAGTTGATGATTTTGTTCACTGGTGTGAGGATTCCTACCTGCAGCTGAATACGACAAAAACTAAAGATATGATTATTGACTTTAGGAGGAAAACTCCCAGGCACGAAGTCACTGTACTAAAAGGCCAGATCATTGAATGTGTGCAATTCTACAAATATCTTGGGACGTTTATTGATAGTAATTTAAACTTTGAAGAAAACTGTGAAAGGGTGTGCAAAAAGGGTCAGCAACATTTGCATTGTTTAAGGAAACTTGCACGCTTCCAAATTGACCGAACCATAATGACAATGTTTTATCGGGCTTTTATTGAATCTGTTTTATCCTTTTCTTTAGCGTCATGGTTTGGTCAGATAAAACTGAAACAGAGGAAATCCTTGGATCAGGTAGTTAGATGGTCCAGTCGTTTGCTTGGTGAGTCACAGCTGAGCCTGACATCCCTGTACACCAGACAGGTACAGAGGATGGCTACCTCCATTTTAAATGATGACTCCCACCCTTTGCACTGCAACTTTCAGCTTCTTCCCTCCAGACGGAGGTTTCCTGTCCCAAAAAGTAAAACCCAGCGCTACAAAAACAGCTTTGTTCCTGCTGCTGTTAAAGAGTTGAACAAGACGTAACAATATATTGCACATAATTTAGTTACCTATTTATTAATTTTATTTTATATTTACTTATTTTTGTAGGTTTTTTATTTGGGTTCTAAATCTTTTATTGGGTTTTAGACTTGTGAGTTTTTAACCTCTTTGACTAGTCTTTAACTTTTTAATATGACCCTTCTCTCTTATCTCTGTTTTTGCTCTTATCTCTTTGACCTTTGTCCTGATTGGTGGAACCTTGAGTACTTTTATCGTGTTTATCGTCAGCTTCATGTGTGCCTGTGTTTGTGCTCATGTTGAATGTAATTGTGGTTTGTAAATATGGATGTCACCTGACTGCAAAACAAATCTACCTACGGGTACAAATAAAGTAACCTGAACCTGAACCTGATATAATCATTTTTTTAAAATAAATTTTCATGCTATAGTGCAATAGTCAAGTAGGAATGACTGCCAACATAACATTCTCTAAAAGTCATTTAAAGGAACAGAGTCTTTTAGTCCAATAAAAAAAAAGAAAGTGTTCATGAGTCACAAAGCTCTTGACACTGAATAATGATCAATACTGTGACTTTTGTTGTTAATCCCTTAAGGGTAGCTGTTGCACCCATGGGAATCGGTTACTTGCACACCTCACAACTGCATGTCAATGTCTTCACACTTTTTCTTTCTGGCGCGAGTACAAAGAGTCATAGTTCCTCACTTCTGTCATCTAGCAGAACAAGCAGAGATGAAGTGAATATGAAGCAGATAAGACAGCAAGTAAAGGGGAGGATGGGGAAGCAGCCAACTGGGTATCAGAGAAGCAATGAGAGGGCGTGAGGAGAGATCGCCTCTGATCTCCTCCCGTTGCGGGGCTTCAGTTTACCATTCATTCAGCAGCGGTTTATCCACATGCTTGGCAACATTAATGGGCCATGTTTATCAGGTTACACACACATACACTTCTTGTATTTTCTCCTTCCCTCACTCTTTAAGCACCCCCCCCCCCCCACACACACACACCCACTGAGACACACTTAAACCGAGGACAGGGGTTGTTGTAGTTCCTCAACTGGTCCTGCCAATAAGAGCTCCTGACACTGAATCAGAGAGGACAGGTGAAGCAGGTGAGGAGAAGAGAAAGGGAGGTGGGCAGGGGCAGGGAGACAAGGAAACAGACAGGGGGAGTAATGAGGAGAGGCATGTGAAGCTGTAGAGGGGTTGCAGGAAGGAGAGGTATTACTGAAAGAGAGAGGCTGGGAGGAAAGAAAAAAAAGCAGCATTATTAATCTGCAGGAGTGACTTATTTATATGCCCGTAATGACTCAATAATTCTGCTTTTAAGCTTAGATGTGGCTCAAACTCTCTAAGGCCCTCAACGACCTCTGTGTGTCCCCGTAATGGCCTTGGATGGCTTTGGTTTCTGCAGTCGGAAAATGAAAATGTTTTCAACTCTAGTTCTGTCATATGTGAAATATAATACAAATGAAGATCCTATCCTTGCTGAGCTGTTTTTACGATCTGTGCTTTCCATGGCTTTTATCTTGTGTGGACTGTTTCCTTGTTTGTCGTCTTTATTGCTGCTGTCATTTCTTTTTAATCATTTTTTTTTTTTATTTTGAGATGCAATATTCTTCAGGATCAGTTAAGGGAATCTAATCTTATCTAATCAATAATTCAGCAGCAAAAAAACATGTTATCTGAATAAGTCTTCCTGATTAAAATGATCCTACCTGATTTCCTAAGTGGGTTAAACAGGGATGGGAATCTTTAGGCACCTCACGGTTCGATTATGATTCTAAAGCAAATTCTTGATGATTTACCTTTTGTTCTTATTCGTCAGAAGTCTTCTGACGAAGGCTGCAGTGCACAGTTGAAACATGTAAAGAAGGTAAGAACATCTCCTTTCTATTTTTGTCTTTAATAAGAACAAAAGGTAAATAATTAAAAGAAGACAAAATGAATCTACTTGAGCCAATTCTTGATGAATAATAAAACAAATGGAAGAGAAATGTGGCAAGTCACATAGAATGCAAGCATAAATTCCACTTAAAAACAACATGAAAAGTACACCTATAGCAGGATATCAGTGCAATTCTTTAGGAGAAAATTAGACAAACAAGCTAAGTTATGTGCATATTGTAGGGAGTTAAATTATTTTCTCTAAATTTGTTCGACTCTGAATTGTAGGTTTTTTGCTTTGCTTAAACTCCTTGCAATTACATTGTTATTACTTTTATTACTACTCTAGAGCATTGAATCTTGAAAGTGTAATCAGTTTTTTGGGGTACAGGTGTGCCGTGTGCAGTGTTTTTGTTCAAAATCAAACTCAACATAAAAAGGCACTGATAGCCGTGGAAAAGCAGGAAGTTCTCCATTGACCGCTCTGTTTTTTAATATATCCACATGATTGTTTTAATGTGTTCATTCTTGCTTGTTGCTGTTACTTACACTGCATGAGGAATGAATGAATGAATGTTTGTCTGGCTTTCCCAGAATTTATTCTAATTGTATTTAATAATTTGTGAACTTCTGTACTTTATTAAACCTTAAAAATTTCCCCGGGGATAAAATATGGTCTGACACCCCAGACTGAAACTGTTACACATTTCTGAGCATTAAAACATATAAAAACATGAAAAACAGCATTAAAATAGATAAAAATGTATAATTAGCAGTTGGAAATCATGTGATTAATCATTATTTAAAGGTTTTCATCAAATGACAGCACTAATTACAATGTAAGTATAGCAAGTGATTTAACTTATCAGCAATCAGTGGGAAGAAATTCAGTGGCATCTGCTGTTGAAGATGCTGGTTGGAGGTAAAGCCTGCAGGATCTTGGCTTTCCATGGCACATGATTGGACCCTGATTTAAGCAGTCTACTGTATGCGATACATTTTTATTACGGTAACTTAATTCAATTCAATTCAATTCAACTTTATTTATATAGCGCCATTTCACAACAACAGTCATCTCATAGCACTATCAACTGTAGGGGGGAACCCCCACAGTTGCAGAAAGACCCCAGCAATCAGGCGATCCCCTGTGAGCAAGCACTTGGCGACGGTGGAGAGGAAAAACTCCCTTTTAACAGGAAGAAACCTCCAGCAGAACCAGGCTCAGGGAGGGGCAGTCATCTGCTGCGACTGGCTGGGGGGTGAGGGGATAGAGAAAAAGAAAAGAACAGACATGTAGAGAGCAAACAGCACAATGGGGACTCAATCTATGGGAGAGAACAAACAAATGTTAATGACCAGCAAAAAAAAATATTTCATAGAGAGTGAGGAAAGGAGTGAGGCCCAGTGCATTACTGGAGGTCCCCGGGCTGACTAAACCTATTAGCAGCATAACTAAGGGAGGGTTCAGAAACACATGATCCCTCCCTAATTGTAGGCTATATCAAAAAGGTAGGTTTTAGCCCTATTCTTAAAAACAGAGATCGAGTCTGACTCCCGAATCCAGATTGGCAGCTGATTCCACAGGAGAGGAGCTTGATAACTGAAGGCTCTGCCTCCCATTGTACTTTTGGAGATTCTAGGTATTACAAGTAATCCTGCATTTTGGGAGCGTAGTGCTCTGTTAGGATAATACGATAGTATCAGATCTTTTAAATAAAAAGGAGCCTGATTGTTTAGAGCTTTGTAAGTAAGAAGAAGGATTTTAAACTTAATTCTAAACTCTATGGGAAGCCAATGAAGGGAGGCCAGAACCGGAGAGATATCATCTCTCTTTCTAGTACCTGTTAAAACTCTTGCTGCAGCATTTTGGATCAGCTGAAGACTTTTTAAAGATGTTTTAGGACAGCCTGATAATAAAGAATTACAATAATCTAATCTCGAGCTAACAAAAGCGTGGATCCGTTTCTCAGCATCACTCTGAGACAAGATGCTCCTAATCTTGGCAATATTACGCAAATGATAAAAGGCAGTCTTAGAAACAAATTTAATATGTGAATTGAAGGACAAATCCTGATCAAAAATAACTCCAAGGTTCCTCACAGAGCTATTAAGAGAAAGAGTAACCGCATCCAAACTGAAAGTTTGATTTGGAAAGGAATTTCTAAGGTTTTTTGGACCAACAAGAATGACTTCAGTCTTATCTGAATTTAATAGCAGGAAATTACAAGTCATCCAAGCTTTGATTTCCTTAAGACAGGCTTCTAACTTGGCTAATTGATTACTATCATCTGGCTTCATTGACAGGTATAATTGTGTGTCATCTGCATAACAATGAAAATGTATACAGTGCTTTCTAATAATGTTGCCTAACGGAAGCATATATAAACTAAAAAGAGTAGGGCCTAGCACAGATCCCTGTGGAACTCCATGACTAAGCTTTGAGTTGAAAGAAAACTCATTATTTACATGAACAAACTGGAACCTATCAGATAAATAAGATCTAAACCATTGCAACGAAGTTCCATTAAGCCCAACATAGTGTTCTAATCTATCAAGTAGAATATTATGATCGATAGTATCAAAAGCTGCACTAAGGTCTAAAAGGACAAGTACAGAAACTAGTCCATTATCAGATGCAATGAGGAGGTCGTTAGTGACCTTCGCTAAGGCTGTTTCAGTACTATGATGGATTCTAAACCCAGATTGAAACTCTTCAAGTAAACCATTTCCCTGCAGGTGGTCAAATAATTGCGTAGCAACAACTCTTTCTAAGATTTTTGAAATGAAAGGGAGATTAGAGATTGGTCTATAGTTAGCTAAAGCTCCTGAATCTAGCGTTGGCTTTTTGAGTAAGGGTTTAATTACAGCCGTTTTAAAAGCCTGCGGTACATGGCCTAAAGTTAATGAAGAATTGATTATATGAAGAATAAAGCTACCAATAAGTGGGAAGACTTCTTTAAATAACCTGGTAGGAATAGGGTCTAAAAGACAAGTTGAAGGTTTGGATGAGGAAACTATTTTGTCTAACTCACAAAGGTCGATTGGAGTAAACTCATCAAGACAGACATCAACAGAAGGAGTTGTAGTAGTTACAGTATTTAAGTTAACTGTGGGAAGAATCCGATTGATTTTATCTCTGATGGATGAAATTTTATTATTGAAAAAGTTCATAAAGTCCTGACTAGTAAGCTCTAAGGGAATGCTAGGATTGACAGAGTCCTGACTCTTTGTCAACCTGGCTACAGTACTGAAAAGAAACCTGGGATTATTCTTGTTCTCTTCTATTAATGCAGAATAATAACTCGTTCTAGCTTTTCTAAGAGATTTTTTATAAATTAAAAGATGATTTCTCCAAGCTAAATAGATTTCATCTAAATTAGTAGAGCGCCATTTTCTTTCTAATTGACGAGTCTTCTGTTTTAAGCTACGAGTTTCTGTGTTGAACCAAGGAGTTAGAAATCTCTGATTAGACTTTTTCTTTTTTAAGGGGGCCACCAAGTCTAGAGTCTGATGCAGAGAAGCTGAAACACTATCCACCATGTTATCAATTACAGAAGGAGCAAGCTGTCTATAGCTTATTTCCGTTGTGTTGACACATGGCATAGAGGAAACAATCTGCATAAATTTGGAAACAGCATCATCTGAGAGGCATCTACTGTAATAATATTTTTCTTTAGGAGCCAAATAGTCAGAAATAGTAAAATCAAAGGTTAACAGACAATGGTCTGACAGTACAGGGTTATGAGGAGACACTACAAGATTTTCTATTTCTATGCCATATGTCAAAACAAGGTCCAATGTATGGTGGAGGTAATGAGTAGAATTTCCTACTTTCTGAGAAAACCCAATCGAATCTAATATTGAATTGAATGCCACATTAAGGCAGTCACTATCTACATCCACATGCATATTAAAGTCCCCTACTATAATTATTCTATCAGATTTCAGCACTAAATCAGCTAAGAAATCAGCAAATTCGGATAAAAATTCTGAGTAGGTTGATTGGGGACGATAAACTATGGCAAATAAAATTGGGTTTAACCTAAAATTGCTAAAGTGCCCAATACTGAGGACCAGGCCCTCAAAGGAATTATAACATGTTTTTTGCTTTACATTAACTAGTAATTTGGAATGGTAAATTGTTGCTACTCCTCCTCCACGACCAGAGCTTCTAGGATTTTGACAGTTTAAATAACCAGAGGGAGTTGATTCATTTAAACCAACATAATCCTCTTGTCCTAACCAAGTCTCTGTAAGGGAAATTAAATCAATCTGATGATCAATTAACAAATCATGGACTAACAGAGACTTGGGAGTTAGAGACCTAATATTTAATAAACCACATTTAATTTTTAAATTATGAGGAGGAACAGAGGCCAAATCATTCAATTTAGGGGCTTTATGTTTAATTTGAGTTTTACCAATATTTTGCTTTATCACTTTGGGATGCTTATACATTATATTTTTATTCACTTTGGAGGGAGCAGACAACGATTCTCTGATGGGGAAGTCAGGGGCTAAGCTGAGGGGTGGCGGATAAAGAGGAGCTGCAGAGAGGCAGAGACTTAAAAAATACCAGAGTGGTATCCTAGTTGGTAGAGCATCCGCCCCACAACCAGGAGGTCCTGGGTTAGAATCCCAGAATGAGGAAAGGAAAGTTAACACACGGAGCTACTAGATGTCATGACTTCCATTTGGAGCAAGAAGATGAGACCCATGCACTGAACTGTGAGTTTGGCCAATTTACTGAAAAGAAACAAGAGGCATGAAGTCCAACACAGTGCTCAGAACACAAAAAACAAGTGAAGGAGAAAACCTTACAGATTTTTACGCACCAGAGCAAGGCAGGGCTCTGGTGGAGATGAGGCGAATGCAAACCAAGACAGCGACAATTAGAAATGAAAATAACTCCCCTGAAATAGGGATAAAAACCCTTTACATAATTCATGACCAGTGTGGGTATCTGAACGGGCAGGAGAAAGCAATGACATATTATTCGGACCAGCTGGGAATAATTAGGAAGTCATCGGAGCTGACAGCTGGCAGGGCCACGCCCACACAAAGCAAAATCCCCAGGAAGCCATTGACAGCTGTCAACCCCGAGAGAATGAGCACAACAGAATACAAACATAATGACATGGCAACAAATGGAGACAGGCAAACTCAAAAATACAATAAACAAACTGCAACAAACGTAAACGGGGAAATAAATCATACTGAAAAACAATTTAGGATCAGTGACAACTCAAAAATGACAACACAGTACAAACATGGAAAAAAAAAAAAGCAGACAACCTGAGCCTGGTGAAATCCCCCCGCGCTTAGAATGTGACACCAGAGGACTGACCCCCCACTGTAGCTTTCACTGCTCACAGTAGCTGTGTGGCCTAGGGTCAGAGAAACTGAGATTGGTGCCGCCCCGTACACCAAATGGTTTCCCACACGCTGTGGAAAGGGAATTAACTTTTTAATGGTTTTACACAATCAATTAGTATTTGAGGTAACTGCAAAATATTCTGTTTAGACAACATGATTATTTTGAACAGTGTGATGTGAACAAGATACTTTGGTTTAACAAGCAATAATTTACTGAGAGAAAGAGGAAAAGTATGTTGGTTGGACACATTTGGATCATGTGGGACCGATGTACACATTAAAATCAAGTAAATTCAAAAAAAAAATTTTTTTTCATTGTGGCCAGTTTAGCCGCATAATAAGGCCGTCCTACATCTTCTTTCTGTCTCTTTTGTTTCCCATTTCATTTCCCTCATTTGTGTGGCTCTTTTCCATTCTCTTGAAGCTACAGAAACAATGTGTCCCTGCAACCCAAATTAACACTGTCATCTATCTCCCTGGCTCTCTATCCATCTCCTCCCTTTCACTTAGTTGTCCTTCCCCGAGTGTCCCTCTCTCTTCTTTCCATCTCCAACTCTCTCGCCATTAACTTTCCACTTTCATGTGGTCACATCATCCTCCACACTTGGCACATTTTGCATCCCCCCTTCCTCGCACCCCTAAATCCCCTCTTTTTTTTTTTATCTCTTTCTCCATTCTCCGTATCCCCCCACCTCTCAGGATCATTTGGCCTCAGCAAACGGGCTCTTATACTCCAGGTGCACCACACTGAATGATGACCACAGGAGGACTGGTCCATGGCTCACACACAAACATGTACGCACACATGCAGCAAGCTGCCAGTGGCCCCATCACTGCACCAACGTTTCTGTGCCCAGCGTTTTCTTTGCTTTTCTCTCTTTCCAGGGAAACGATCTGTCATGTGTTGCCACTGAGCTTCTGTAATAATAGTTAAAATAGCCAAATAAAGCAATGGAGTTATTTAATCTGCTGTATATGTTGCACAAATACATAGCAAACACCAAAATTTGGATCTGGCTTCTGTCATGAGTGGAGAGAAATGCACACAAACAAGTGCGGTCCAGTTCTTTTGAGGTCCCCAGCGCTGTGTGTGACAAATATGTTTTCCATGCCATCTCCAGATCCGCTGGGTGCAAAGTCGAGCCATTACTCTCTCCTCTCCTCTTTTCTTCTAATTCCAAATGAATTAATTCATCTAGCCAATTTAAAAGACAGAAGCATCAATACTCTGCTATCATAATTTTGCTTCTGGGCTCAATGAGGTGTAAAAATGCCCATTATAACTTGTTGGGGAAGACAGAAGAGTCACTGTATCTGGATGGACGTTTCTGAATGAAGCAATCTTTCATGGTATATAAATCAGCAAGACATTTGCCGAGGAGAATTTTTGAATTAATTACTTTTTGTATTGATATTTGTGTGAGCCTAACTTGAGGGACAGATTGATGCAGTTTCTCCATTTATCACAGAATGCCACTATTGTTAATAATTCAAATAAGGCAAAGTAGATAAGAGGCTTTGAAATGTAATGGACCTCAGCAAAGCACTGTGGGAAATAAATTAAATGTCCTATTTATCCATTCTAAACCTCTGATAAACACTAGTTTTCCCCCTAACAGAGACTCCTCTTTGTATTTTCTGACATTCTAATTATTTCACAAGAAGGTTCTGTTTAATTTTGCATTGGCGTGTCTGAATGACAAGAAATTCTGGGATAGCTTCCTTGGTTACAGACATACATAGATAACGAAAACAGGGTGGACCTCGAGACAAGCTACAGACAAGTGGTCTTTCAGAGAATAATAAATGCTCTGAACTTGACTGAATCTGTCCACCAACAGGCACTGTGACCAATATAGACACTTCTATAGTACGCCACCTCTCAAAATAGTGGTGGATTTGAGTTGCAATGTAGGTATAATATGTGGTGGCCCTATTATTTTTGTCAATTGAGTGTAGTCCCAACTCTCAAATGACCATAGAAGTTCAGAAGTCATTTTTTACAAGTCCAAGTCAAGTTACAAAGCTCAAATTGTCACTTTATGGTTGTAATATATAAGGAATTTAAACATGCTGATGAAATGCAACAAAAACACAGTGAAAGTTTCCCTTATAGGTTTAACATCTACATTTTTAACATGTCCTGTCCAGCAGCTTGGCCAACAGAACATATATCTGATTTCCTTGTTGTGCCAACATATTTACTTTGCCAAAAGGAGCTCTGTACAGATTTGATATACTATATACAATGTATAAATAGTATGTATAGACACCCCTTGCTGTGCAATAACTTTAATACTTTATTTAAATTGTCTTAGTTATGCTGAACATGATGGGGGAGTGGGGGAGGTAGTTGAGTGGATACGAAGTGGATGTAGGACTGGGTGACATGGCTTTTAACATGTATTGCAATACATTTAGGGTTTTATCGAGATGCACAATATATATTGTGATATTTTGAGATCTCCTCCGAACTACTGTATAAATGTAAATAAATAAAACCTTTGCATAAAATGACACCAGCACGATAATAGAAACAGATGTGTGTATAGCATTTTTTAAATTGCGTACAAAAAATGTGAAATCAAGTTAAATTTAGCAAACTGTATTCAACCAGTCAGACAAGCCCACTGATAAATTTGCAATAAATCAGAATAAATGATGGTAGGCCTTCCTATTATGGCCTTTAATAAAACTATTAAAACCAAAACTAAATAAAAAGGACTCAACACAATAAAAAAGTGCATTAAGCAAGAATTGTAGAGAAAGATATTTTAAAACCATATCAATTAAAGTCAGGACCAGTCCGCCAAGGTTTTCGCCTTTGACCGCCACCTGATCTACATAGCACCGGACCCCCATGATCCCTCCTGCAGGTGGTGAGCTCACTGGAGGGCGGACCCATGTAACTCCTTCGGGCTAAGCCCGGCCAGGTCCCATGGGTGGAAACCCGGCCACCAGATGCTAGCCATTGAGCCCCTCCCCCAGGCCTGGCTCCAGAGTGGGGCCCCAGTAACCCCATACCGGGCAGGGTACTCTGAATCCTTGATCTAGAATTTAACATGACAGTCTGTTGGATCGTTCTTAGTCTGGCCCTTCACCCAGGACCAGTTTGTCTTGGGTGACCCTATCAGAGGCAAATTTCCCCGGACAGCATAGTTCCTGGGATCACTGGGGCATGCAAACCCCCCACCACGATGAGGTTACAATCCATGAGGGGATGGTGTCCTGACCATCGGGTCCTGATATTGTCCTGATCGGGTCCTGACCATCATTTGTGCCTATGCACCAAATGATGTTTCAGAGTACCCACCCTTTTTGGAGTCTCTGACTGGGGTGCTGGAAGGTGTTCCTCTTGGAGACTCCATTGTCCTACTGGGGGACTTCAATGCACACATGGGCAACGACAGTGAAACCTGGAGGGGGGTGATTGGGAGGAACAGCCTGCCCGATCTGAACCTGAGTGTTGTTCAGTTGTTGGACTTCTGTGCTAATCACAGTTTGTCCATAACAAACACCATGTTCAAGCATAAGGGTGTCCATATGTGCACCTGGCACCAGGACACCCTAGATCGCAGGTCAATGATCGATTTTGTTATCGTGTCATCAGACCTGCGACCGTATGTCTTGGACACTCGGGTAAAGAGAGGTGCAGAGCTGTCAACTGATCACCACCTGGTGGTGAGTTGGATTCGATGGCAGGGGTGGATGCCATCCAGACCTGGTAGACCCAAACGTATAGTGAGGGTGTGCTGGGAATGTCTGGCTGAGGCCCCTGTCCGGGAGGTCTTCAACTCCCACCTCCAGAAGAACTTCAACCACTTTCCGAGGGAGTCTGGAGACACGGAGTCTGAATGGGCCATGTTCTCCACCTCTGTTGTTGAAGCGGCGGCCCAGAGCTGCGGCTGCAAGGTAGTCGGTGCATCTCGTGGTGGCAACCCCCGAACCAAGTGGTGGAAACCAGTGGTGAGGGGGGCCATTAAGCTGAAGAAGGAGTCCTACCAGGTTTGGTTGGCTTGTGGGACTCCGGAAGCAGCTGAGGTGTACCGGCAGGCCAAGCGGAGTGCATTTCGGGTGGTTGCTAAAGCAAAAACCTGGGTATGGGAGGAGTTCGGTGAGGCCATGGAACAAGACTTTCAGTCGGCCTCGAAGAGATTCTGGCAAACTGTCCAGCGGCTCAGGAGGGGGAAGCAGCTCCCTGTCCACACTGTGTATGGTGCGGATGGGGCACTGTTGACTTCGACTGGGGATATCGTCGGGCGGTGGAAGGAATATTTCAAGGATCTCTTTAATCCCATTGATACGCCTTCCACAGAGGAAGCAGGGCTTGTGGACGAGGGGGATGACTCGCCTATCACAGGGGCTGAGGTCACCAAGGTGGTTAAAAATCTCCTTGGTGGCCGGGCCCTGGGGGTGGACAAGAGTTGCCCTGAATACCTCAAGGCCCTGGATGTTGTAGGGCTGTCGTGGTTGACACGCCTCTGCAACATTGCGTGGAGGTTGGGGGCAGTGCCTTTGGCATGGCAGACCAGGGTGGTGGTTCCTCTCTTCAAAAAAGGGGACTGGAGGGTGTGCTCCAACTTTAGAGGGATCACACTCCTCAGCCTCCCTGGGAAGGTCTATGCCAAGGTACTGGAGAGGAGAGTCCGGCCATTGGTCGAACCTCAGATTCAGAAGGAGCAATGTGGTTTTCGTCCTGGCCGTGGCACATCAGACCAGCGCTTTACCCTCTCGAGAATCCTTGAGGGTTCATGGGAGTTTGCCCAACCAGTTTACATGTGTTTTGTGGACTTGGAGAAGGCATTCAACTGCGTCCCTCATAGTTTTTTGTGGGGGGTGCTTTGGGAGTATGGGGTATCAGGCTTGTTGTTACGAGCTATTCGGTCTCTGTATGACCGTTGTGAGAGTTTGGTTCATATTGCCAAAACTCGGTCGGACTCATTCCCAGTGAGAGTTGGACTCCGCCAGGGCTGCCCTTTGTCACCGATCCTGTTCATTATTTTCACGGACAGGATTTCTAGGCGCAACCAGGGAATGGAGAGTGTTATGCTTGGTGACCACAGGATCTCATCTCTGTTGTTTGCAGATGATGTTATCCTGTTGGCTTCATCCAGCAATGACCTACAGTTCTTGCTGGAACGGTTTGCCGCTGAGTGTGAAGTGGCTGGGATGAGAACCAGCACCTCAAAGTCCGAGTCCATGGTCCTCAGCCGGAAAAAGGTGGATTGTCCTCTCCGGGTTGGGGACAGGCTCCTGCCCCAAGTGGAGGAGTTTAAGTATCTTGGGGTCTTATTCACGAGTGAGGGGAGAATGGAGCGAGAGATTGACAGACGGATTGGAGCAGCATCTGCAGTGATGCGAACGTTGTACCGGTCTGTTGTGGTGAAGAGGGAGCTGAGTTCTAAGGCAAAGCTGTCGATTTACCAGTCAATCTACGTTCCTACTCTCACCTATGGTCACAAGCTTTGGGTAATGACTGAAAGAACGAGCTTGCGGATACAAGTGGCTGAAATGAGCTTTCTCTGTAGGATTGCTGGACTAGCCCTCAGAAACAGGGTGAGGAGCTCAATCATCTGGGAGAGGCTCAGAGTAGAACCGCTGCTCCTCCACATTGAAAGGAGTCAGTTGAGGTGGTATGGGCATCTGATTAGGATGCCTCCTGGACGCCTCCCACTTGAGGTGTTTTGAGCACGTCCCACTGGGAGGGGACCCCGGGGCAGACCCAGGACTCGGTGGAGAGACTATGCCTCCCAGCTGGTCTGGGAACGCCTTGGTATCCTCTCTGAAGAGCTGGAGCAGGTGGCTGGGGAGAGGGAAGTCTGGGCTTCTCTGCTTGAACTGCTGCCTCCGTGACCCGGACCTCCGGAAAAGCGGTAGAAGATGGATGGATGGATGGATGGATGGATCAATTAAAGTCCACTTTTTCTGTTTGGTCATGTTTTTTTAATAATAAGTGTCATGCCTTTGGCATTATAATTTGTTGTATGGGATAAATTTTCCAAATGAAGAAGCCATATATTCATTTTCTTTGGGCTGATTCCTTCGATTTTTTTTTTTTTTTTTTTTTTTTGTAGGGGCTACCTGGGATGTTGAGAGTGGATTTTTAGTGCATTCTTCATATCATAGTGGATGACATCTCCAGTGGTGAATCAAATTAGTGCTACTGCTACCTTTAAAGACAACAGCTTTGTGACATAATTTGCACAAAACTGTATTTTGTTCAGTTTCTACCTTCTGAACAGAGCCAGTGCTTTATTTCTCCATAAAATGATTTCATTCAAGTCTGCTTTCCACTGCAGCCAGTATGTGTGTGTCATTTCATTTTTTCCCCTCTTTCCCCATGCTCTGCCAGTGTTGCCAGATTGTGCATAAAAAAACTAGCATATCTGCTCCATAGAAACAGCCTCAAAAGAAGCAGTTTCTAAAGAAAAAAATTGCAGGAAAAAAACAGACTTGGCAATGACCCTAATATGAAACATAGTACAGGGAATAGCGAGAGGAAGTGACTGAGTGCAGCTGTGTGAGAGCTTCCACCAAACAAATACGTAAATGCTGACAGCTTACACTGTCGTGACAATTTATGCTCGATATTTGCAATAAAGGCATTGTATGTATCGTGCATAGTAGAACGTATCGATATAATGAATATATTTGGTGTATCGCCCAGCCCTATGTGGACGGAGTGGGTTTGGAGGAGACAGAGAAAAACAGAGTGAAAACAATTGCTTCTGAAGCAATCTCAGGGCAGGACTGATATCTTCTAATATAATGCTTTTACGTCTGTGAACGTCTGCTGAGTCTGATCGGGTCGAAACCAGGTCAGTGAGCCAGGATCCGTGGCCAAGAACCAGAAACACCCAGAGTGCTAACGGAGCTAACAGTTAACAAGCTAACAGATATGCTAGCTCTTCTTCTGTGGTGTTAAAACTGTTTTTATCCGGCAAGAGTTGCCTGCAGCACGTGTAAACGTCTTTACTTCTGTATTTACATGAGTGGAGTTGTTCACGTGCATGTCTCTTCATTTATTAGCATAAGTCACCGTAAAGACTGTCCTCAACAGCTTCTGATTTTTTTTTCATGAAGTGTGGATTAACGGTTTTGTACTACGTGCAGTGGTGTGTTGGAACATAAAGCTGACAATTGATAAACTGAAAATGCATGGAGACTCACTGAAACCCGTGAAGAGAGAGGGAGACTTGAAGCTGCTGAGATTGTAAGTAAAATGTAATTTGTTTGTTTTAACATTTGTGTTGTAAATTAATAATTTATCTGGGATGATGGTGTTTTCTTTTACAAACTATGGATACAGTAGTTAACTGTTGGTTAAGTGCTGTGAATAAATGCAGAATAAAGGTATATTTTATGAGATTATAGACGTCTAGCACTTAAGTGAGAGATTTGAAGATAATAATAAATCACAATAAAATGAAAATGGCAGAATTAATAAAGGCTGCAGTACGAGCCATTTTTACTCAATAGAACTAAACTGAAATGAACAAATCTTCCTAGGAAATGAATTGAAACCCTTTTTAAAAATTGAAAGCTAATTTGCTTTTTTTCCACAATATTTTTATTGAACGTTTTTACAAACAAAACACAAACAATCAAACACTAACACTAAAATAATTTAAAAAAAATACTAAAAACACCAACAACCACTAACAAAGGCAGGTCTTCAACAATGCTCCTCTATTTAGTCTAGGCAATCCATTACGTAAGTATACATACTATACATTCACCAATTTGGAATTTACAAGGTCCACACACATCATTCACCTTCTTCTTCAAAAGTTATGTTTAAATTCTTTACATAATCAATGAAAGGTCTCCATATATTCTCAAACACAATTTCTTTTGATTTCAGTATGTATGTTATTCTTTCTAATGGAAGGTTTGTTAACATCTGTCTTAACCACTGAGTCACATCTGGTCTATGAGTCTTTTTCCACAATAGTGCAATACATTTTTTGGCGTTAAGCAAACTGAGGTCTGTGAATGCTCTTTCACTCTTGTTAAAGTTATGCTTTTCTGGATAAAGACCCAACAAAAACAGTTTAGGATTCAATATGATTTGTTTTGAAATTATTTTTTCAATTGCTACCCTCACCTCTTCCCAAAACATTCTAATTTTTCTACATTCCCATAAACAATGAAATAGGGTTCCTTTACTTTCCATACATTTTGTGCACGTATCTGGTATGTTTTTGTTATATCTATTTAACTCCACCAGTGTAACATACATCCGCATTAACCATTTAAAATGTATCAATTTAAGACGTACATTTATTGATTTGGTTTGAGCTTCTGCACAAGCCAATTCCCATTGTTCCTCTGAAATTTCAGTTTGCAGGTCTTCTTTCCAATAATTCAGTCTTTTCTGTGAGTTTTCACTTGAGGATAATGTCAATGAGTTATAAAACTCTGAAATAATACCCTTTCTCTTACTATCTTTCGTCAAGATTTTTTCCAAGGATGAATAAGTAGGTCGGATGAGAGCATTATTTTGATTTGATCGAATGAAGTTCCTAAGCTGAAGATATTTAAAAAAATGTATTCTATTAAGATTAAATTTGATCCTCAGTTCTTCAAAAGACATTATGTTATCTGAACCTGACAAATATAAGTCTCGAATCTTTTGAATCCCTTTTAAATTCCATACTTTAAATACAGCATCTGCTCTCCCTGGTTTAAAATATTGATTACCCCATATTGGGCTAAATTGTGACAATAAGTGTGGATCTTTTAGATATTTTTTAGTTTCACACCATATTTTGATCATATGCTTTACAAATGGGTTTTTAACTTGCTTCTGTAATTTTTTTGCCGAGTCTGAGTATATGAATATGGGAAGAGGTAAAGGTAAATTGTATGATTCCATTTCAGCCCAGTGAGGGAGATCATTTGATGAAAAATAATATGTCATAGACCTCAGTTGTGCTGACCAGTAATACAACATAAAGTTTGGACATTTCAGACTTCCACGATCAAATGGTAAATATAGTAAGGACAGACGTAATCTAGCCCTCCTATTGTTCCATATAAATTCCACTAACTTTTTTTTAATTCTTAAGAATAGATCTGAAGGTGGTGGTAAAGGAACGTATTGAAATAAATAAAGCACCTTGGGTAAGATATTACTTTTAAGTGTATTAATTTTCCCAATCATCGACATTGGTAGTGACATCCATCTCTGAAGTAACTCATTAATGTCTATCATTAAGGCTTCATAGTTGGCACTGGCGACTAATTCTAGCTTAGGCAAAATTTGAATTCCTAAATATTTAAACTGATTTACAACTTTGAATTGATTTACCTCAGGATCTGGGTGATTTCTCTGGGTCTCATTTAGCATTAATATTGAAGATTTAGTTTTATTTATTTTATATCCTGATATTTCCCCAAAATTCTTTATTAAATTCAACAAAGTCGGAATTGAATTTTTAAGATTCGACATGAACAAAATTATGTCATCAGCATACAGGGAGATTTTATGTTCTGTTGGTCCTATTTTAATTCCATATATTTGTGGATGTAAACGTACTGCCATCGCTAAAGGTTCAATTGCCATAGTAAACAGTAAAGGTGAAAGTGGACAGCCTTGTCGACATCCTCTATTGATTTTTATTGATTTTGAAATATTGCTGTTTGTTAGGATTTCTGCTGTAGCATTATTGTATATTATCTGAACCCATTTTATGAAATTATTTCCAATTCCAAACCTTTGTAGGACTTCAAAAAGAAAGGGCCATTTGACCCTATCAAAGGCCTTTTCGGCGTCCAATGATAGGAGAGTTGTATCCGGTGCTTCATTAGAATAGATAATATTAAATAGTCTTTTTTACATTATGGAAGCCTTGTCTTCCCTTTATAAAGCCATTCTGATCTCGGTTAATAACATTTGGTAATATTTCTTGTAGCCGTCTTGCTAAAATTTTACAGATTATCTTAAGGTCAGCATTTAATAGGCTTATTGGTCTCATATTTTCACATTTATTAGAGGGTTTACCTGGTTTTGGCAACAGTATAATTAAGGCATTATTCATATATAATGGTAAATTACTATTTTGAAATGCTTCTAAAACCATTTCCAAAAAAGGTTTTATTAATTTATTCTTAAATTTTTTATAGAGGTCAACTGGAAGACCATCTGGCCCTGCACTTTTTCCTGATTTCATATCATCAATGGTTAGCCCAACTTCTTCTTGACTAATTTTAGACTCCAGTATCTCCCTGTTTTCATTTGGAATACAAGGTACAGTGGTACCTCTACTTACGAATTTAATTCGTTCCGGAAGAATTCTCGTAACGTGAAAAATTCGTAAGTAGAGCCGCGTTTTACATGTAAATGCCGTAATCCGTTCCAAGCCCCCAAAATTCGGGCATAAATTTTTTATAAATCGTAAAAACGCATCAAAACATGTAACAAATACATGTTACAATTACATTACTGCACAATAAACATAAAATGAGAGTTTAAAATGAGAGAAAGAATAATAAAAGAGAAAGAATAATAAAAATTATGTTCATTTACCTTTTAACTGCGATCGTCGGCGTCGGCGTCGGCGTCACCTTTTGCCTTCTTTGGTTCATGTTCTGTCTCATCAGTGGTTTTTGGCTGACATTTTTTGAAGAAACGATCCAAGGACGTTTGCTTTTGTTGGCTTGTAACGATCCTTCGAAAATGTGCAAGGCAAACATCATCATAGTGAGCGATAGCCCGACTAGTGAACACTTTTTCCGGGTGATTCTTTTCAACAAATTCCGAAACTTCATGGAATTTTCCTAAAATTTCTTTAATTCGGGCTGTTGGAATAATGGATGCCTCCTCCTCCACCTCCTCCTCCTCCTCCTCCTCTCTGAACTCCTCCTGCACTGCTGTGTGCTGCATTGCCTCCAACTCCTTCAGCTCCTGCGTGGAAAGCTCCTCATTGTGCTCCTGAATCAACTCGTTGATGTCCTCATCATTCACCTCAAGACCCATGCCCTTTCCCAGCGAAATTATTTCTTCAACCTCAGATTCAACTTCACCCTCCACCTCAACCCCCTCAACATCAACATCTTGTGGGGCAGCAGCATCGGGCCACAGCTTTCTCCAAGCTGCATTAAGGTTACGTCTGGTCACCTCCTGCCAAGCCATGTCGATTATCTTGAGGCAAACAACAATATCGAAGTGCTGCTTCCAAAACTCACGAAGGGTAAGCTGGGTGTTTTCAGTGATATCAAAACACCTCTTGAACATGTGTTTTGTGTAGAGTTTCTTGAAGTTCGAAATGACTTGTTGGTCCATGGGCTGGAGGATAGAGGTGGTGTTAGGTGGGAGGTACAGCACCTTAATAAAGGAGAACTCCTCCAGGATATCATCTTCGAGGCCGGGCGGGTGGGCAGGGGCGTTATCGAGAATGAGAGGCACTTGAAGGGGAGATTGTTCTCCTCTAGGTAACTCTTAACAGCAGGGGCAAAAACCAAATTGACCCACTCAACAAAAAATTGTCGGGTGACCCAGGCCTTGGCATTGGCCCTCCATAGCACCTGAAGTTTTTCTTTTAATATTTTGTGAGCCTTGAATGCTCTGGGATTTTCGGAGTGGTACACCAGCAGGGGCTTAATTTTGCAATCCCCACTGGCATTGGCACAAAGGGCCAGCGTAAGGCGGTCCTTCATGGGCTTGTGGCCTGGCATTTTCTTCTCTTCTACTGTGATGAAGGTACGGCGAGGCATCTTTTTCCAAAAAAGGCCCGTCTCATCACAATTAAAAACTTGCTGTGCAACGTAGCCTTCATCAATCGCCAATTGTTGGAATTTTTGCACAAATTCGTCGGCCGCTATGCGGTCGGCGCTACATGCCTCGCCATGCCGAACAACAGAGTGAATTCCAGACCTCTTTTTGAACTTCTCGAACCACCCATGCGATGCCTTAAACTCCTGGTGTATTTCTTGGGCCGAAGTTCCCTCGCCTGCGTCTTCGCCTGCGTCTTCGCCTGCGTCTTCGCCTGCGTCTTCCTTCACGAGGTCATTAAAGATGGCGGCCGCCTTTTCACAAATTATGGCCTCGGTCACTGTGTCACCAGCTATCTCTTTCTCCTTTATCCACACGAGTAACAACCTCTCCATCTCATCGTTCACACCTGACCTCCTCTTCGAAATGACAGAGAGGCCTTTGGAAGGAGTCACAGCTTTAAGGGCTTCCTTTTGTTTTAAAACTGTGCAGATCGTTGATGTATTACGGCCATATTCTTTGGCGAGATCAATCAAACGCGCCCCCTTTTCATACCTTTCAATTATCTCTTTTTTTGTCTGTATGGACAAAAAAAGTATCTTCTTCTTTTCTCCTTTCCCACTTACGTCCGTCACCTTCTTGGGGGCCATAGCGAATAAATGGTAGTTCTGTACTGTTAACACACGTAAAACTGCCCGAACACTTCGTGGCCAATGGGATACCAGGAAGATGCTAGGCGACAGCCAATGGCAGAGCAGCTACAGGTATGTTTACGTTCGGTAAACTACGGAAGCTGCGAGGAGCGCGTACTTTTTTGCCTTTCGTATCCTGAAATTTCATTCGTAACTAGAAACAATATTTTCCCGTTGAGGCGTCTCGTAACCTGAAAAATTCGTATGTAGAGACGTTCGTAAGTAGAGGTACCACTGTATAGATAATTTGTCCAAAAACCCATTTAGTTTTGTTAAGTCAGTTTCATTTTTTGTGTCATATAGTTTTTCATAATAATCTCTAAAGGCACTGTTAATTTCTAAAGGATCTACAACTGGCTGTCCGTTACTTATAATACTTGTAATTGGTGTTTTAAATTCTAATTGTTTAATCTGCCATGCCAATAATTTCCCTGATTTTTCACCTTGTTCATAAAAAGATTGCTTCAATCTTAGAAGACTCGAGGCAGCTCTATTCGCTGATTTTTTGTCATATTCAGCTCTCAGAATCAGTAATTCGTTCTCTAACTTTGGGTCACTTCCTGTATACACTTTTTCTTGGAGAATTTTTATTTTATGTTCCAATTGGACTTCCTCCTCTTGAGCCTTCTTAGATTTTGAACCTGTATAACTAATAATATGCCCCCTAATAAAAGCTTTGAAAGCCTCCCACTTTATACATGCTGATGTTTGTGTAGTATTGATATCAAAGAACTCATCTATCTGGGAAGTTGATGTCGACGTGGAAGTGTGAGGACGAAGAGAAACCATGACTTCAGTTTCCACTATAAAATCACACAGACTGGTCTCTAGAGATTTCACCCAGGCAGACGGCGGTAGGCGGTGGTGCCCAGCGGAGGACTTACCGTGACTGCAGCGGCGGTGTGCGACGAGACTACCCGAAGCGATTGCTAAGCTAACGCTAGTTAGCTTAATGCTGGCGCCAGTCATTCCACCTTACACCAGCCTGAATCGAAGCCCAGCTGCGAGGCCCAGCGGAGATACTACCAGGCAAGCGGCTATTTGTTGACGGGGCTCAGCAGAGATTTCACCCAGGCAGACGACGGTAGGTGGTGGTGCCTAGCGGAGGATTTACCGTGACCTCAGCGGAGCTCGGTGGCAGCGGCGGTGTGTGACGAGACTCGGTTGGAGGAGCGGGACGGGAGACCAGTTACGGCGACTATGAGCAACGAGACCAGCAACGGAAGGGGCTAGTTGGCTAGCTGAGGCCCAGCTGGATTTGAGGACGATCGGATCAGATTCTGGCGATATAAGCAGAATTTATTTTACTATCCACAGATTTTCCTTTTCCTTCTTTCCAAGAAAGACTGAAGATGGCTGCCACCGGATTAAAAAGTGGGCTGATGGGCACCACTAATAAGCCTTCTCTACTTCTCTACTTCCTCTTCGTTTTGTCTTTGTGTGTCTGGACCTGCAACAAGAAGGATTTTCCGACAAACTCAACCAAAGGTGAAGTTAAAAAGTTTTATCTGTATGGATTTGGGCTTGGACATCTCACCCTACACTCTATGTGGTCTTTAAAAGCCCTGAGCAAAAACTTCCAAATTAAGGCAAACATGGCTGTTAAGCAAAAATCACAATATGGCAGAGGATATACAGTTAAAGTTCTGTTAGTTCTGCTACTTCTGGCAGGAGATATTCACCTTAACCCTGGACCTGCCACTATTAAACAGCAGACCACTGGGTTAGCACAAAACCGAGCTGTACAAAAGCAAAAACAACATTTATTTTTCCAAACTGTTAATCATGCACGAGTTCTTTGGGACACCAAGGCTAAACCAAAGGGGATCCTCGGCGGTCATTTAAACATACGGAGCATAATCCCCAAAAGAGATGAGATTTCGGTGTTGCTGTTGGACTCAAATCTGGACTACCTTTGTCTCTCAGAAAGCTGGCTACACAGTAACATAGACACTAATATGATCGATATTGTGGGCTACCAGTGTTTTAGAAAAGACAGGCAGGTAGGGAGGGGAGGAGGTGTTTTAATTTACATCAAAGAGAAATATAAATGTCAACTGGTTGATTTGAATACTTCACTTGAATGTTTAGCTGTTAATGTATGTCTCTCTCCGGTAATGAATTTCAACATTGCAGTAGTGTACAACCCACCGTCACACAACTCTTCCTTTTATAATGAATTAAGTGATCTGGTTAAACAACTTGAGAAGAACAGAGAAACAATAATTCATGGTGACTTTAATATCAACTGGTCTGATAAAAAAGACAAACAAAAACTGAAAAGCCTCATGACTAAATTTAATTACCAGCAAATCATCAAAGGACCCACCAGGATAACCAAACAATCCAGAACACTTATTGACATGGTATTTACTAATAAACCAGAACGAATAACCAGAACCTATAATCTTGTAACTGGTCTCTCAGATCATAACATGGTTCTTGCTGTCAGGAAACTTACTAAAAAGCGACTACAGTATTTTGGGGGAGTCGATATTGACAAATCAAATTTTATTATCCCCAAATCAAAAAATGAGGAGTTTGAACATTACTTAGAGAATCAAAATTGGGAGCAGCTCATGGCAACATGTGAAGTAGATGATTGTTGTAATTTTATAACTGCAACAATCACAAAGTCTATAGAAAAATTTTCAAAGCAAATTAAAAGTAGACAACAGAAGATTAGCCTACCATGGTTAAATAATGAAATAAGAAAACTTATGAAGAGGCGAGACTATGCACTGAAAACATCACTAACCTCCAAACTACAAAATGATCACCTTGTGTACAAAAGTTTAAGAAATAAAGTGGTACATGAGCTGCGAAAATCAAAAATATCTTATTACAATAAACTGATAGATCATGCAAAGGGTAACAACAGTTCCCTATGGAGGCATTTAAATAACTTAACTAATAAAAAAAAACGATCAGAAGGGGGTAAAGGAACTTAGAATCAATGGCAAGACCGTCAGTGACAAGGCTACTTTGGCAAATGAATTTAATTCACACTTTGTGGGCTCTGTGGAAGACTTAACAAAAATTTTTGTGCTGCCAAATGTGCTCAACAACACAAATTCCATACTTCCAACAGATACTTTTCACATCGATGAGGTAAATGAGAAGTTAATTGCTGGTATTGTTAAAACACTGTCAAACTCAAAAACTAATGATATCTACAATATGAGCACCTCCTTTCTCAAAATGCACAGCAAAATATTAATCAAACCACTGACTCATCTCATTAATCTCTCCATTAGGTCTAGTACATTTCCATCTGGCTGGAAAAAAGCTGTCGTCATACCAGTTCATAAATCAGGCAGTAAAGACGATATAAGCAATTACCGCCCAATCTCTATCTTACCAGTCCTATCTAAGGTTCTTGAAAAAGTTGTAGCTACACAGCTGATAGACTACTTACAAGACAGTCAACTTCTTCATCCACATCAATTTGGTTTTAGACCAGGATACTCAACAGAAACAGCAAATTGTTGCCTTATTGAAAACGTCAAACAGTCCTTGGACAGGGGTAATGTGGTAGGAGCTGTTTTTCTAGATCTCAAAAAGGCTTTCGATACTGTAAACCACAGTTTGCTTTTATCCAAAATGGTATCTTTTAACTTCTCCCCAAATACATTAGAATGGTTTGCATCTTATCTCCAGAATAGAGAACAGTGTGTAAAAGTTCACCAGGATAAATCCTCATTTTTAAACAACCGCATGGGTATCCCACAAGGGTCCATTCTTGGTCCTTTACTTTTCAGCATTTTTATTAATGACTTGCCGTTACACTGCTCAGCTGCAACATGCCAACTTTATGCAGATGATGCAGTTATTTACACAGCTGCCAAGACTCCAGCACAGGCTGCAGATGTACTGTCTACAAGTATGGTTTATGTCCAAGAGTGGCTCCTCAAGAACCATCTATTGCTGAACCTTCAGAAAACAGTCTCAATGTGCTTTTCAATCAAAAAATGTAACCTGCAACATTTTAAAGTTAATATACATGATCATGACATCAGTTTAGCTACAGAATTCAAATACCTTGGCATTGTACTAGATCCTCAACTCAAATTTAATCTTCATATAAAGAAAATTTCAAAAACAGTAAAAAAAAATCTGAACTGCTTTAAATTAATTAGATATTACATACCTTACGAAGCAGCTGCACTGTATATGCATTCTATGTTTTTTTCTCATATATCATACTGTTTGACAGTCTGGGCTCAAGCAGCCCCTTCCACAATAAGACATATAGGTTCATTATATAATCAAACCCTAAAAATCTTGGACAAAAAGCCCATTAGGTGGCATCACTGTAATGTTTTAAAAAAATACAACCTATTGAGTTTTGAGAGCTTCATTGACCTCTGTCTTCTGAAATTAACGTTCAAATGTTTCCATAAATCAGCACCCGAGCCACTTGCTGGTTTCGTCCAAAGACAGGACAGCAGCAGAGCCACCAGGAGTTCTGTTAACAATAACTGTAAAATATTCCACCGCAGAACCACATTTGGACAAACAGCTTTCTCTATAAAGGGCAGTCACATCTGGAACACAATGCCAAATGAAATTAAAATAATAACGGACTTTAAAACATTCACTAAAAATGTTAAAAACTGGCTGAAAAATAAACAAGAATGTACTCATGTATGAATTATTTGTCTGCAAAGTGAGAGTGAATGAAGGGAAGGAATAAATGTATTTGTTTATAGTGAGTGACGGAGGGAGGAAGGCCTGAAATAGGCAAATGTGAGTTATGTTATATGTGTTAAATGTGAGTCAGGCTGTTATATTTGTGTATTTATAATATTTATAATATTTATGTTAAATGTGAGTCAGGCTGTTATATTTGTGTATTTATAATATTTATAATATTTATAATTGTGTATTTATAATTTTTCTGCATTGATGTATGTGGTTATTGTGTATATTTTTTTATCTTGATTCTTTTTTCTAAAGCCCATCCAGGGACAAGAGTTGCAAATTAGCTAATAGCTATACACTCTATGTGCAACACATCAGATTGATTGTCTTTGATTAATTGTCTATGTTTATTGCACTGTCCCTGTCAAATAAACTAATCTACTACTACTACTACTGTTTTTCTATGTACTTAACAAATTCCTCATCCTGAAGCCATTTATGCTGAAATTGCCACCTACCTGGTTCCTTTGTCAATTTCTTATCTACATATATTAGACAGCAGGGTGCATGATCAGAGATCACAATATTATCATAGAAGCAGTTTTGAATCTTGGACCTTAATTCTGTGGAGATCAAAAAATAGTCAATACGTGAGAATGTCTTGTAGGTATTAGAATAACAAGAGTAGGCTTTAACTTGCGGTTTCATTTCTCTCCATATGTCTAGCAATCTCAATTCTTTCATAAAATGATTAATGATCATCCTGCATCCATTGTGCGTACAGTCCAGTCCTGTTGATCTATCTATGCTGGGATTCAATGTACAATTAAAATCCCCTGCTATTATATGCTGCCCTGTAAGTGATGATAAAGTAAGAAATAAATTAGCAAAGAAGTTTTGATCATCTATATTGGGACCGTATAAGTTCACCAGATTTATATTTTCTAATAACAAAGATCCTTGAATGATTAGGTATCTTCCTAATTTGTCTCCAATTACATTTTTCACTTGAAATGGGACTGTTTTGTGTATGAGAGTCATAACTCCCCTGGCTCAAGATGAGAATGATGAGGTGAATACACTTCCCTGCCATCTTTTTTTAATTCTTTTTACATCCTCCTCTATTAGATGAGTTTCTTGTAAAAACACAATTTTTGAACCTATGTCTTTTATTTTATTCATAACTTGTTTAAGTTTTTTAAAATTTTGTAGACCTCTGCAATTCCATGAAGTTAAATTAAGATTAACGCTTTGGTCTATGATCAATAAGGAGTTTGGGATTACCTTGCAATGTAAATATGCTCACACAGAGAAGCAAAAACAGGAGTGGTTGAACATTCATCCTACAAACTACACACAAACAAATTTCCCCTTCCCACATTCGTGGTAATCCCCCCAAAATCAAAAAAAAAATTCTGTCTCCCGCTATAGCCATTGACTGCTCCTCACTCACAAGGATCAGGCAAAACCACTATTTCTTTCTCCTCTCAATCACCCTGACTCTACTGCTTTTAATGACATTGTAGCGGTTTGATTCAACCCCCACAACACACAGACAGAACACAGAGACAGTCAGCTCGCACTCCTGGGTTTTTTCCGCTGCATGCTGCGTTTACAGCCGTGAAGTTAAAGTGTTCATGCGTCTTGTCCTTACTGTGCTTCTTCTGAGCATCTTACATATGTAGATGTGCTTTGAGGTAAATCCCCACAAACAGACTGGTCAAACACAGCGCTCGGCTAGAGCAAATAACAGAACAGTGAAATGTGTATTAATGTCTACAGGCAGCCCCGTTTCGTCTGGCTCACTTCTGTGATGTTAATTGTTGCCTTTCATGCAAATGTCTCATGCCTGTCCTGTATCTGTTTGATCAGACCAACTGCTGTGAATGCTTTGATGTATTGTTGTAGTTGGGTGTATATATATTGCATTGTAACCATGCTCTCATTCTCTCACTTCAACCTCTGCTGCAGGACACAGACTTTGTGTCCTCCTCTCCTTCTCTGAGAGCCGTGGGCTCGCTGCCGGCGCGCACGTACGGCGCCGGGAGAGGAGCTTGTGACGGCGGTATGATTAATAAAACTTCCTTAAAACCTCCAACAACGCCGCTTTATTTCATGCCGCCGCAACATAACATTAACTCTCTTCTGTAGTTTTCCAACTTAACTCCAAAATTTTATACCAACTTTGTACATCATAGGGTTTTTTTTTTTTTTTTTTTTTAAATTCAATACAATCTGTATTTTGTGAACTTGCTATTTGCTTCAGATCAGTCAGATGCCTGTGCAAATGCTTAAATATTCTACCTTATATCTTATTCATGCTTCATGCTTAGCTCCCACCAGTCTCTTCTTGGATCTTCTTGATGAGCTCCTGCGCCTCCTCAGGGGTCTTGAAGGTGTGGGTTCTCCCTTTATACGTGACCAGCAGTCTTGCAGGATAAATCACTCCATGACGAATCCCAAGGTTGCGCAGCTCTTTATGGGCGGGGTCAAACTGTTTCCTTAATTGTTGGATTCCTGTGGCCAAATCTGGGTAGAACCGCACCTGCTGATCCTGGTATTTAATTTCTCCTTTGGCCCGCGCTGCGTTGGAGATGGTCATCCTGTCTCTGTAGTTGAGGAACTTTATAATTAGGGTCCTCGGTGCTGCCTTATTATCTCTTAGTGGGCCAATTCGGTGGGCGCTTTCCAGAACGACTGATGACTGCAGCTCCGTGTTGTTCAGCGCTTCTGGGATCCACTTTTCCAAAAAGGAACATGAGTCCCGCCCCTCCGTACCCTCAGGAAGACCCACCAGCCTCAGGTTGTTCCGTCTCGACCGGGATTCTAAATCCAGGACATTATCTTCCAGACATTTATTGTTTAATTCCAATGTGCGCACCTTTAATTGTAGGCTGGTGACGTCATTCTCAGCGCTGGAAATTCGGAGCTCCACCTGCGTTACACGTTCCATACAGTCGCTTAATTCTTTTCTCAAACCCTCTATCGCTGCTATAATCCCATCAAACTTAGTAGAGAAGTCTGCTCTCATTGAGCCAATGGCAGCAAGCACCGCACCTGTGCCGTCGTCAGCAGTCACCGCTCCTCCGTTAGCTTGCTCCGCCATAACTGGGGGTTTTTCTGCTGCGTCACGGATGTGAAAGTCCGTTAATTTGGACTGTTTCGGCGGTTCACTTTTTCCTCCACCTGATTTCCCAGCCTTAGGCTTTACCGGCATATCCTCGCCCAAACGCTGGGATAGTTTTGTTCCAACTGAGAGAGTTATTTGTCGATTTTTTTTATTTTTAGGAGCAGAGTAGAGGGAAGCACGTCCTCCTACGTGGCGGCCATGACCGGAAGTCCGAAAGCTAATTTGTAGTTAAAATATAAACATCCATCCATCCATCTTCTTCCGCTTAATCCTTTCCGGGTCGCGGGTGGGCTGGAGCCTATCCCAGCATCTTTGGGCGAGAGGCAGAGTCCACCTTGAACAGATCGCCAGTCCATCACAGGGCCAACACAGAGAGACAGACAACCATTCACTCTCACAATCATACCAAAGGACAATTTAGAATCCCCAGTTTGATGCCAGTTAACCTAACTTGCATGTTTTTGGCATGTGGGAGGAAACTGGAGAAATCCCGGAGTAAACCCATGCAGACACGGGGAGAACATGCAAACTCCACACAGATCACTGTTGGTCGGGGGCTGGGATCGAACCCAGGATTCCCCGGCCAAGGATGAGTTGCTGTGCTGCCGCAGTGCTAACCACTCCACCACCGCACTGCCCTTAAAATACAAAACAACAAAAAATAAAAGAAACTAAATTATTAAGCTCTACTATGGTGTGGGGATTTAAAAATATGATCATTATTTTTACTGTGAAATCTATTCTTTTCACCTCCCCTTCAGATCTATGAAGACTGGGTTTCCACTCCAAGATCCATCCTGCACTGAGACCTTCTGAAGGGAAGAGGTTGTCAGTGGAAGAGCCATCCCTGCTTTGTTGTGGATTTCAGCACAGAAGAAGACCTCAAACTTTTCAGGGGTCTTAGTTTTCAAATTCAAGATTCAAGAAGGTGCTGCAATAGCTTTCTCCATACTCTAATATGCATTCAATGCAATTTAGTTGTAATGACTAATTCTTTTATTTCTTTTTTTATTTTAAGTTCTCAGCAAGAATGCAATTGTCATGAATCGCCCTTCAGGGCAGAAAGGAGTGATCCACATGCTGGACTGCAGTTTGCGATATTTATAACCAGAACACAAAATCCCAAACAGTGCAAAAACAGAAAATCCAAACTGATATACAAGCAGAGCACACCAGAACAGGGCTAGGATTCTGGTGAAGATGATAACTGAGACTCTAGCAATGAGAAATGAAAATAATATCCTTAAATAAGGCTAGAAACGATCAAACCCAAATAGTACCCAGTGTGAATGACGTGTGTGGGCTGGGGAGAAAATGACAATCAGCTGTGAGTCATGAGGAGAGGAGGGGAGCTGACAGTTTGACAGGAGCACCGCCCACAACCAGGGAGTGCCCCTGACAACTGTAGCTCCTGAGAGAGAAAAAAGAGAAGACACTGGCAAAATTAAAGGGGAAACAAATAAAGGCAACTAAGCCAAATATAAACAAAACTACACTGAACGCAAACAGGAAAATAAATCATACAAAAAGACAATTGTGAAAACAAACTAGAAATTTAATAGGCAAACAACTGCAAAATACAATATTATACAAATAAGGAAAAACAAAGTAAAGAGACAAAGCACGGTGGAATCCCCCCCCCCACTTCCCCCCGTGCTCAGATCGTGACAATGTTGGTCATTTTTTTTACAATTTTACTGAGCATTTAATTCTACATAAATCAGTGTTTTACAGGAATTTTCTGTCAATCCTGTGCTTTTCTTGTGGTGTTACATAGAACAGCATCACTGTAAACTATGGAAAAAGCAGCTACTTTAAAATCTGTACTTCCTCACACAACTTTCAGTGCAAAAAACCTCTAAAAATGTCACAACTTTTTGGAAAAGCTCCCACAAATTCAGGCTTTTTGGGCCACAACAATCACAAAAACAGCTGACAAAATCTTGGAGGGACTGAAATACAGTGAGATTATGTCTACATGCTTCATGCATTGAATTTGCTTACTAACTTGACACTACACACCATTTGCACTAAAGAAAGCATTTGTGAGCACTTTGTGAAATCATAAGTTTAATAATAAAAAGTGCATTATTGTAACTGATTTGGCGTCAGTTCTATATGTGATGATTTATGTATTAACAAAGTTAAAATATTCTTGGTACAATTTGCAGCATTAGGTCTTGAAGATTTTTTTTTTTCCTGGCAAGTAAAATGGCTATTAGAACGGTAATTTCCCAGATCGACTGGGGATTGGATCGGATCGAATCGAATCAGAATTGAATCAATTCAGAATCTCAAGAATCAGAATCGAATCGATTCTGGAAATTAGGGATTGTTCCCAGCCCTAGTGAGTACCAGTCTAAAAAAATTCTCAAGCTGTGTTCATAATGTCCGTTCACTCCCCAACAGTTTTTGTAGCATGGTGGGGTGTCATCACGAGCGAGATAGTTGTTTGTTTATCTTTGCAATTTTTTCTGCTAAAAGGAAAATTGTCTGTTGTGACACATGAGGTTTTGTGTTGATCTCCTTAAAACTGATGGATTTTTGCTTCTCTTACCTTTTTTTTAATTGATTTTACTGACTGGTTTCTACTTGTGCTGAGTTTTATATTCTCTTGTTAGTTTTATATTGTTTTTGTGCTGGTGGCCTGCTCCTTGCATTTATGCTTTTATGTGTGTCCTTGTTGTACAGCACTTTGTGTAGCGAGTGTTGCTTTTTAAAGTGCTTTATAAAGTTGATTGATGGATTGATTTGCTATGGGAGAAAGAGCAAGATCCTTTTGTGGCTGCTGGTTCAGTGATGTTATTGAGCCCTGGCATTCTGTTGTTTGCACATGCAGTAATACTTTTGAGAATTTTCTGGAGGGTTTTTTGTTTTTGTCATTTTGGATATGTTGAGAGCTTTAATAAACCCTCAGGTGAAGACAGCAAGTATATTTGTCCACTCCCATGTTCACAACAGTATGACAAACTTGAAAAATTACCGACTTTAGGTACACTGTATCTGTATGGAAAAACATGCGATTAATGCGTTATTAATCACGATTAACTCAACATTCCAAAAGATTAATAGTGATTAAAAGTTGTAATCGTCCAAGACCACACACACACACACACACATATATATATATATATATATATATATATATATATATATATATACAGTATATATACAGTATATGTATACAGTATCTCACAAAAGTGAGTACATCCCTCACATTTTTGTAAATATTCATGGGACAACACTGAAGATATGATACTTTGATACAATGTAAAGTAGTCAGTGTACAGCTTGTATAACAGTGTAAATTTGCTGTCCCCTCAAAATAACTCAACACACAGCCATTAATGTCTAAACCGCTGGCAACAAAAGTGAGTACACCCCTAAGTGAAAATGTCCAAATTGCGTCCAAATAGCCATTTTCCCTCCCCGGTGTCATGTGACTTGTTAGTGCTACAAGGTCTCAGGTGTGAATGGGGACCAGATGTGTTAAATTTGGTGTCATCTCTCTCACACTCTCTCATACTGGTCACTGAAGTTCAGCGTGGCATCTCATGGCAAAGAACTCTCTGAAGATGTGAAAAAAAGAATTGTTGCTCTACATAAAGATGGCCTAGACTATAAGAAAATTGCCAACACCCTGAAACTGAGCTGCAGCACGGTGGCCAAGACCATACAGTGGTTTAACAGGACAGGTTCAACTCAGAACAGGCCTCGCCATGGTCAACCAAAGAAGTTGAGTGCACATGCTCAGCGTCATATCCAGAGGTTGTCTTTTAAAAATAGATGTAAGAGTGCTGCCAGCATTGCTGCAGAGGTTGAAGGGGGGGGGGGGGGTCAGCCTGTCATTGCTCAGATCATACGCCGCACACTGCATCAAATTGGTCTGCATGTCTGTCGTCCCAGAAGGAAGCCCCTTTTAAAGATGATGCACAAGAAAGCCCACAGACAGTTTGCTGAAGACAAGCAGACTAAGGACATGGATTACTGGAACCATGTCCTGTGGTCTGATGAGAACAAGATAAACTTATTTGGTTTAGATGGTGTCAAGCATGTGTGGCAGCAACCAGGTGAGGAGTACAAAAACAAGTGTGTCTTGCCTACAGTCAAGCATGGTGGTGGGAGTGACATGGTTTGGGGCTGCATGAGTGCTGCCGGCACTGGGGAGCTACAGTTCATTGAGGGAACCATGAATGCCAACATGTACTATGACATACTGAAGCAGAACATGATCTCCTCCTTTTTGAATCTTGGCCACAGGGAAGTATTCCAACATGATAACGACCCTAAACTCAGCTCCAAGACGACCACTGCCTTGTTAAAGAAACTGAGGATAAAGGTGATGGACTGGTCAAGCACGTCTCCAGACCTAAACCCTATTAAGCATCTGTGGGGCATCCTCAAACGGAAGCTGGAGGAGCACAAGGTCTCCAACATCCACCAGCTCCATGATGTTGCCATATGAAGAGGATTCCAGTTGCAGCCAGTGAAGCTCTAGTGAACTCCATGCCCAAGAGAGTTAAGGCAGTGCTGGAAAATAATGGTGGCCACACAAAATATTGACACTTTGGGCACAGTTTGGACATTTTCACTTAGGGGTGTACTCACTTTTGTTGCCAGCAGTTTACACATTAATGGCTGTATGTTGAGTTATTTTGAGGAGACAGCAAATTTACACTGTTATACAAGCTGTATACTGACTACTTTACATTGTATCAAAGTGTCATATCTTCAGTCTTGTCCAATGAAAAGATATAATAAAATATTTACAAAAGTGTGAGGGATGTACTCATTTTTGTGAGATACTGTATGTATAGTCCCTCCAGGATTTCACGATGCTGCGATTGCACCAATTCACAAGAATTCAGCAGATCCTGCATAATTTGAATTTTGTCACCGCAACTCCATCCATCCATCCATCCATCCATTTTCTACTGCTTTTCAAGAGTTCCGGGTCACAGAGGCAGCAGCTCAAGCAGGGAAGCCCTGACTTCTCTTTCCCCGGCCACCTGCTCCAGCTCTTCAGAGAGGCTACCAAGACGTTCCCAGACCAGCTGGGAGAGGTAGTCTCACCAGCATGTCATGGGTCTGCCCTGGGGTCTCCTCCCAGTGGGACATGCCCGAAACACCTCAAGTGGGAGGCGTCCACGAGGCATCCTGATCAGATGTCCGAACCACCTTATCTGGCTCCTTTCGATATGGAGGAGCAGTGGTTCTACTCTGAGCCTCTCCCGGGTGACTGAGCTCCTCACCCTATCTCTAAGGGTGAATCTAGCAATCCTACAGAGAAAGCTCATTTCAGCCGCTTGTATCCATGATCTCATTTTTTCAGTCATTACCCAAAGCTCATGACCATAGGTGAGGGTAGGAACATAAATTGGCTGGTAAATCAATAGCTTTGCTTTAGAGCTCAGCTCCCTCTTCACCACAATAATCAGAATCAGAATCAGAATCAGAATAAGTTTATTGCCAAGCACATTTACAAGTAAATAAACAGGTAAATATACGAGGAATTTGACTTGACAATGGAAACGTCATAGATGATATTCCCAATGATGCGGCAAGCCATGGAGGCGCCTGTCAGCAGGAGGGGAATAGAAGGCGGGGGGGGGGGGGGAAGGGACACAATAGGAGAGAGAAAAAAGCATTGTTTATCAAAATAAAGTTCATTTATATGACCGATATTGTGATTACAAGAAAAAACTCTCAATGCACAATTAGCAGACAATAGAATCCACACAATGACACAGAGAGAGCAGTGAATGAATATGTCTTCGTCAGTATAAATGGGTCAGTTGTATGTGTGTTGGATGCAATCAGTGCAAATCAGTTAGGAGAACAGCAATAGTCTCTCTCTCAGCAGATGTTATGACTAGTGTCTAAGGCAAAGGCACGTGTCCTTGAGCACGGCAGATGGCATAGTCTGAGCCAGACAGCTGTCCTTGAGAGTCAGATACTGTCCGCCAATGTTATGAAAACAATTATACTGTTGATCATCAGGAGGACTGAGTGCTGAGGGTGCCGAAAAACAGGTCGAATAGCACTGACTTCAGAGAAAAAACTTTCCATTCTCTTATGGATTCAGTGCTCCAGATCCATCACTGCTAGACTTTGAAATCGAGTCGTGAACAGCTCTCAGCGTAATCGTGATGTAATCCATTTTCCTGTACAGTTCTCCATTAGCCGCTGTCAGAGTCCTGCCCAGTTGGTCGAATTGATGAGAGAGCTTCGCCGGGTCCGCTTTTTGATAAGCTCTGTCCATCTTCTTCAATTTGTGGTGCACCAGAACAATCCCAAGGCCGATCAGTAGAATTCCGGTGACCATTGCTCCGAATAGATATAAATCTTCAATATCTTCAATAGAAAGATCACACAGACACAAGAGTTTCCAATTGCTTGTATCCTTAATGTAACCCGCAGCAGCAGTCCCTGCGGGACAAATAGGCTCCCCCGGACCTGATTTCCTCGTTGAAAACACAGTGTCGATTGCGTTCAAAGCCCAGCTTATTAAATCCATAATTTTCGTTCGATGAATCAGCAGTAGAGAGACACGCAGACACAGACAATAGCAAGCTGGGATCCAGTCAGTTAGGGAGGGAGAGACAGGGAGCGGGAGCAGAGAAAAGATGCGACTGCTCTCTTTGGAGGGCGGAAGTGAGAATAGACCAGTACAACGTCCACATCACTGCAGATGCTGCTACGATCCATCTATCAATCTCTCGTTCCATTCTCCACCCACTTGTGAATGAGACCCCAAGATACTTAAACTCGTCCACTTGGGGCAGGGGCTTGTCCCCAACCCAAAGAGGTCAAGCCACCTTTTTCCGGCTGAGGACCATGGACTTGGACTTGGAGGTACTGATTCTCATCCCAGATGCTTCACACTCAGAAGCAAACCATCCCAGCAAGACCTGTAGGTCATTGCTGGATGAAGACAACAGGATGACATCATCTGCCAACAACAGAGATGAGATCCTGTGGTCACCAAGCATGACACCCTCCAATCCTTGGCTGCAACTAGATATCCTATTCAGAAAAATTATGAACAGGATCGGTGACAAAGGGCAGCCCTGGCAGAGTCAAACTCTCACTGAAAACGAGTTTCACTAGGTGGTGGCAATATGAACCAAACTCTTAGCTAGCTAGTAACAACGAGTCCAATACTCCATACTCCCAAAGCACCCCCGCCCCCACAAGAGACCATGAGGGACACAGTCAAATGCCTTCTCCAAGTCCACAAAACACATGTGGACTGTTTGGGCAAACTCCCACGAACCCTCGAGGATTCTCAAGAGGGTAAAGAGTTGGTACGATGTGCCATGGCCAGGATGAAAACCACATTGCTCCTCCTAAATCTAAGGTTCGACCAGCGGTCGGACTCTCCTCTCCAGTACCCTGGCATAGACCTTCCTAGGGAGGCTGATAAGTGTGATCCCCCTCAAGTTGGAACATACCCTCCGATCCCCCTTTTTTGAAGAGAGGAACCACCACCCCGGTTTGCCATGCCAAAGGCACTGTCCCTAACCTCCACGCAATGTTGCAGAGGTGTGTAAGCCATGACAGTCCTACAACATCCAGGGCCTTGAGGTACTCAGGGCGAACCTCATCCACCCCTGGGGCCCAGCCACCAAAGAGTTTTTTTTAAACACTTCGGCGACCTCAACCCCTGTGATGGACGAGTTACTCCCCTCGTCCTCAAGTCCTGCTTCCTCTGTGGAAGGCGTGTTAGTGGGATTGAGGAGATCCTCAGTGTATTCCTTCCACCACCCGACGATGTCCCCAGTCGAAGTCAGCAGCGCCCCATCTGCACCATCCACAGTGTGGACAGAGAGCTGCTTCCCCCTGCTGAGCCGCTGGACAGTTTGCCAGAAACTCTTCAAGGCCGACCGAAAGTCTTATTCCATGGCCATCCCAAACTCCTTCCACACCCGAGTTTTTGCTCCAGCTACCACCCAAGCTGCACTCCCCTTGGCCTCGTCTCTGGTGGCTAAGGCTCACACCACCCGCACATCAGAGGAGGCCCTCAGGCTCCTGGAGTTGGTGATGAAGGTGATGGAGATGTTCCCCAGACTGCAGAACTGTTTTGAGGTAAAGGAGCTGCTTGCCTCCACCTGCAGCCACCTCTGCCGGACTTTTCTGGAGCTGGCGTTGCACCCTCCAGCCCTGGAACTCTATCCAGCTTCGCAACCACTTCATGGGCTGGAGGAGAGCTCTCTGCTGATGCCACAGCCTGTGCCGATAAGGAAGCATCCCCTGGCTCCAGCACCACGGCTTTCCACTCCTCGCTCCGCTTCTGCCCCATGGAGCCTTGCTATGCCAGCTCCACATCACTCTTCACTGCCAATGCTGGTTCCATACTGGTCTGCACCACCAATGCCAGCTCCATGCTGCTCTGCACTGCCGATGCTGGCTCCACATCACTCCTCACCACCAATGCCAGCTCCACGTCACTCTGCATCGCCGAGGCCGGCTCCACACTGCTCTGCACCGCTGAGGCTGGCTCCACGTCATCTCTCAGCTGAGACTTCGCCTGTCACCATGTTTATAGCCTCACCTCTAGCCATGACTGCAGTTTCTCCTGATGCCACCCCTGCAGTTTCCCCGGAGGCCATGTTTGCAGTTTCACTTACAGCCTCATCTCCTGCCATGTCTACAGCCTCACCTCCTGCCATGCCTGCAGTTTCATTTGATGCCACGTCTGAAGCATCATCTGACACCATGTATGCAGTTTCGCCTGCCACCACGCCTGCAGCTTCACCTAACATCATGCCCAAGATCCCACTCCCTGCTATGTTCACAGTCTCGTCTCTTGCCATGTCTGCGGTTTCACCTGAGTTTATGTTAATTAAACATCCTTTTGCATCACAATCCTGCCTCTACTCTTGAGTCCTATCTTCATCCTCATCTGCCCAGAGGGCAGACTATGGCAACACATACATTTCATGGATTCTACTTACAATATATAATTATAGGAGGTAAATAATGCACAAACACTGATATTCATGGGAAAGCTTTGCTGACTTTCACACCATTATACATGGATTTTTTTTTTTTTTTAATTTCAGCACACTTTTCTTAACATGTAAGGCAAAACATTAAAAGCTGCTACTGTAGCGGTTTGATTAAACCCCCACAACACACAGACAGAACACAGAGACAGTCAGCTCGCACTCCTGGGTTTTTTCCGCTGCATGCTGCGTTTACAGCCGTGAAGTTAAAGTGTTCATGCATCTTGTCCTTACTGTGCTTCTTCTGAGCATCTTACATATGTAGATGTGCTTTGAGGTAAATCTCCACAAACAGACTGGTCAAACACAGCGCTCGGCTAGAGCAAATAACAGAACAGTGAAATGTGTATTAATGTCTACAGGCAGCCCCGTTTCGTCTGGCTCACCTCTGTGATGTTAATGGTTGCCTTTCATGAAAATGTCTCATGCCTGTCCTGTTATCTCTTTGATCAGACCAACTGCTGTGAATGCTTTGATGTATTGTTGTAGTTGGATGTATATATACTGCATTGTAACCATGCTCTCATCCTCTCTCACTCTCACTTCAACCTCTGCTGCAGGACACAGACATTGTGTCCTCTTTCTCTGAGAGCCGTGGGCTCGCTCTCGGCGCGCATGCACGGCGCCGGGAGCGGAGCTTGTGACGGTGGCATGATATAATAAAACTCTACTTAAAACCTCCAACAACCCCGCTTTATTTCATGCCGCCGCACTGGTGACCCCTTGAAGACGCACACGCTTTGTGCGACGCAGCCTTCTGATTTGGACAGCCACGCTGGCGAACCGACGCTGAAAAAAACGAGCGGCCAGCGAACGCAGCACCCGGACACGCACACGCTTTGTGCGAAGCAACCTTCTGAGCTGGACAGCTGCACTGGTGACCCGTTCTTCAGGATGAGATCTGCACGTCTGAGATCTGCTCATCGACGCTGGACCGGCCGCGCTTGCAGCTCCTTCACACGAGAGTGCGGGCACCTCGTCCCTTCTCCACGACGGCGTCCTCCATGGCCGGCGGAGAACGCAACGCGTGGACCTGAACGCACCACGCCCGAGCCTGAGGAACAAAGATCGTCTATTCCCTTCCGCTCCAACGCATCTGCACGAGCCTGAGGGACAAAAGATCGTCTATTTCCTCTCACCGCTCCAACGCACCATGGCCAATCTGCAGCCACAGCTCAACCTGGATTTTATCGGAGCCGTCTGCGCCGATCTCCACCAAGTTTCTGCACCCTGGTTCTCCTCTCCAGCTGGCCCACCCACGCACAGAACCCCCGCGCACGCACCGGGGAGTTACGAGGATGGCGCATCACGCACGGGACAAATAACGGCTCCAGAGACCGCCATCGTCCTCCGCCGCTGCTCACAGAACCTTCAGGGCTGCTCGTTCACCTGAAGCAAGCACGCAGCTCGCCACTGGATTTTTTTAATGGTCTCAGCCATTGCACATAAGAGATTTCAACCGTCAGCTGTTCCCGGGGGGCTTTGGGGTTGCTCCTGCACCTAAAGCCAACACGCCAGTCCCTCTGCTTTTGTTTATTTTTTTCTTACAGCCGCTCCTGCTTTTCTTCATGGCCACGAGAGGAGCCAGAGAATAATTTTTCTTCTTCTGATCTCTGCATGTTCAGACGGGACATCGCGGAGCAGCAAACACTTTTGGCGCGACTCGAATGATTTTCCCGCGCCCGGTCAGCATGTACTACCCCGCCCCTCCTCCTGCACGGAGCTTTTCCCTGCTCGCTGCCCAGACTGCAACATCGAGGTCACGGTCCCCTACCGTTTCCCTCTGGGGGGGGGGGGGCAGTGTAGCGGTTTGATTAAACCCCCACAACACACAGACAGAACACAGAGACAGTCAGCTCGCACTCCTGGGTTTTTTCCGCTGCATGCTGCGTTTACAGCCGTGAAGTTAAAGTGTTCATGCATCTTGTCCTTACTGTGCTTCTTCTGAGCATCTTACATATGTAGATGTGCTTTGAGGTAAATCTCCACAAACAGACTGGTCAAACACAGCGCTCAGCTAGAGCAAATAACAGAACAGTAAAATGTGTATTAATGTCTACAGGCAGCCCCGTTTCGTCTGGCTCACCTCTGTGATGTTAATGGTTGCCTTTCATGCAAATGTCTCATGCCTGTCCTGTTATCTCTTTGATCAGACCAACTGCTGTGAATGCTTTGATGTATTGTTGTAGTTGGATGTATATATACTGCATTGTAACCATGCTCTCATCCTCTCTCACTCTCACTTCAACCTCTGCTGCAGGACACAGACATTGTGTCCTCTTTCTCTGAGAGCCGTGGGCTCGCTCTCGGCGCGCATGCACGGCACCGGGAGCAGAGCTTGTGACGGTGGCATGATATAATAAAACTCTACTTAAAACCTCCAACAACCCCGCTTTATTTCATGCCGCCGCACTACAGGATAAAATGTCACATCTGATTATTCTAACACAAAGCTCATGGGTCTAAAATTATGACTAATCCCTCACCACATTAAATATTCATAGATATACCTTTGCTAATTTTATGGACAAAAAAATTACTTCTGATTTACCCAAAAGCAACCATCAGCCTCAGAATCCAAAAAGAAACAGCTTTAGCCAGGCAAGGCACGCTCCTGCAGTGAGCCAATCACTTTCTGGTGGCCCATCACTTTTTGGCACAACACCCCAACATCTAGCTGTTGTCAGCTAGTAGCTTCTCTTGTTTTGAACATCTTCAAAAAATTTTGTGAAAAGAAAAACTGGTTCAGACAGTAAAAACATCCAGCAAATGGCAGCCCCCACGCAATGCAAAACTCCACAAAAATATTCTCAGTGAACATCACCCCCAGCACCTGCCATGCTTTGAGACAAGGGGGTAAATGAATTTTCCAAGAATAGTTATCAAATACAGTAAATATTGTGACATTTCAGTGTATGCTGGATCCGGCATCTATAAAAAAGACTTGTTGCATATTTTTAGTGATCTGTTATAGTGGAGAATGCATAACAGACTGCAATTGGAGTCAGTGTAAATCAGACATCACTTTTGTCTTTGCTTCTCTTGTGTGACCCCAAATGGATAAATTGGTAATAGCAGTTACTTTACTGAAAAATTGCTGCTTGTGTGTTCCATTATTTAATTTTCACAAGTAAACTGATCAAGTTACTTTGACCTGTGGGCTGTAACTTTGCCACCCCTGCACTAGATGGTGCAAAGTAGCAAACATTGCCAGGGGAAGTCATAGCTTGTCTCGTCAGGTCTGCAGCCAGGTGTACAGATTAAAATAATGGACAGAGACAGAACAGTGCAGAAAGTACTGAGAAATACACCAAAAAATTTCACTCAAATGTCTGGACTTTTATTTGGATTTTATAACAAAGACAAATGGAAAGATCTTGACGTGACACACTTAACCCACCAGGAGCAATGCACAAAAACAAAAGCACAATGGGAACACCATGAAAACTAGGGCTGCTTCCCACCTCTCTCAGTAGCATCCAGTGGCAGCATGGCTATGCGGAAGACAGTCAAGCCAAAGCACCTGGGGAACAAAACAAATACATGGGCCTGGCACAATCCTCTCAGCACCATCCAGTGGCAGCAGTATTAGTGGGTAACTGCCAAACCAAGACACTTGGGGAACATCATGAGCAGGAGGGCCGCCGCCCGCCGCTCTTGGGACCATTAGAGGCTTCCGTGCTAGCAGATGACAGTCAAACCAAAACAGCACCAGGTAAAAATCAACCAACTCTGTAAACGATGAACCCGACAAAGCTTCCTTTCAATTCAGCAAGCCAAAAAGCCAACTGTCCACTGTAAATCCCACATACCTGCATCTATACAGTGCCTTGTGTTTACATTCTTCTGTGTTTTATTTTCAGTTTTTATTTTCCAGCCCACATGCTGTGGTTTTACTTGATAGTTATTTCAGTACTTCATTTATTATTTTTTTTTTTCCTGGTCTTGTGCCTTGGCTTTTGTTTGTCTCCTTAGTTAAATAAATCTCTGTTCCCTTGATATATCTGCATTTGGGTCCTTCCTCCTTTTCCTGCCTGCCTTGCCCGCTTCCTGTGTAAACATGACATGATGTTTTTGAACAATAATGATGTCACATGTTTAAAAAACCACAACATCAGCTGAAACGGTGGTCCCCAGCACCGAGTCAAAACCCACTTGGTACTGGGTCATAGAGTGCCGCAAACAAATAAGAAGTAATTTATTCTGTTACTGTATAATTACTATGGAAGGATTTTATTTGGAAAATCTACTGGATATTCTCTTCCCCCCGACGTGTCTGTGTAGTCTTGACACATAACTATTTCAGGAGTTAGCCATGATGCTAGAAAATCAAATCTGCAAGCAACCTAGTCAAAATAAATATCAGTCATTGTCAGAGAGTGAGTGTTTCTTTCCAACCACAAAAGACCAACGGATAGCGGAGAAGTCGATCCACCACCCATTTACTAGTATGCCATGTGAATCAACCCTCCCGAGATGTGACGGTCTCTGAGAAACAACATTCTGAAGGGGAGTTTTTTTTTAATCACACACTTTGCTTTTATGCCAATGTATTCCATTCATCTTAGTGCCTAAGTTTAGGAATTAAACTTTCTTGAATATTGGTAGCATAAAAGTGAGGGATTATGGAGTCAAATCCAGGGTCCTTGGACATAAACGGGCTCAGGAAACCTTCAACACGAGACCGGGCTGCAGTAACAGAGGATATTTCTGAGATGGCTGTATCAATGTGTGTGGACCTAACTGCTGTTTAAAGCTTCTGTTTATAGAAAACAATGAGTCAGAAGAAAGTTGAATTTAAAAGAGATGCGCTAAAATGGCTGCAGTCGGGCCTAGTATGAGACAAAAAAAAAATATTATTTACAATTTGAAATAAAGCAAAGATACTCTTTTTTAAAAGAGTCTACATGAGAAAATAAAAGAGAGAAAACAGAGAGTAAAGTAAGGATAAAAAGTATTCACTGTTAAACTTTTTCCCCCACTGGCCAGGGTCGATTAGCACCATCTTTAAAGATCATTATGTGTGTATGGAAGCGGGGGGGGGGGGGGGGGGGGGGGATTGTGTCTCCCCAGCTGAAAATGCTGCAGTCTATGTCATGCTTCGCTGCCTCAGAGCAGTATGATGTAAGGGACCTTTTCCCCCCCTTGACTGCTTTAAAGTGATGGAGGCCAGCCTGGTTGGGCTTTGTTTAAGGAAAACATTAAATCAGAGGAAACAAATGTCAATAGTGTCACAGAGTTTGTTGCTAGTGTAGCACTTGGGGCAATGCAACAAAAATATGGTCTGAGTCCTGAGTAAGTAGCATCAGAGGGAGACATGGGAGATGTGGCTCACTTTTTGCTCATGTAGATGCACATCGTCAGAGCACTTTTACGAACAGTGGTGGTCGTGGCTTGTATGACACTCCAGCCCCCCCACCCCACTTCCCGAGCAATGGTGTGGTTAATACTGATGGCTGCAAGACCAGTAAAGGGGTTCATTTAAAAACTATAATCATAATCATCAATATTAAATCAGAACAGTTTGACATGTTTCACTCTGCTTGTAATAAATATTGAGAATGCTTATTGAATTATCTTGCAAAAAGACATTAACTTCCTCAAAAACTACTTTATTGAAATAATTTTTCTATTAACAGTAAAAATGCAGTATTGCTATCTAGCTTGTTACAGCTTGCAAAGTAAACTGTTAAAACTGTTTTATTGTTGTTGTTTCAGTCAAATACCATTTTTGTTTTATTAATTTTGAGTCCAGCTCTGCTCTGTCCTTGAGTGCTGACCATCGGTTCCTCCAGGTTCTAGAGGTGTGACTCATCAGTGGTGTCACGAATCGATTACGATTCAGGCATTAACGATTTGAATGCAAAACGATTCACGATGCATCTTGATACACCTCTGTGTTGCTTCTCCATTTTAACATTTTTTTCCTGTGTATTTTTTTAGATTTCAGCATTTATTTCAGTAAGTATAGTTTAAACTTGTAAGAGGGAACTGCACCTCATTTAATGCAAATATTTTTCATTGACCTGTTCACAAAGAACTATATAACAAAATAGAGTTAAAAAAGAACTAGACAATAAAAACAGAAATAAAAGCAAAGTTTGCAAAAATACAAAAAAACAAGTTAAAACAAAAGATTAAAATAATTTTAAAATATGAGACCATTAAAAGCAGTTGATTTGAAACCATGGAAAGCTTGATTAAATGCAAATGTTTCCAGCTGCTTCTTAACATATATAACTGAAACAGTTGTATACATATATAATTCAAATTTATACAGTAGGTTGCACACATCTCTCTGACACACATTAATAGGTCTGATAGTCTATGGAACTAACTTTTAGTTTCAGCAGCGGTCACTGTATGATTACACATTTCTATTGATTTCATACGCAGCACTGTTACACAAACAGAGTTGATATTCTACTGTTACCTGGAGAATAAATTAATTTGAGACTTACGGGGGGTTGATAGAAGGATTGGCCAGCTGACCTCCTTGATTCTCGCCTGGTTTCACCCCACTCAGGGAGGTGTGAGAACTTTCCATTAACAGATGCCTAGGTAGCATGACCATCTCCAGCAGCTATGGAGCAACATCAGCCTGTCCTGGTTTGGATCTCCCTTCAGCTCTGCTCTGTGCTCATTCGTGCGTCACAGCCCCACATTAACTTTTACCATGATGGTCTGGTCCTTTTTTCCCTGACAGCCCCTCTGAAAAAAATGTATCTACACAGACAGGGAGAGGAACATCCTGCCTGTAGAAGGCACCCATTTCCCATAAATAAGCTGAACACAATAAATATGAATCTTTTCCTTCCTCATTCTTGTGCCCCCCCCCCCCCCCCCAAGAGAATGCTGCCCTGGGCAGCCACCCACATGGCCCATATCTAAACCCACTACTGTTCATGACATGCACATATTCATATACAAACTACTGTATGGACATCCCACATTCTCACAGAAACAGACTATTTCTTGCCTTTAGGTGCTAGTCATCCATCTGTTGCACTCATCACAGTTTACCCAACTTTCTCTGTTGTTGTGGAGCAAATGAAAAACAGATTGACCATCAGATTGACTGCAAATCAAGGTCCTTTTTGGTGAGTAGCACCAATTTCAGATGATTATGAAGGTTGATGTGTCTCTGACATAGACTCATTCCATACTGTCTGTGAGGTGCACAGGTCAAGTCTGACTTGTTGCAATGGCTTACTTCAGTGTCATAGTAAGTGTTTAGCAAATCATGTCCTTGGCTGTACTTGTATAAGAACCAGTCCATTTCAGCATCTGGTTCAAAGACACCTCAGGCAGGTTCTTATTCAAGCAGAAAACATACTCAGCATGTCATGCTGCTTCTTAAATAGCACAAGAGACTCGGAGAACCAATGCAATGATCTGGAAATATACTAAAAAGGCTAATTTAAGTTTAGTTTCTTAGACTTTGTAGACTTCTTTAAAAGAACTATATGAACTTGAATTTTAGTGATTGTTAAACATTAATTGTTAAGAACTGCAGCCCCGATGAGCATTTATCCAAGTCACAGACTCCACTGGTTTGGCGAGGAATCCTACCTGTAGTAACCAAAAATAAAGCAAAAGCTCCAGCTCTTTTTATGAATGCAAAGTGGTGCCAAAACCAAAAGTTCTACACAGCACTTTTTTTTAACTTTGAAAACTTTATGTATATTTGGATTTCTTTCTTTTTACTCAGGTCTTGGGATTTTTTATTGTGAAATGTTCATCAAAACAAATTTTGTCATGGATCTGGGCGAGCACTGCACATTTTCTTTTGTTTTACTCACTGGCTGTGCTTGTCCTCTCTCCAGGAGCAGTGCTGGAAGCTGCACTAATCACTCACACCTGCTGTTCAGTCATCCATTCCTCCTCAACCTTCCACATAAGAACCACTCTTGCATACAGAAGTTACTTGTTAACCTTACTCTCAGGACCCTCCTCGGACTTCCGTATTGTGAGTCTGACCTCAAAGTTACATGCCGGACTTCAAGTGAGAGCACTATCCATAACTATCCAAACACATCACTTCTTGCATTTTTCTCTTCCACTCATACTGCTCTTCTGTCATCCCTATAGTCAATTCTCAGAATACGGGCAGAACCTACAAGCCTTAAACCTTCAATATACATTCAATATACAAAAGACATTGACTTTGTCATGCGGTGGCCCTCGTGAGCCACCATAAGACGCCACAGAGTCGCCAGTGAGTTTCAGTGAGTTTTATTACGGTGAAAAGTGACAACACAAGATGCAGGGGCAATGACACATAAGTCTACACACATCCGGAGGCGTAAGGCTAAACAGCTCCCTTACAGGTCCATAGAGAAGACGGTCATACACAGGCAAGGTTGACGGAGTAATGACTACACAGGCTGCTGAGGCAGAGACACACAGAGGTCTACTCACACCGGGAGGCGTAAGGCTAACAGCTCACTTACGGGTCCACGGGAGGCGACGGTCAACCACAGGCAGACGAGGTAGGAAATAGTCCAAAGCATCCGTAGCTCAGACGGAGAAAGACTGACACTGCTGCGTCTTACCGCCGCCAGTGCCGGGCTTAAAAAGGCGAAGCACTAACGACGGTAATTACAATCAGCTGACCGGCCGTTGACAGGCGGAAGCCCCACCGAGCACTTTCACAATAAGAGCCCGGTGAGGCCCGAATACAGCCCGCAACTGTCAAGGCCGGCAGCGAGACATAACTTAGCCCGAGCGTGATCAGAACCGGCGCTCGGGTCATAACAGTACCCTCCCTCCACGGGCGGACTCCGAACGCCCCAAGGAACCACCCTGCCCCCCCGCCCCCCCAGGGTGGGAGGTTGGGAGACAGGTGCGGAGGGAGAGAAACCAACCCTAAACCAAAAGGAAAAAGAATACATCAATTTCCCCCAGAACCATGACGAAACCAGAAAAAACAAGACATGACCAAAAATACAAGGGATACAAAACCATAAAGAGCATAAGGACCTGACACCGAACGTCTTCCCACAGGGACCACAGACAACCCGTCTAACTCCAAAATACATAACCCCACATGGTAAAGAACTCAAAGTAAGGATCTCCTCAAAAACCCAAACTTAACATGCCAAAATCATACTCCCAAACAACCTCAATACATGATAACTATGGAACAAGAAATACCTGGGAACGCACGATAACTATGGAACAAAAAATACATGGAAACACACATGGATCAATCTAAAATTGCTTGGCATAACGTGACTATAACTAGACTGCCTTTCAAAAAACACATGAGGCAACCTAAACACAAACAAAACAAGAAATACATACAAACACACATGGAGCAAACTAAAATTGCTTTAACATAACTTGGCTATGACTAGACCGTGGCTTTCAAAAAAAACCAAAAAAAAAACATGAGGCAATCTAAAATTGCTCTGACATGACTTAGCTATAAATAGACTGTGGCTTACAAAAAAAGAAACATGGAGCAATCTAAAATTGCTCTGACTTGACTATGACTAGACTAAACTGTGGCTTTCCAAAAAAAAGGAAACATGAGGCAATCTAAAATTGCTTTGACTTGACTAGACTTGACTATGACTACGTGAAGCAACAAAAAAAAATTGCTAAACGTACTTGACATGACTAGGCACCGTATGGGTCCCCAGATAGTCCCACAAACACAGTACATGATCAGGTGGCCTACCCCAGTCCCAGGCCCCCAGAAACAAGTCCTCTGGTGGCCGAACCAGGTCACCCCGTAGCAAACACAGTTTATTGGGTGGCCAACCCAAGACGCCGAACGCACGAAGCAGTTCCTCAGGTGGCCGACCCGCATCCCACAACCACCAGGACCGTGGAGGAATTGCATGCAGCCGCCCGCCTGAAGACGACAAGACAGGAGAGCGCCAGTCTGCCAAACACAAACCTCTAACGGCCCCCAGCTGGTGGCTCCTGAGAGGGGGACAACCAAAAACTTGGACCCCCTCGAATCCTGATTGGGTCACAGTCGCACCTGCGCTGGACCCCCACTGGACCTCGTCGGACCCCGATTGGGTCATCGCTGCACCCACGTCGGACCCCGACTGGGTCACCTTGGCCCACGCGTCGAACCCCGACTGGGTCAGGACGGCACCGGCGACGACCTCCATCTCCGAACCTGGAACCCCCAGTCCCGTGACCTTGACTGGCTCCGGACCGGTAACGCTGTGGAGGGGCTCAGAAAACAGAAAAGGACCGGGATCAGTTCCACCGGCAGCGCCAGAGTCCACCGAGACGAGCTCGGGTGCAGCAGACGGCTGCCCCTCACTCGCCTCCCCATGAGGCAGGCAAAAATGCTCTAACACACCATACAGGAAAACAAGGAAGAGCACTTGCCTGCACTCGGGCTCTGGAGCCGTCCAGGACTTCGCCGATCCAGGTTCAAGAAGACGCTCGTCGTCCGGCTCCCACTTGGCTGCGTCGGGTTCCACAGCCGGCCTGATGGACTCTGCAGCTGGATCCTCACGCGCTGGCATCCACGCCAATAACCCGTATGGCGTGGGGGCAGAGGATCCTCGACCTGCTGACTCAGGCTGCATCCCTGAGGAACCCTGGGGACGCTCTCTCATCGGCTCTGGCTCCTCACTGCAGTCCGTTCTCCTCCTCTGTCCAAAGCAAGGCTGCAGGGCCGGGATATTTCCCAGAGCCGCAGGCCTCCCCCTCGTTCGATGGCGTGGGACTGACGCCGAGGACCGCTCCGCAGGAGGAGACACAGACGCAGCAGGTTTAATATAAATGGCTACAGCTGAGGAAAGAAACTCAGGGAGCTGCGAACCCCGAGCTTCACCCCCAGGAGTCAGACAAGACAGATCACTATGATCAATAGGAAAGTGAACTTGAACTTGCCTGTCTCCCGGGGGGAGGATGGTGTCAGCTGTAGCGGACGTTGCTCCTTCCCTCGCTCGCTGGGTGGTAGAAAAGGATCCATGGACGGAGCCCACCGGCACAGGACTCAGCTCACTCACAGCAACTGGCTGGTTGAGGGGGTCATCCCGGCGGCCCGGAACTGGATCCGGAGCAGGAGCTTGCTGAAGATGCCCCCGGCCGTGGCGCCGACGCCTTCGCTGGCCCCCAGATGGTGCGAACTCCCGAAACGGATCGAGGACAGGATCGGGATCCATAGGCAAAGAGCAGGAGTGCCTCTTCTCCTGCTTCATGCCGCGTTCCTCCTCCATCATCAGGAATATTTCGCATTGCGCAGCGATGTCTTCCCTCCTCGCGTCGACTTCCGGGTGGTTGGCGTAGCGGGGAGAGAGATGACAAAGAACATCTTCGGCAGCGTCCAGGTACCAGTGTATGCCGTGGTCATAATCCAGCAGGGAAGCGGAGATGAGCAGCTCATCCACGACTTCCAAAACACCCGTCAGCTCGTGGCTCGGACTCCAAACGCGGCCCCTCAGCGACGGCATTCCTCACATACACAGTACCCAGACAGGAAAAAGCAACGTCCAAAACTCAAACCCACTGGTGAATTGCGTCTCGGGTTGGCGTCACTGTAAATACCGTTTTGGCAGCAGTGTACTGTCATACGGTGGCCCTCGCGAGCCACCATAAGACGCCACAGAGTCACCAGTGAGTTTCAGTGAGTTTTATTACGGTGAAAAGTGACAACACAAGATGCAGGGGCAATGACACATAAGTCTACACACATCCGGAGGCGTAAGGCTAAACAGCTCCCTTACAGGTCCATAGAGGAGACGGTCATACACAGGCAAGGTTGACGGAGTAATGACTACACAGGCTGCTGAGGCAGAGACACACAGAGGTCTACTCACACCGGGAGGCGTAAGGCTAACAGCTCACTTACGGGTCCAGGGGAAGCGACGGTCAACCACAGGCAGATGAGGTAGGAAAAAGTCCAAAGCATCCGTAGCTCAGACGGAGAAAGACTGACACTGCTGCGTCTTACCGCCGCCAGTGCCGGGCTTAAAAAGGCGAAGCACTAACGACGGTAATTACAATCAGCTGACCGGCCGTTGACAGGCGGAAGCCCCACCGAGCACTTTCACAATAAGAGCCCGGTGAGGCCCGAATACAGCGCGCAACTGTCAAGGCCGGCAGCGAGACATAACTTAGCCCGAGCGCGATCAGAACCGGCGCTCGGGTCATAACAGACTTGCCTCTTACCCTGGTCTCATGAGTGCAACTGCTCATGCCCATTTTATTCCGATGGGCTGATAATATAAAATTGTAAACTTTAAATGTCATACCCCTGAAAAGTAGCTCAGAAGTCTATGGACTGTACAGTGAACACAAAATAACAATAATAAATATTGAGCTTTACGACACAACTGTACTTATTTTCTCAGCACAACTACTTTAATTATTTTTTTTTAATTTAACCTTTATTTATACAGAGCAGGTCAACTCAGAAGCAGCCTCTCTTTTCAAAGACAGCCTGTTCACATTCAGTTACACATTCACACCTGGAAGCAGCCCAGTACAACCACAGACTGACCTGCAGTCACTGAGCAGCTCCACTGGAGCAGTTGGGGTAAAAGCTTTGTTTATACTCTCTCCACTCTGTGCGTCAATGACAGGCCCACAGTTTTGACAGGCCAGCATGCACACAGCTGTATATATGCTTAATTTTTTTTCATCTGGTAAGCCAAGCGTTATCCTCAGTCTCGCCCCAGCCTCATATGTAGTGCACATGCACTGCCATGTAAGTTTGTTCACTGGCTATACAGAACAGAAGAAAAGTAAGAGCCACACAACAATGGTGACTGCATATAGGTGAGAGGAGGAGCTCATGTTTGAGGAAAGAAGAAGCTAAAAAAAGAGGAGAAAATAAAATACTGTACTTTTGCATTTTTACTTTTGTTTTCCTCTTCACCTTCTTCATCTACTGTGACTTTGTATGCTGTGTCAGTAGTGCTACCTCGTGAATGGGAGGCTGGATCTTGTGCATGCGTAGCCAACGCGCCCAGGAGACATGGTCACAAAATTTGGGCTGCATGCACTCAACTGCAGAGGGGTCCCACAGAGCCAACAGAGATGAGATAACTGTCACAAAGCGCCCGTTTCACGAGGGAAGCAAGACACCAAGCACCTTCTGTGAGTTTGTAACATTTATTATAGGAAAGACCCACATACAAATAACACAACACTAATAACAAAAAGGAAAAAAAAAACCCATGCCGGAGGACAGCGGAGCTCACGACCAGGGGGAACAGAATAGCCTGGGAAAAATGGCTGAAGCACTTAGTGACGCCGGAACAGGAGAGGAATACAGCCGGAGCACACCAAGGGAACAGCGGGGCTCAGTGGCTGAAGGAATTAAGGGAAGGGAAGATTACCTGGTCAGAGCGCAACATGATCTCCTCAACGGCGAAGGCAGACAAAACACTCAGACTGCAGCACAACATCTGAGGACGTTTCAGTAAGGCGAGACAACAGAGAAGGTTGTTGTGCCCTTTAAATACCCTTCACATGATGGTTTACAGGTGTGGATCCATGAGTTGAGAAAATAACAGAATGAATAGCAGCTGTGCAGCTCTGAACAGTGTTGACAGCCGGTAGCTGCACAGCGCTGTCAAAATAAAACACAAACCGGAAACCAAAAAAATACAAACACAACAGAACTCAAAATATACATACATAATACTACAGATACAGAATGACAAGAATTAATAAGAACCAAGAACAGCCGACATAACAAAGAAACAAGCAGACAGAAAACACTAAACTAGACAGGGAACTGGGCATGGCACCCACCCGTGCCCCAGGATCATGACAATAATGATGTAATTTTCATCACACAAGCCTCACACTTGAGCAGACATGCAGAGCGGACGTGCAGCATCAACCCAGTTTAAGCGTTCAAGGGCACAACAGTGGGATTAATGGTGTCATCATGGTGACAAAGTAAAATGTAACAGATTAATGGCATTAAAATGTGAATACCATACATACTACACAACATATTTTGTAATATATATATATTAAACAGTGGTGTGAAAAATTGTCTGCCCCCTTCCTGAGTTCTCATTTTTTGTATGTTTGTCACACTTAAATGTTTCAAATCATCAAATAGATCATGATAGAGCCATGACATGGCAGAGCCCCCTCCTCAAGGGGTGGAACCCAGACACCCCAGGGTAACATCACAAACCTCCACCTCCCACACCGACACACACACAGAATACCCCCTCAACAAGAAAAAATAACCCACCCCGGGGGGGAGGAGGGGGAACCCAGGCACAGAGGGACCGAGACCAAACAAGATAAGATAAGATAAGATAAGCCTTTATTAGTCCCACAATGGGGAAATTCCAGGATTGCAACAGCACAGGGATAGCAACACTCAAAGCAATAATTAAGAAGATATGAAAAATACAAATAAGAGCAGTGGATATACATATGTACACATAAATATATAAATATATATACAACGTGCGGAGCATTGTAGCAAGATGGAATAAACAGCATAACCGTCTACTTAGCTATCCTACATAGTATGAATATGTACCCATACATATTGTCACCCTCCGTAGCAACTGATATTGTCCTAGTTGTATACTGGAGGGGACCATTGTGTAAGTCTGTTGCATCTTTTGCATTCAATACTACTAAGTCGTCACATTTTTTTGCTATCTCTGTGAGCAGCCCTGCTTAGGTTATACAGTCTGACCGCCGTAGGTAGGAAGGACCTGCGAAACCTCTCGGTTGCGCACCTAGGATGATGTAGTCTACTGCTAAATGAGCTCCTCAGTGCATTCAATATGTCCTGCATAGGGTGGGACTCGGACTCCAGCAGAGATGACAGTTTAGCCACCATCCCTCTCTCTCCTATCTCCTCCACTGGGTCAAGGCATTGCCCCAGGACAGAGCTAGCTTTCTTGATCAGTTTGTTTAGTCTCTTCCTATTGGCTGCTGTAATGCCGTTGCTCCAGCAGACCACTCCAAAAGTGATGGCTGATGCCACCACTGTGTCGTAGAATGTCTTCAGCAGTGCTCCTTGTACACCAAAAGACCTGAGCCTCCTCAGTAGGAACAGCCTGCACTGTCCCTTCTTGTAGAGTGTGTCGGTATCGTGCGACCAGTCTAGTTTATTGTTCAGATGAACACCAAGGTACTTGTAGGATGTCACCATCTCAATGTCTGTTCCCTGTATGTTTACTGGTACTGTGAGGGGCTGCCCATGCCTGCGGCAGTCCACCACCAGCTCCTTAGTTTTCCTCGCGTTGATCTGGAGGCAGCTCCGATGGCACCAGTCCACGCAGTCCTGGATAAGTCCTCTGTACTCAGCTTCATCTCCGTTGGACATGAGGCCGATGATCGCAGAGTCATCAGAGAACTTCTGTAGATGGCAGTGTGTTGTGTTGAGTGAGAAGTCTGCAGTATAAAGGGTGAACAGGAAGGGAGCCAAAACCGTTCCCTGGGGGGCCCTCGTGCTACCGATGATCGTGTCAGACACACAATCTCGGGTTCTCACAAACTGTGGCCAGTTAGTGAGGTAGTCCAGGATCCATGATGACAGGTGCTGGTCCACCCCTGCGCACAGCAGCTTGTCCTTCAGGATCATTGGTTGAATGGTGTTGAAAGCACTGGAGAAGTCAAAGAACATGATCCTCACCGCATTCCCGGGCTTCTCCACAAACAAAACAAAACAAAAAAGAAAAAAGAAAACACTCATGACCCACACACTGCCACACATATGGTGACCCGAACTCTGGAGAACTACAAGGTGGAAAAAGGCAGTTCAGGTGGTCTACCCGAGTCCCAAGGCCACTGGCGCTTGTGATGGAGTAAGTCAGGTGGCCTCCCCGAACTCCACAGCCACCACAGCAGGAGGAATAGTCTATTGGGTGGCCTCCCAGAGTTCATGGGCCAGTGGACCACGGGGCACAACATGCCCCCCCTTCCCCGGAGGCGGCAGCAACCAACCAGATGAGGGGAGCGACAGCTTGGCGGGGACCTTCAACGAGGTGAGGGGATATAAGACAACCTCAGACGAAGACGTAGCACCCACGACGGCCCTGGGCTGGGGCGTAGCTGCACCCGTAGAGGCCCCGGACTGGAGCAACACACCCATGGTGGCCCCAGGCTGGGGCATAGCAACCACAGCGGCCCTGGGCTTGGGTGTATCACCCCAGGTAACCCTGGACCGGAACATGGTATCCATGACACCCCAGGCTGACCCACGAGAGCACCAGGCCAAGGAGGTGGTCAACCAGCAGGGCTCCAGGCTGAGGTGCTGCACCCATGGTGGCCCTGGACTGCAGCATGACTGCACCCACGGTGGCCCTGGACTGGGGCGTGACTGCACCCGCGGAGGCCTGGACTGGGGTGTAGCTACACCCATGGAGGCCCTGGACTAGAGCTCAGCTGCACCCGCGGAGGCCCCGGACTGGGGTGCAGCTTCACCCATGGAGGCCTCGGGCGGAAGGGGAGCAGCAGCCATGGAGACCTCAGATGGAGGGGGAGCAGCACCCACGGAGACCTCGACCGGAGGGGAAGCAGCACCCATGGAGACCTCGAACCAAGGGGGACCAGCACCCACAGAGACCTCAGACTGAGGAGGAGCAGCACCCACGGAGACCACAGTGACCCTAGATAGTGGCTCAGGCGAAGGAACAGAGACAGACACACACACCGGTTCAGGGTCACCGGCAGCAATGGAGCCCAGGGAGGAGGACTCAGGTACGGCTGACGGCTGCACCTGGACCTCCTCACCAAGAGCCAGGAAAGATCTTTCTAGAAGAGAGAATATGAAAACAAGAAAGAGCACTTGCCTGAGCTTGAGCTCCAATGCTGCCCAGGACTCCAGTGATCCTGCTGCGGTGGTCCTAGCAGCAGACATGATGGTGGATGCAGCCAGTGGACCTCCAAGTGTGACAACCGGCGCGGGTGGATCTCCTCGTGGGGTGACTGACGCTGGGGGGTTGCCTCACTGTCGGTGCTGGCTCCCGTACCGCTGAACCCAGGGGACCCCCGTCTGTCAGCTCAGGATTGAGGGCACAGGCGGACTATTCCTCCCCTCCTGGACATGGGTGCAGGGCTGGGGCAGGGACTCCCACAACTGCAGGTTCCTCCGTTTTCCTATGGCTCCTGCCCAGGACCGGCAGGTTCTCAGAGGCCACAGAAGAGAACACGGGAGAGAAAGGTAAGGGTGAGGCAACAGTAACAGGTGATAAGGACTCAGCTAAGTTGCTGAGCCTCGTCACCAGGAATAATGCAACGTATTTCATTAAAATGAGAAGAGGAATGAAAACCCACTTTCCTTATTACCCGTTGCATGATGGTTCCTGCTACTGAAGATGGGCCAGATGGTGCTCCTCTGGCCCTCGCTGATGTACCCTGGGCAGGAGACGGAGGTTTGGGCTCCTGGTGAGGGAGGCAGGGCGCTGGAGCTCGAGGCCGCTTCCTTGTAGACCTGGCCCTCGGCGCTGATGACTGAAGGTCTCCAACCTCAGGCTGTGAGGGTCCATCCGGAGGATGGAGAAGGTATAGAACAAGCCCGCATACCTGGGGTAACTGCCTAACCCCGGATGCGCCTCCACAATGGCTGCTGCTCCCTCCACATTCCTATGAACTTCTTTAAATGAATGGGAGGCGAGAGCAGCATCAGCATAGTCCTGGGCCAAGTCCGCCACCCACAGTTCATCAATGGTGGAGCCCCCGGCTACCGATTTGCCTCAGTTAGCAGGGCATACCCAGGGTGCGTGTGAAAAACAGGAGAGAAAAAATGATTGTGGAAAAACGGAAACGCAAACTAACAAAGGCTGGCATCACACTGGTTGCACCTTTCTGTCACACAGCTCCCGTTTCACGGGCGAAACGAGACACCAAGCACCTTCTATGAGTTTGTAACATTTATTAAAGGAAAGACGCACATACAAATAACACAACACTAATAACAGAACGGGGAAAAAAATGTGCCGGAGGAGAGCATAGCTTGCGACCAGGGGGAACAGAACAGCCGGGGAAAAGTGGCTGAGGTGCTCAAGGACACTGGACAATCAGAGACAAATACAGCCAGAGCCCACTCAGGGAAAAGCAGGGCTCAACGGCTGAAGGAATTAAGGGAAGGGAAGATTACCTGGTCGGACCTCAACATGATCTCCTCAATGGCGACGACTGACAAAACACTCAGACTGCAGCACAGCATCTGAGGACATCTCAGTAAGGTGCGACAACAGAGAAGGTTGTCATGCTCTTTAAATACCCTTCTCATGATGGTTAACAGGTGTGGATCCATGAGTTGAGAAAATAACAGAATGAATAGCAGCTGTGCAGCTCTGAACAGTGTTGACAGCCGGTAGCTGCACAGCGCTGTCAAAATAAAACACAAACCGGAAACCAAAAAAATACAAACACAACAGAACTCAAAATATACATACATAATACTACAGATACAGAATGACAAGAATTAAATAAGAACCAAGAACAGCCGACATAACAAAGAAACAAGCAGACAGAAAACACTAAACTAGACAGGGAACTGGGCATGGCACCCACCCGTGCCCCAGGATCATGACAATAATGATGTAATTTTCATCACACAAGCCTCACACTTGAGCAGACATGCAGAGCGGACGTGCAGCATCAACCCAGTTTAAGGGTTCAAGGGCACGACAGTGGGATTAATGGTGTCATCGTGACAAAGTAAAATGTAACAGATTAATGGCATTAAAATGCGAATACCATACATACTACACAACATATTTTGTAATATACATTATACAGTGGTGTGAAAAATTGTCTGCCCCCTTCCTGAATTCTCATTTTTTGTATGTTTGTCACACTTAAATGTTTCAGATCGTCAAACAAATTTAAATATTAGACAAAGATAACACAAGTAAACACAAAATGCAGTTTTTAAATGAAGGTGTTTATTATTAAGGGTAAAAATTTAACACATTGCAAAATTTACCCCACTCAGAATCCTCAGCAAGAGACTGTTTAACTGTTTAACTGTTTAGCTATACAAGCAAGTCATTGTTTCTCTATACAAGTGTTAATTGATGGTGCCCTCGGGTGCCCAGCAATGGCTTGTATACCGAAACAACTGTTGTTTATCATGGAGAGACAAAATACAAGAGAGAGAAGGTTGGCAGCAGAAGGATATGAATTGTACACCTGTTTTCATCATCATCATCATCATCATCATCATCATCATCATCATCATCATCATCATCCTTGTGGTAACACTTTTGATTTGGTTACTTTTAGGGACACCATTACCTATTTATCGCAGGGCTAGGTATGTTACATGCATCACGATTGGGTAGAAGGACCAGGCTATGATGACCATGTTTATGCTGGTAATGTGTGGTGGAAGTATGCCAACTACACATCCAAAACAGCTTATCGTTCAAATTGTTATGCGTGTTCTTTGCTCCCACTCTCAGCTGGTCAGATATCTGTTACTGTTAAACCAATGGAACTGTAAGAAGCTGGTTGTTTCTTGCATGAGGCTATGTATGGAAATAGTACAGCAAGCACTAACTTGAATCACACCTGCCACATTGTCTATGACTTCACTGACCGAAGACACAATGACACCCCTCACTTGGAGAAAGCAAGATTAACCTCGCCAGGGAATTTTTCCTTTTATCTAACAGAGTGTGGAAACGTCTCTTTGGGCAGTTTATCATTTTCCAGGTGTGCGACGGTGCATGAATGTGAACATGTATGTGAATGCACGTGAATGTACGTACATGTACGTGTATCTTATTCACGAGTGAGGGGAGAATGGAGCAAGAGACTGACAGATGGATTGGAGCAGCGTCTGCAGTGATGCACACGTTGTACTGGTCTGTTGTGGTGAAGAGGGAGCTGAGCTCTAAGGCAAAGCTGTTGATTTACCAGTCAGTCTACATTCCTACCCTCACCTATGGTCATGAGCTTTGGGTAATGACCGAAAGAATGAGATCATGGATACAAGTGGCTGAAATGAGCTTTCTTCATAGGATTGCTGGACTCACCCTCAGAGATAGGGTGAGGAGCTCAGTCATCTGGGAGAGGCTCAGAGTAGAGCTGCTGCTCCTCCACATCGAAAGGAGCCAGTTGAGGTGGTATGGGCATCTGATTAGGATGCCTCCTGGACGCCTCCCGCTTGAGGTGTTTTGGGCACATCCCACTTGGAGGAGACCCCATGGCAGATCCAGGACTCGCTGGAGAGACTATGTCTCCCAGCTGGTCTGGGAATGCCTTGGTATCCTCTCTGAAGAGCTGGAGCAAGTGGCTGAGGAGAGGGAAATCTGGGCTTCTCTGCTTGAACTGCTGCCTCTGCGACCCGGACCTTCGGAGAAGCGGTAGAAGACGGATGGATTGATGGCAACGGTACATAGTACATCTCGCCCCTGTACTGCTACCTGCTGGACCGGCGTAGCGGGCAAAAGCTGTCCTGAATATCCTTATTGTCAGTGTAGAATTCTGGAAGGTGATGTCACCCTGCAGGAGCTCTGTAGCGCCGCAATTTGTGATTCTCACAAATACGGCACGTATATGGTGACGGGGGTTGGTGGCTGTGTGGCCATCGTGCCTACTCACACCTGCCCATGAAGTGGGGAGGGGTGTGTGCCCCCGAGGTGGTGACTGACCATACCATCATATTGTTGGCAGGACAGGCGGGCAGGGTGAAGAGAGATGTTTCTTTTCCACCACATGATCCCATCCTGGACACAGATGTGTCGGAAGAATTCAAGTTAGAAACCATGGGGGAGGAGGTACTTAAATCCTTGTTCCCTATGGTGGGAGTGGCTAAAGAATACCTTATGGATTGAAACAACTAATTATAGACTACACTCATTTGTGAATTTTTCTTTGTCTGGCTTTTCTGGTATACATGAGGAATTAACAGCTCTTAGTCTTATATTGGCCCAAAATAGGATGGTTCTTGATCAAATAACTGCCACCAGAGGGGGAGTGTGTGTAATTGTTGGGGATTGTTGTTGTACTTTTATCCCTGAAAGTGATGCAGATGGTCACGTGACTGCCTCAGCCATACGGCATTTGACTGCCTTGCATGCTGCCATAGCCAAGGACGATGTCACTGATGAACATACCTAGTTAAGTTGGTTGTTCTCTTCATGGAGAGGTCTCATCATGAACTTGTTAATGATTTTTGTGGTAATATTTCTGGTCTTTTCTTGTGTCATTCCCTGCATCCGTAATATGATGATGAGACTTGTGCTTGCTAATTTAGTGATGTACCATGGAGCAGTTGCAGAGGATGATGGGGATGATGAACAAACAGTGTGATCTCAAAGTGTCTCTCCATGACCCAAGTACAGAGTAAATGTATGACTGACATGCAGAAACACCGAAAGAAGTTGCATGATCATGATGTGAAGTTGAAATGTATTAAATACATTTATGAAGTTTGAAACATTATTTTATTTTCCATTATTTTTATTTGGGGCGGCAGTGGCGCAGGTGTAGTGTGACTGACTACTGGTCGGAGGGTCATGGGCTCAATTCCCACTCTGCTGTCCGCTTGTCAAAGTGTCCTTGAGCAAGACACTGAACCCCCAGTTGCTCCTGGTGGCCTGGTTAGTGCCTGTGTGTATGGCAGCTCTGCCGCCATCAGTGTGTGAATGGGTGGACTGCAGGATCTGTAAAGCGCTTTGGTCATCCTCGATGAGAAGAAAAGCGCTATATAAGTGAACGCCATTTACCATTATTTTTATTTCCTTTTTTATATTCTGTTATTATTTTTGTTTTGTTTTCATCTTTTATGTTTTGTTTTATACAAGCTGCAATGACATATGCAGCAATGACACATATATCCTTACTATCATCCTGACTTTATTATCATTTGATTTTAATGCTTTTTATCATTAATTACTTTTAGCATTAATAGGTTTTACTGTTCTATATTTCCTCCTAAAGGACTAAATGTTAGCCGGCATCTATAAGAAAGAGCCTCACCATGAATGGCTTTATAGGTAAAAACAAAAATTTTAGGTAGTGCCTCTTGGCTATGTGGGCTCCCCTGGGTGGGGGGGACTTCTTTGGGCATGGGGGTCCCTAGGGTGTGCAGCAGCAGCGGTGGCACTAGGGGGGTGGCTGCTGTGGGGGTGCCTGCTGTGGAAGTGGTGCTGGGGGGCGCGGGACGGTCTCCTGCCCGGGGGGTGGGGTCGCTGGCCTCCTAGCGCCTGGGGCCCGGGGATTGGCGTTGGCCCCACTGGGGGGGGTGGGGGGTCGGTGGGCCCAGGGGTGTGAGCTCGCCGCACCGGCTGCCTGGCGGCGTGGCCTCCCTTGATCGTCCCTCTGGGGGCAGATGCCTGGCTTTCCTAGGGCTTTGCTGACCTCAGGCATTTGTGCACTGTGTGGGTTGGTGGCCCTGCCTTGCCTGCTCGGGGTCCGCGGGGGGAGAGCTGCTGCGAAGGGCCCCCCTCTTCGTATGTTTCCTGACAAACCACTCACATGCACACACTTATTTTGCGCGCACTCTCATATATACGCACACAGACGCACACGCACAAATGTCTCTCCTTTAACAGGTGCGGATACCAGACTCGTATTGAGACATCTTTGGTGGAAGAAGCAGTTTGTCTTAATTATTGGTTTGTTTGTCTTTTTGTCTGTTCTCCTCACTTTTCTTTCCCCCTCCACACACTTCCTTTCCCTATTCCCCACCCTGTCAGGTCCTCCATGGGTAAAATAATTTAAATAAAATATTATTTTATTTAAAGTTATTACAGGAGGAGTTTACAACAATATACAGTACATAGTTAGGTACTGTATAAAGCTCCTTTTGGCAAAGTAAATCTGTTTTGGCACAGTAAGGGTGACAGATCTCTGTTCTGCTTACCTAGCTGCCTGACAGGACAAGGGGAGGAAAAAAAAACAAAAAACCAAGAATTTTAAATTGAATTCTAAAATTAATGGGAAGCCAATGCAGCTAGGATAAAATGGGAGTTATATGACAGAACTTACTAGATCGAGTTAAGAGATGAATAGCAGCATTCTGGACTGACTGTAAGTGATCTATAGAAGACTCATCTGGTTTCAGCATTCTTACATTGACCTCAGTTACATGGTCACAGTAATCCATAACTGGGAATAAACCGTTAATGGCAATAATCAGCTTTCATGTGCTTACATGCATTAAATAAATGGATTATTGGGCAGTAAACTACTTGAGTTAATGGGATTCCTCATATTCCTCATATTCTGTTTATATGACTATGGACTGGAAGAGGGAAATGTGGGTGGCAGTGGCTTAGGAGGTAAAGTGAGTCATCCAATAACCAGAGGGCTGGCAGTTCAAATTACGTTCTCCCCAGCTATCCTGCCGTTGTGTCCCTGGGCAAGACACTTTACTCACCTTGCCTCCAGTGTCCATAACACTGGGCATGAATGTGCATAAATGTTCAGTAGTGGCTGGAGAGGCCGTTGGCGCAGATTGGCAGCCATGTTTCCATCAGTCTGCTCCAGGGCAGCTGTGGCTACAGTAGTAGCTTACCACTACCATTATCTGTCTGGAGTGAATGAATAATGGACTCACTGTAAGCGCTTTATGATGTCACTTGACATGTAAAGCACCGTATAAATCTAAAAAACATGACTTCATCAATAATCAGAAAACTCCAAAAATCCGATTATAACCAGCTTATTCATGTACGTAAACATGGTCAATATTATTTTTGCTTTGGTCTCTGGTCATGCCTTTTCCATTAATTTCCCTGAATTAACCCCCTCTTTGGGTGTCTCTTTTTTTGTTGGGTAAACTTTTTTCTTTTTCCTTGTGGGACACATTAAGTCTGTGGGACCATGTCCCATTCTCCTAAGCATTATAGGCAACCCAAATAAAGAAGGAAAAAACACAATTTGTATTCTGGACCATGCCTGTGATGTGAGTGGAAGGCTGACAGAAGTGAAGAGGGGAGGGGGTTGTTAAAGTCGTAGTTTGAAGAGTAGTTAATATCATCTGGCCTAAAAGTAGGTGTGTGGGGGCATTGGTCTGTGCTGTAGATGCATTTTTGTGTCTTTTTAAGAAGGTAACCCGACCTTGAGCCAGCATAGTGTGTCACCGTACTGTCATCTCCTACATGTTTTAATACGGTCTCCCTTCTGCAGCTGCTTAGAGCTAGATCATTACTCATTCATCCAATTTAGCGCACCATTAAACACGTGGTTTGGATTTTGACACGACTTGCCCACATTGCTCTTGTGTTTGTCTCTAGGTTTTTTTTTTTGTTATTAAAATTATCTCAATATAGATTCACACTGTTGGAGAAACATACATTTACAGGAACGGTGAAGCAGATGCGACGGCCATCCACGCAGGAAGTGTTCAGAAGTCCTGTGCTGGTGGAGCGCCATGTAGCCGCATTCAGATTTGCATTTGCATGAGTGAACGCCACTCTTCCGTACTAATGAGTGTAGGCACGGAAGCTGCTTTGTGCCCATGTATACATGTTGCCTCAAATCTCCCCTACCTGCAGTGATGCCCGGCCAGCGGCAGACACCCCCTCATCACTGAGAGCAGCTCCTGCGGTACTGTGGCAACAGAAGAGATTGAGGTGGGGGCTGAGCGCCATTGACCTTGCAGCAGAAAACCCAAACAGTTTCAGCAGTAGCACACCCTTGACTGCTCATACGCAAAGCGGCACACAGTCCAGGAGGGGTACACAAACTCTACCCCTCCCAGCCTCTTATGTTCATTCAGATGACTTGCTCTAAAGGACTCACCTCAGACCGTCTTACTAACTAAGAGGTGGCGAGCGGGACGGAAAATGTGCAGGATGCAGGCAGAGGATAATAAAAGTAAAAAAATGTGCAGTCATTCATAAAGCCACAGAAGCCACTGAACATAAGCAGGGAAATGGGTGAATAGAGTCTCACACAGAGAGATCTCCACACATTTCTATGTATAGAGGGGTGGCACGTGACGTCATGGCCATGTGCCACATTGCTTTTCTGCCATTTTGGACGGCAAATACCCTGGACCCTGTGTTGAGAATAATAATAATTCCACTAGCACGTACTCGGTCCAACTCGCCACGGTGTTGATTGTTTTCCATTACGATGGAATACCACCTTAAGTGAGTGAGATCTTTACAGCAAGGCAGCCCGACACTCCCATGACATTGTTTGTCATCATCATAGCAGTCTGTCAGGGGCGACAATGACTGTTTCATTTAGGTCTGATCAGATTCCTCCACGCAGCTCTGTCCTTCGCCCTCCGCTGCCAGGAACTCCTGACCTTGTTAACCCGGGCGACATCCGAGCCGGTATGTGACAAGAAAAACACAAGATGGATATGGAGGCAAGCCTGCTGCTGGCTGGCTTTTTGTCAGAGCCAGAGAAGGCTACAGGTGGCGAGGCGAAACATGAAAAGTACTGGAGAGTTTAGGAAGTCATGGAGCAGTATGAAGCGGAAGATGTGAGGATACGAACTAGATCACATATGAAGGTAAACTAATAATTGCTAACGGTAGTTAGCACTAATAAGTCCCCCGTACTACATTGTAATCACGGCAAGTTATCGCTATTAGGTACTAAAATATGTGTGCTGTGTGTGTGTGTTTCAGATGGCTCTCTTGTGGCAAAATTATCGCTTCAAACCATTGGTCTGGGTGTTCAACCAAACTCCAGTGGTAGGATGTCATCCCAGCTTCACAAACCGCAGCGATTGCAGAGCTTCAGAATGTCTGTAGAAACATTTAGCTTCCTGTGCTACAGATTGCTCTGATCTGTGTGAAAATCATGGAGACTTTTGAGACATTATGGGATGTACCTGCTCCAGCCGGTGGAGTCGTGGCTGCCAAAAAATGATCGCCAGGTGCCGTATTATAGTTATGGGGTTATATTAGCCGTAAAATACATATTTCAACAGGTAAACAGTACAGAGTTAGGTATAATAAAATATATTTAACAATTATGATGCATTTTTAACCCAAAACAAACTTCGACTAGGATTAAAAGCAATTAAAATAATGCAGTCACAAGGTTACACAGAGAAATACATGGATACTGGTACTGTATAAATATATATTCTATGTGTGAATAATGTACTATGTACTCCTTTTGTATTGCACTAGGAGTTTTACTTTTGTGCCTTTTGCAGATATGTCGCCACTTTTGTTTATGTTTTATTTGTAAAGGTTACCAACATTTAGTGACATAAATTAAACGTTAAAAGATTGGAAAAGCTATCTAAATAATCCAGCAGTTTGCGAAATCACTTTTGGTTTGGTGTAAGTCTATCAACAGAATTATGAACCATAAAGTAGTTTGTGTTAAAACATGTTAAATCCCATTAAAACCTAACTCATTATTAGGAAATACAGATGCTAATATAGCCAGGAATTCCTCCATATACCGGTACTATCGCTAAAGTGTGCTGTGTCTTCTGCACTGGTACATCCAACAATATAGTCTTTAATAAATAAAATAATTGTTTTTGGATACTTTTTCTTAAAAATGAGCCATTATTTTCAACGTCATTGATAACTGTTTGGTTTGTACTGTTGACTCTTCCCACCAGTGTCTTAACAGACAAATAGAAAATCATGATGCAAACACGTACAGTAAGTCATTAAATTGTTTATTACAATCACCAGGAAAATCCAGATTATTTAGAATGTGCAAAATTCAAACTTTAAACTGTAAAAAAAAAAAAAAACTCAGAATGGGCCACACAAGCCGACTCATCGCCTTTGTAAGGTGGCCCAGCACACCAAGGAACGCTTGATTGACGGCAACATTCTGAGCCATCTCCTCCCTTCACAAGTTAGTGTCATGGGATCCAGGTCAAGTGGACCTCTGACCAAGTGAGCATCCCAAGTGGAACCCAGGATCCAATCTGTACACGTACAAGTACATTCTCAATCCAATAATTTGTAAACATGAAGAAGGAGAACAATAAGAATTTGTTTAAAACTGTTGGAGAGACTTTTCCCGGTCACGAAGAAGTGTAAAAAATGTATATATAGGTGCATCTCACTAAATTAGAATATCATCAAAAAGTTGATTTATTTCAGTAATTCAATTCATAAAATTAAACTCATATTTTATATAGATTAATTACAGACAGAGTGATATATTTCAAGTGTTTATTTCTTTAAATTTTAATGGTTATGACTTGCAGCTCATGAAAACCCGAAAATCAGTTTCTCAAAAAATTAGAATATTACATAAGATCAGTTTCAAAAAATTGATTTTTTTAATAGAAATGTTGGCTGACTAAAAGTATTTCCATGCACACACTCAATACTTTGGCCTGACTTTGGACTTGATAAAACACAGTGGACTAACACCAGCAGATGACATGGCTCCCCAAATCAGGTGCCAAGTCCTGTCACTTGGAAATCAATGTCCCAGAGTCTGGAGGAAGAGTGAACAGACACAGAATCCAAGTTGGTTGAGGTCCAGTGTGAAATTTCCACAGTCAATGATGATATGTGGAGCCATGCCATCTGCTGGTGTTTTTCCACTGTGTTTAATCAAGTCCAATGTCAGTGCAGCCATCTAATGGGAAATTTTAGAGCACTTCGTGCTTCCCTCTGCTGACAAGCTTTATGGAGATGCTGATTTCATTTTCCAGCAGGATATGGCACCTGCCAACACTGCCAAAAGTACAAATACCTGGTTTAATGACCATGGTATCACTGTGCTTGATTAGCCAGCAAAGTCTCCTGACCTAAACCCACAGAGAATCTATGGTGCATTGTCAAGAGGAACATGAAATACACCAGACCCAATAATGCAGGTGAGCTGAAGGCCGCTGTCAAAGCAACCTGGGCTTCCACAACACCTCAGCAGTAACACAGGCTGATCACCTCCATGCCATGCTGCATTGATGCAGTAATTATGCAAAAGGAGCCTGGACCAAGTATTGAGTGTGTACATGGACGTACTTTTCAGTCGGCCAACATTTCTATTAAAAATCTTTTTTTTAAAATTAATTTTATATAATATTCTAATTTTTTTGAGAAATTGAATTTGGGGTTTTCATTTGCTGCAAGCCATAACCATCAAAATTAAAAGAAATAAACACTTTAAATATATCACTGTGTGTGCAATGAATCTATATAAAATATGAGTTTAATTTTATGAATTGAATTACTGAAATAAATCAACTTTCTGATGATATTCTAATTTATTGAGAGGCACCTGTATATGGAAGATGACAACTAAGCTGACCTGGAGAAGGTTTTGGCCCCATTTCTGCTTTCAAAAGACTTTTCTTCACCGCTGCTGCTCGTCACCGCCGGCTGCCCCCAGATGAAAATCCACAAAATAGGTATGTGGGACTAGAATGTTCTGAATGAGGCTTTAGAAAGCTCTGAATCAGTTTGTAAATCACTGGATTGAAAATGTACTTGTACATTTACAGATTGGACCCTGGGGTCCACTTGGGGTGCTCACATTAAGTACATGCACAGCACGAAGGTGCAACAAAACTACTTTTTAACCAAGATTAACGCTAGCTTATTTCGTCAGATGTTGTCGACACAGGCGCAAAATACAAGCAAAGCACGGAGTTAGCATTGATGGCTAATTAGCTAGCTCATTGTCTGCATACAGGAGACAACAGCGTTTGTTCAAAGTGAGCTTTCCACCACTGGGATAAAGAACAGCAAAGATGCATAATATCACATCACTCACCATCATCTATCACTGTTTTCAACAATGATGATGCCGTGGTCGGGTCCATCCCATTCTGCCTCCCGTATGCCTTCGCTGTGGCCATGAATTCATTTCAAGTTGCTCCGTCCAGCTTTCTCTGGATTTCTTTAATCAGGTACCAGGCACAGAAAAGTCTGTACCTCGTCATTGGACCACGGTGTTGATTTGTGTGTAGCCATTTATCCCATTGATTACACTCACTGACACTTGCTGTTGGTGATTTGACTGTTCATTGCCGTCCAAAATGGCACAGTAAACAAAAGACAGGTGACCCGTGTGACATCGGTGCAACCCCTCTATACATTTACATGAGCACTGCACAGACACGTAATGCTATTTCACAAGCTTGCAGAAAAAAAAAGGCACATCCATGCAGTCACAAAATCCCCTCACAAAAGTCAGCTTCATATCTTTTTGTTCTTCGGCAATGCAATATGAAAATGAAAATGTCATCATCAAAGCATGTTTTTTTTTTTTTCTTTCTTCAGTCTAAAGCTTCTTATTCACGGCACCGCAGGCGCCGGTCTGGTGTCACCAGATTGAAAATGACCATAAAGTGAATGGGCCTCTGAATGAGTGCATTATATAGTATAAACATCGTCTCCAGCAACACAGTTTTGTTTGTGGCTGGGGATTGAAATATCATATTGAGATCCTTTAATTATATTTTCATGGCTGAAATGGAATTTTGGCTTATAAAAAATTCCAGAAACATATATTGTTTTTATTTTGTCTGTGCAAATATTCAAGATTTTATTATTATTTATAGCAGCTCCTCAGATAAGAGCATCAAGAAATGGAAGGCACATTTAAGAAAATAAAGCTGTATTACACAATTTGTGGCCTCAGAAGGAGAAAAACTGATAAACTGTTTCAAGTCCCTGCTGCTTTGTACTAGAAACTCACAATCTGAAACCAAAACATATCCTGGCTTATCAAGTTAGAAATGTATGTCATCTTTGCATGACTCTACAGTCAACCGTTGCTTTTCTTTGATGGTAGAAGGTTTCATGGACTTTAACTGAACTCATTCTGGATGAGTTTCTCAATGTTAAATACTATGTGATTGCTGGGGTCTTTCTGCAACTGTGGGGGTCCTCCCTACAGTTGATAGTGCTATGAGATGACTGTTGTTGTGAAATGGCGCTATATAAATAAAGTTGAATTGAATTGAATTGAATTAAGAGGAAGTCCACCATCCAATCACATTAGCCTTTATGTGCTTATTACCAGTTTATTAATCTATTCCTGAATACAGCACCTTTACATCAATTAAATCTACTAGGTATTCAATTAAATGTATTTAAAACACACACACACACACACACACACACACACACACACACGCACACACACACACTCACACACACACACAAACCCATGCTCCCTATTTGAGGTCACCGCAGCAGATCATGGGTCCACATATTTGATTTGGCAAGGATTTTATGCCGATTGCCTTTTCTGACACAACCCTCCCCATTTGTCCAGTCTTGACCCTGCACTAACAGTACACTAATTTCATGCTTCCCCCATCTAGCTGGGAAACCAACTTTCCTTTCCCCATTCTATTTATGTTAAACACCAAGCTAGAACGAGGAAGAAGGCGGAAAGAGGCTTGGCCCCACAACCCCACCAGCAGTGGAGCAGATGCTCTACCATTGCTACCACTGGGCCACCACTCTGGTACGCATTTAAAATTAAGTTGATCTATTATTATCATTTTTATTTTTGCAGCCTTTCCGTTCAGTGCATGTCCTTTTAAAATTGGTCAGACTAAATTCTACTCAGCCCTCCCTCTTATGTCACTATTGCAAACCTAGCGCTTTAGCTAAGATTAGTTAAGCAAATTTGTCTTAAAAAGTGATAGTACTACGAGAAATTAAGCTAAAATAACATCCGAGAATGACGTATATGATGAAGTGTTGTTAGATGAGCAAGGACTCCAGTGAGGGGTGAATAGAATTTATAGAAAATAGTGACCAGAACTGGCCCCATCAGCAGTTAAGCTGACTCCAGGTGACCTGTCCGTCATCTCCTCCCTGCCAAGGCATACTGTCCTGGATTCAAAAACTGAGTCAAACCGCCTAGCACATTAATGACTCAATGTAGAGTCACAGTGAAAATATAACCCAATAAGCCAGAAAGATGCAAGATATATTATCAATTGTGGATTAGTGAACCATGGGGGAAACAGGCATGCCTACTAGGGTGACCAAAATCTAAAGAAAACAACAATAATAAGTATGCTTCATGTGAGCTTCCTCGTATTGTGGGGGAACCCACTCAGATGTCAGTATGTTTCCACTCAGACGAAAGGACAAGGGGAATGGTCATGGGGGGTTGGTGTGCTGATGCAAACAGTGACAAAGAGAATGAGAATTGCAAAGTCATGTTACTGCAGCACCACAGGTGACTGAGCGGGTTGTAGGCTATAAAAGGAGAGGTGCCTACGACCTGTCCCTTTTTCTGATGCTTGTGATTCTGGATGATGTAAGAGAGAGAAATTAATAAAGCCTGCTTTGTTCTGGACCGCTCTGCCTGGTTATTCCTCTCTCCACAATGGTGACCCTTGACGCACAATGGAACTTGAGGTGAACACCCCGGAGACGACCCGGACTGGAGGTGCCAGCAACGTGTGCGCCATTTCGGTCAAACTCCCAGACTTTTGGCTACACGACCCGAAGTCTTGGTTCCTCCACACCGAGGCCCAGTTCGCGCTCCGGGGAATAACAGCAGATGACACCAGATACTACTACGTGGTTGCAGCACTGGACGCACGCACAACGCAGCAGGTGGCAAGCCTGCTCCAATGGCCCCCAGCCCACGACAAATACGAGGCTCTCAAAACCGCGCTGACCCGGCGCTATAGGCTCTCAGAATGTGAGAGAGTGGAAAGGCTCCTGACATGCTCCGAGTTGGGAGACGGGTCGGCAGTCGAGTTAATGGAGAAGATGTTGGCGTGGATGGGCACAGATGACGGGCATTTCCTCTTTGTCCACCTTTTCCTCTGGAACCTCTCGACAGCGGCCAGGGAGGTCCTTGCCAATTTGCCGCTGCTGGCCGCGCACAACTACCGGGCTCTAGCCCAAGAGGCAGATCGGATCATCCTCACCACCAGAGCCCTCACAGTGAACGCAGCGGCATCGGAACGCAGCAGCATCGGAACGCAGCAGCATCGGAACCCAGCGAGACGGCCAGCGGAAGTGAGGAGCCAGCGATGGTGGCTGCAGCAGAGGCCAAGAAGCACCGGAGAGACACGCTCTGTTTCTACCACCGCCGTTTTGGAGAGTACGCACACCGAGGCGTGCCACCGTGCCAATTCAAGCGCTTGGGAAACGCCAGGGCTGCGACTGCCGGTGAAGCAAGCAAGCTGCTCTATGTGACAGACTCCCGCTCGGGGAGACGGTTCCTCATGGACTCCAACTCCCAAAAGAGCCTCAGCCTGCCGTCCTACGCTGACCAGCTGGCGGGAACTAGTGGCCCTGAACTGACAGCCGCAAACGGCTCAGACATTAAGACTTTTGGTGAGAGGACACTGACTGTATCCTTGCACGGCCGTACATACCAATGGACATTCATCATAGCGGCATGCAGCTTTCCCATTTTAGGCGCTGATTTTTTGTGTGCACACGGACTACTAGTCGATGTTGCTAACAGATGCCTGATTAACGCAATGTCTTTTGATTCTGTCCCCTGTACAGCTCGAGGAGCCAGGCCCCCAACACTAGCCAACGTCACAGTGCCAGGGGATAAGTTCCACGCACTACTCACCCAGTTCCCAGCACTCATGGTCCTGACCTTTTCGGCGACCGTCACTAAACACGGGGTGGAGCACTTCATTACCACCATGGGGCCGCCCGTTTTCGCACGACCTCGGCGCCTGGATGCAGCTAAACTGGCCATAGCGTACGAGGAGTTTGCCAACTTGGATAAGTTGGGCATCATCAGACGCTCAAACAGCCCGTGGGCATCCCCACTACATATGGTTCCTAAGGCCGAGGGATCATGGCGATCTTGCGGTGATTTCCACAGATTAAATAACGCCACAGTGCACGACCGCCACCCGATCCCGCATATTCAGGATTTTTCCGTTCACCTCACTGGGGCACACATTTTTTCCAAGATAGACCTGGTCCACAGTTACCACCAGGTCCCGGTGCGCACTGAGGACATACCTAAAATGGCAGTAATAACCCCATTTGGTCTGTTTGAGTTTTTATGCATGCCTTTCTGGTTAAAGGGCGCGGCGCAGACATTCCAACGCATGATGGATGCGGTGTTGTGCGATCTGCCGTTTGTGTTTGTCTACCTGGACGACATCCTGGTGGCCAGCGCGTCCGAGGACAAACACGTATCCCACCTCAGGACAGTTTTCCAGAGGTTGGAGGAGCACAGGTTAATAATCAACATGGCGAAGTGCCAGTTAGGGGTGACGGGAATCAATTTTTTGGGCCACTGCATCTCACCGGAGGGCGCGATACCTTTGCCGGACAAGGTGTGCACAGTGGCGGATTTTACCCGGCTTCAGACGGTCAGGGCACTGCAGGAGTTTTTGGGGATGGTTAACTTTTATAACTGTTTCCTCCCCTGTGCAGCCCAGCTCATGCAGCCGTTGTACGCCGTGCTTAAGAAATGGAAGGTGGTGGATAGAGTTGACTGGACTCCTGAGCAAGAGCAGGCGTTTTCCGAGGTTAAAACAGCCCTGGCAAACGCTGCACTGCTGGCGCACTCGGACCTGGTGGCTTGGATAGCGCTCACTACCGACGCCTCGGATGTGGCCATAGGGGCCGTTGTGGAGCAGCGCGTCGCTGGTTCTTGGCAGCCGCTCACCTTTTTTTAGCAGGTCTTCGCACGGCAGTGAGCATAAATATAGCGCATTTGACAGGGAGCTACTGGCTCTCCACCTGGCCATACGCCACTTCCAGTTCTGGTTGGAAGGGTGCACCTTCACTGCGTTTGTAGACCACAAGTCACTAACGTACGCAATGGCCAAGGTTTCGGAGCCATGGTCGGGCCGGCAGAAGAGACAGCTGGCCGCGATCTCGTAGTTTACGACCGACATTCAGCATGTTGTCGGTAAACTCAACGTGGTGGTGGACTACCTCTTGCGCTCATTAGTGGCCCCAGTCTACGTAGGGATATATTACACGGCCATGGCCACTGAGCAGATCGGCGATGTGGACGTTTGCGTGCTCCAGTCTGGACCAACAGGGTTAAGGCTGGAGAGCAGAGTACTGCAGGATGGGCCCCCCCCCACCCCCAGTCTGTGACGTCTCCACGGGTCTCCTGCACCCTGTGGTCCCACACGCTTGGCGCCGCCGCGTTTTTGAGTCCGTTCACTCCCTGGCGCACACAGGAGTGCGTGCATCAGTCAAAATGGTGGGACTGAAGTTCGTCTGGCCGAGCCTTCGCAAACAGGTGAAACAGTGGGCGGCAGCCTGCGTAGCGTGCCAGTGAGCCAAAGTGTACAGGCACACAAAGGCCCCCTTGAAGCCGTTCCATATCCCGGCTAAGCAGTTTGACCACGTTCACGTGGACCTCGTGGGCCCCCTCCTGCCATCACAGGGGTTCACGCACCTCCTGACAGTGGTGGACCGCACCACGTGCTGGCCCAAAGCAGTCCCGCTAGCTTCCACCGCGTCCGCAGAAGTTGCACGTGCTTTTGTGACAACACGGGTGGCACGTTTCGGCGGCTCTTCGGATATCACGTCCGATCGGGGCCCGCAGTTTGTTTCTGACCTCTCGTTCACCATGGCCCGGAGCCTGGGCGTCACAATTCATAGCACGACTGCGTACAACCCCCAGGCCAATGGGTTATGCGAGCGTTTCCATAGATTGCTTAAAGCAGCGCTCAGGGCTTTGCTTACGGATGCAAATTGGGTAGACCGGTTGCCGTGGATTCTATTAGGGTTGTGTTCAGCACCGAAGGAGGATTTGGCAGCCTCCCCAGCAGAGCTGTTTTTTTCCCAGCTGCTGTTGCTCCCCGGGGAAAAAAAACCCCTGCGTCGAACACCGATCCGTCCCCGCATTCACAGCATAGCGCAGGGGCAGGGATGCTACCCAGCCCTGTCCACCACTGTTTTCCCCGCGCTTTTGTGCCAAAGACCTTGAAGGACGCGTCGTTTGTATTTCTCAGGCACGATGCCCACCGGACCCCATTGCGCCCACCCTACGATAGCCCGTTCAGCGTGCTGGAACCCGGGGATAAACATTTTGTGTTAGACTTGGGGGGTTGCCGGGAGACAATCTGTATAGACAGGCTTAAGCCCGCCTTTGTTTTAGCAGACGAACAGGTGGTGTTGGCCCGAGCTCCTCGGTGCGGAAGAACCCCACTGAGAACTCCCCAGGTAAATGACTCGTCAGATTAGTCACACGAGCATGCTGAAGGTGTTCCTCCCCCCATTGTCCCCCCACAGACGGACACACACCCAGGAACCCCCCACCGGCACAGCAGTGCCTCCGAGCCGAAGATCCCCCGTTACAGCAGCTATGGACGGAGGCTGAAGCCCAAAGGACATGAGGGAAAAGGCTCAGTCTGAGAGTCGGGGGGTGGGGGGGGCTTCAGTAGTTTTCCCTCAGTAGTTTTCACTCAGACTGAAGAGCATGGCAGGTCAAAGGTGCTGGGGGACAAGGGGAATTGTCATGGGGGGTTGATATGTTAATACAGCACCTCAGGTAGCGGAGGAGTGTTGTAATATGCATAAAAGAGAGTGCCTGCAACCTGAGTTTTTAATGTTTTGGATTCTGGTGGATGTGAGAGGGAGAAGAATAAAGTTTCATCTGCTCTGAACGCTCGGCCTGGTTATTCCTCTCTCCACAGTATAATATTTAAATTTGTTTTATGATCTGAAACATTTAAGTGTGACAACCATCCAAAAAAATAAGAAATCAGGAAGGGGGCAAACATTTTTTCACACCACTGTATACCTGTATATATAATATACTGTATATATGCATTACATGATTAAAAAAATTCAAATAAAATGTAAGTAAAGCCAAATTTTACAGGACATTCACAACACAAAATACATATTGTGATATATACTGTATTATTCGTAATATAATTTCCCTATTTTGCGATATGTTTTTGCTATATCTCCCATCCCTATTGTGAATCATCTTTGCAGCCTTCCTGAGAATGGCTCGTTTCAGTGCATGTCTCTTTAAATGCCTAAGAGCCACATTTAACTCCGCCCTCCCTCTCTTACATCATTATTGCTAATCTTACCTGGCTAGTTCCTAGCTCAGATAGCAAACCTAAGGGAACTAATGTAAATCTGTCTCAAAGAATGAATTTAAGCATCATTTGTGGACAAGAGTGTGTGGTTTCAGTGGTCCCTGGAGTTTAATAAGCACAGAAACATTTGTGAATGAGTGGTTTAACTGCTACCTTCAGTTAGCTGCCTTCGGTCTGTGTAAGAGGAAATAAAATATTACTAAGTTAAAATGACATCTAAGAATGACATATTTGGTTAAGTGTCGGTAGATGAACAACCGTTCCAGTATGGGGTGAATAGAACTTATAGAAAATAGCAATCAAAACTGGCTGGATCAAAGATCAAGCTAACACCAGGCAGCTTCTCCCTGCTGAGGCGAGCTGTAATGTGGTTCGACTGACCGACTCCAACCTCCTAGCCAAGGTAATATTAAAGGTTTAATGTAGAATCATAGTGAAAATATATCAAAATAAGCCAAAATGATACAAGATAATGCATATTATCACGGTGGCGCAGTGGTTAGCACTGCGGCAGCACAATTTACCCTTGGCCGGGGGATCGTGGGGATCGTGGGTTCAATCCCAGCCCCCGACCAACAGTGATCTGTGTGGAGTTTGCATGTTCTCCCCGTGTTTGCGTGGGTTTACTCCGGGATTTCTCCGGTTTCCTCCCACATGCCAAAAACATGCAGGTTAGGTTAATTGGACACTCTAAAGTGGCCCTAGGTGTGAGTGTATGTGTGAATGGTTAAGGGATAGCGCCGTATCGTGGCTGCTTCATCCATCCAGGTGGTGGATGACCCTCAATTTCCCCTCTGGGGATCAATAAAGTATACTAAATCTAAATATAAAAAAAAAAATATTATCCACTGTGGATTAGTGAACCAGGTGGAAACAGGGATGTCTGTTAGGGTGACTGAAATCTAAAGAAAATAACAAAATAAACCATGTTTGGTATGCTAACTCCCTAGTAGCACTGTTGGCTCTGAAACTCTACATGTTTGCAGACAGACAGCTAGGCTGGCCAATAATAGAACAGCAGTCAGGTATTAGTGTGCTACCTTTTCATGACGCTCATGAAAAAACCCAGAAGAGTTGTTTCGCCTGCTCAAAAACAGACTGTCTTTGTGGTAGTTTTTATTTTTTTAAGAGTAGTGAGCATTTTGATGTTTTACAATAGTCATGTGACCAACAGAGACACTTCAGAAGGTTTACCATATTTAGTAACTTCAAGAGGCATAATATATTGTAACACTATAATAAAAAAAAAAAAAATCAATAATAATAATAATAATAATAATAATAATAATAATAATAATAATAATAATAATAATAACTTCTAATATCTGAAAATAATGGTCTAGAATTGACATTTTGAATTTTCAAGTATATTAATGAGTTCCCTGTAAAAGGGTTAAAACCTACAAATACACAATTTTCAGTGAATGGAACCTTTAAAGAATAACTTAACAATTTTTTAATTTTTTGAAATGCATTAGTAAACTGTAAAAATTAGAGGTGCCTGAAATTACAAGGGATCACTTTTCTATCTAGAAATTCTAACAGTGGAAACAACTGACAGCAGGATTTTGGGTCAATTTAAAGATGAAGACATAACAAATTAAGGACAAAACGAAAGTGGAATGTTTCTCTAATCCTACTGGGTGATTGAATCAGCCAGAAGTTTCTCATTAGACAGTCTCTGCTACAATACCCCAGCTCTTTGTGTCATCCCTGAAGCCCCACTTCTCAGCACCTTCCTTCCCACTCTGCCTCTTATTTGACTACTTTTCGCTGCTTTGTTAGATCAAAAAACAGAAGGTTTTGTAGACAAAAATCTCAAGGTCAAAGTCAGTCAGAGGTAGACCAGGGCTTGTCTTTGTAGCACACACATAGAAATAGAATGAGTATTTGAGTTCAGAAGCAGGTTTTTGCACCATTTTTATTTGCACCATTTTTAAGTCCATCATTAAGAAGTGCATTATTATATTACTGCCTAGCAATTGGATCACATTAATTTACCTGGTATTGTGGAATTTGCCTCATGTTTGGCTTGATTCTGATAAAGGTTAGTCCAATCTCTTATGAAGACAGATGCAGAAGAAGCAGCATCTTGATCTTAAAATACTATTTGGGATTTTGACTCAGTTTCGAAGGGTCTGTTACGAAGGGTTTCAGTATAGCACAGCAGTAAAGCCAACGATAAACCTGTGATGGTGGCAAGGAAGAGAGAGGATGCACGATGGGATAACGGTTCTGGATTGAATGAAATGCAGCTTTGGGGAATTAGAAATGAAGGTCACACAAAAGAAGAGCTAAATAAGATGAAGATGGGATAAATGGAAGAAAAAAACCTTGTCGAAACAGCCATCCGTGCCAGTGTTCCCAAGGGGTTGGATGTGGTCTGTCATATGGCATTCAATGGGGATGGATGGATACTGGCCCCAATGAGTGTTTCTTTGCAAGGCCACAGCCAGTCTCTTGTTTCACTTCATGCGGAAGATCTTTCCTTCACAATGTAAGACAGTCAAAGTGTTCCAAGATGGTGTTTCAAAGAGAACACTACAGCAGGAAAACAAACAAAATGATAACAATATTGTCTACTTTTAAACTGGAGTGGTGGCCTTGGGGTAGAGCATCTGTCCCAATGCCAGGAGGTTGTGAGTTCACATCCCAGCCGGGTCCCAGCAAACACCATAGCAATGGTACTTTCAACCTTCCAGGTTGGTGCTCAGCATAATAGAATTGGGAAAGGAAATTTGGTTACCTGGCCACAGGGGGAAGCACAAAATCAGTGTACTTCTGGTGCCTGTCCCAAGCCCAGGTGAATGGGGAGGATTGCATCAGGAGGGGCATCTTGCGTAGAAGCCTTGCCAAATCAAATACGCTTATCCTCACGATATCAGATGATGATATGCTGTGGTGAACAGGGGAACACGGATAAAGGATTCTGATATATGCATTTTTTTCTTTTACTAACTGAGGTTCCCAAGCAGCCAAGAGAAACTCCAGAAAGAGACTATGGACTGACATTTTAAGGGATTTTTACCTCCGCCTAGGGAAGAGGTAATATTTTCGATAGCGTTGGTTGGTTTGTCTGTTAGCAACATAACTCAAAAAGTTATGAATGGATTTTGATGACATTTTCAGGAAAGATGTGCAATGGCATGGGGAACAGATGATTTGATTTTGGTGATGATCTGAGAGTGAATACCTCCACCAAGGGCCTTGTTTGTATTTGTGCAGCAGGATTACACAAAAACTACTGGATGGATTTGGATGAAATTTTCACCAGAGGGGGTTCTTGGCCTACAGATGAACCCATTACATGTTGGTGATGATCTGAGAATGCATACCTCAGCCAAGGCTCTTATCTTCACACAATCTGTTAGCAACAATACTCCAAAACTAATGGACAGACTTTGATGCAATTTTCACCAGAAGTGGCTCTAAAACCCATTACATTTTGGAGGTGATCCATGACAGACGGTGATCCATGACAGACGGAAGGAGCCTTGGCAGAGGTATGCACTCTCTGAGTGCTTTTCCAGTTAAGTCTAACACCTCTGACCACTGGATGTCACTAGCTCAGTGTTTGTTTAGTTTTAAAGGTCCATTAAAATTGTGTATTTGTAGGTTTTTTAACCTTCTGAAATGCATCTATTGGTCACGTCATTATTGAAAAAAAGTCATCAAAATGTTCACTCCGCTTAAAAAAAAAACCACAGCCATTGCGTAACCCATGGAATTTGATAGCACACAGGACACAAAACTGGACTCTTGATAAATGTGATTATAAGCAGAATTTACTGTAACAAAATTTTAACCTTGCAGGCCCTATACCTGGTTCGTACTAGTGGCAGAATATCAAAAAGTCCACAGTTCTGAATGGGAGAAACCCAAAAGAAAACATCCCAATTTTCCACAAATAGCCACAATATATGGCAATGGGCTTAATGATTACACAAACTCACTGAAGGACCTAGACCAGGAAAAGTTGGCCACATGGAGTGGATCGCCAGCCCTCAGTCAAAGTCTTATATCCTTTACTGTGCAGCCATGACTCTGTGCCGCTCACAAAGTCAGCCATGAAAAAGGGAAGAGGAAGGGAGATATAGTGCCAAAAAGGGTGGTCTGGGAAGCTATCAGACATGTTATTGTGTGACATGGGTGGTGGCTCCACCTTTCCGGGGTATAAAAGGGCTGTGAGGGAGCGGGGCGGTCTCTTGGCCTCCTCTCAGCTTAACGGATGCGCTTGTATTGTGAGAGTGAGTCACAAATAAATTTGTGTCCAGTTCAACACTTGGTCTCGTCCTTGGCTCCCATTAATGACATAACATTTGGCGAAGAGGGTAAAAGTATGGAGGCGTGGGTTACTTCAATTTGGCCATTTTTGGAGTTTCCCGGTGAACCACCCGTCCCTTGGGCGAGGTGGTTCGCTACCTTTCAAAATTATTCAGTGGCATTGGACCTTGGAAGACTGGAGAAGTTGTAGGCATGGGCACTGTTGGTTCACAACCTAGGAATGGAAGGACAACGTATCCTATATATATCCTATATATATCGTATAACAAGGGTGATAGCTTTGAAGAAGTGGTTGCGCTTACGGCGCAACATTTTCGCGCCCCGGAAAATGTCATCGTCCGGAGGATCCAGTTTTGGCAGCACCGTCAGCAGACTGGTGAGTCAGTGCAGTGGTATGTAGCAGACCTACATCAGCTGGCCAAGGACTTTCAGTTTGGAGCGTTAAAGGAAGAGATGTTCCGCGACCAGTTGGAGAAACATACTGTTTGCCCAGCGACAAGGTCGAAGCTCCTCACACATTCGGGTGAGCTGACGTTAGTCATGTCCATCGAGTTAGCTCAACAGTTTGAGATGGCAGACAAGCTATCACAGGAGCTCTGCGAGAGAGTGTGACACCGATATTTTGAACCACAGTCGACAGCGCAGGCAGTGGACCCGGACAGTGACGATGGTGTGGAGGATGATGAAGGCTCCACTAGTACTGTCAAGATGAGGTCTGCCCCGGGATCACCCAGGTGTTTGGGTTGTGGGTCCACCAACCACCGTTATAAGGCTAGAGAGTGTCCGGCAAGAGGACGACGTTGTGGCAGGTGTGAATTCTTGCATCATTTCGCCAGGGCATGTTACAGGTTTGAGCAAGGGGATCCGAGACACAAGGAGGATCCCCCCGTTTCACCTCCCACGGTTATTTGCAGTGTATCCCCAAGTACCAACGGCCGTTCTTACTGTATGGTGGAATTGGACGGAATAACAGTGCCGCTGCTGATTGACACGGGAGCGGTGAGATCCTTGTTAAATTGGGCAACCGTGAGTAGTTTCTCCCCACAGTATCGAGTTGGAGAAGAGTGGTCGGGCTGTGGTTTGTGGGACCGGCTGGTTCTGCGAACGATGGACGGAGTTGTGTGGGACGAACCTTTGCCTAGTAATCTGAACAATTAGCAGGACCAACTCCAACCAGGGCCATCGCGAGAGGGTCCCTGTGCCAGTGCCCAAGTAACCCTAGTTGAGGGAACTGGGCAGCACGGTGGGACACCCGTGACGGCGGGTGGCGCCGAGTGGTGGGCCCATTCTACTCCTGGAATTCGGCTGGAAGGGACCAGAGAGCAGGGGGTCACAATGGCGATGCCGGCAGCGAAAATGAAAGAGAGCGGGGCAGGACCGGCCGGCACTGTGGAACAACGTGCCAAATAAAGACACTGGAAGCCAAGTTGGGTCCCTCTGGGGGTTGAGGATGCAGTCCGACCCAGGGAGGATGCCCGGTTGAGAGGTGTTTGGGCCAAATGTTGGCGAGAAGATGACCAGGGGTGGTTGCAGGTGGTGGTTGTTTGGGAGGATGCCTACCTCCAGCTATCTGATGGCTAGTGGAGGGATCCCAATGAGCTGCGAAGCGCCCGGGAGAAGAAAGAGGAGTTTGGACTTGGACGTGGGTTGTCCCTGGGAGTGAAGAAGAGAATGTGCACTGAATCGTCCAATGGTTTTCCGGGGGTGGTTCCTCTCCTGGAGCAAGCTGAGGGTTGGACAGTGTATATTATGCATGGTGATGGAAAAGGTGGACAACTGATGTGTATTTAGTTCTGTTAATGGGATTATTTTGTGTTTAAGATTATTTTAGGAACACGGCAGTATTTTAGTTTTATGTGGACTGTTTTATTTAGCTCAGACAGCAGAATAATCCATCTTGCCGTGTGGGGGTGGGATGGTAGTCCACCTGTCCCCCCTAGTTTTAGTTGTTTTGAGTGAATGTGATAGATTGTTTAGGTATTTCTGTTTAGTTTTTAGTGCACGATTCGGGTTCCAAATTGGGGAGGGTGACATGTTTGGTAAACCCAGAAGCAAACTCAGGCTCGGAATAAACACAATTATCCTTTATTAAAGAGTGTGTGAGTGTGTGCGTGCGTGTGAGTGTAGAAGTGAGCAGCGGGCGAGCAGAGCACGGATCGAACTGGCAACCCTAGGAGAGAAAGAAGATAGGCCAATAAGTTCACTGAAGCCAGGTTGAATAAACAAGAGAATGTACAGTCTTACAAGATGGGCGAAGGGCTGAGGCGCTGAAGAGCTCCCTGAGGTTCCGTACCCACTACAGTCAGTCCCGTGCCCGAGCCGTCACCGAAGAGTGAGGTGAAGTGGTGCAGGTAGGTATTCAGTGCACATGCAGAGTGCGAGTAGGAGTCCTGGTCCGCCGCCAGGACGTGGAGGTCCACCACCTGTAGATTTCCACCTGTGCACAGGGGAGAAGAGGTGAAGTGGAGAAAGGGATGGAATCCGAGTAGCTTACTTGAAGTTGGGGAGAGCTGGCTCCCAGAAGACCTGACGGAGCAGGATGAGGTGAAGGAGGCGAAACTCCGAAGTAGCAGGAGGAAGAGATAGGACGAGGAGGTCTTTCCAGTCCAAAGGAGCGTTGACGTCTCCGTGCAGACCAAAGGGCAGCGCGTCTTAAAAAGGCTGTCTAATGAGTGGGCCAGGTGTGCACGCAGCTGTGGAGGCAATCAGGACAACAGGCATGCAGAGCAGATCACCACAGAGGGTTTCGATTGTATGTGTGTGTTTGGACCATTTTTTGAAGGGGAGGGAAAGTGTTGCGTTGGTGTTTGGGGACATGTTATTGTGTGACACGGGTGGTGGCTCCACTTTTCCGGTTCCGCCACAACCCGGGGTATAAAAGGGCTGTGAGGGAGAGTGCTTGTATTGTGAGAGTGAGTCACAAATAAATCTGTGTCCAGTTCAACACTCGGTCTCGTCCTTGGCTCCCATTAACAACATAACGAGCACTGCTCCCATGTCCTAGATGTGCAACTGCACAAAACTAAAAAAAAAACCCTATAAACAACAACTCTGTATAATGTCTGTCTGCCACAAATCCCTTTTAAGCAGACCTACCACCCAACTACATTTATGTATATCATTTCTGTCTGTGAGGAGCCATTCTGACTCTTCCAGATTTGTCTCTGTATGTCATGAAAAGGTAAACCCCATAGACGTATATGATAGTTGCGACACTTTTTCATCTCGCTGCTTCCCGTTCACATGGTTCATGGAGCTCCAAATAGTTTCAAACAACGGCCTTTCTATAATGGTGTGTGAATGGCAGCTGTGACAACCTGCGGTATTAACAGCATTTTTTAGCCATATTACATAAATATTCAGAATATCTATCAGTAGGTACATTGTTTAGACTTATAATGAACAGATTTAAATGGATTATGATATAAAGAGCAGCTTTAAAAAGACAGAGTATGTTTTGGAGGGAAGGAGAACTGCTGATTCACACTAGCCACGGTTACATGTGCAAAATTTCTTCAATCTGATTAAACTTCAGATCAGAACTTTACTGTTTACAAGGATCCTGAAAAAGTTGATCTGATTAGGACGTGTGTTTCCATTTGTCACACGTATTCATTCATTCATTCATTCATTCATTCATCTTCTTCTGCTTAATCCTTTTCGGGTCGCGGGGGGGTGGGGGGTGGGGGGCTGGAGCCTATCCCAGCATCTTTTTGGGCGAGAGGCAGGGTACACCTTGGACAGATCGCCAGTCCATCGCAGGGCCAACACAGAGAGACAGACAACCATTCACTCTCACAGTCATACCTAAGGACAGTTTAGAATCCCCAGTTTTGATGCCAATTAACCTAACTTGCATGTTTTTTGGCATGTGGGAGGAAACCGGAGAAATCCCGGAGTAAACCCACGCAGACACGGGGAGAACATGCAAACTCCACACAGATCACTGTTGGTCAGGGCCGGGATTGAACCCAGGATCCCCCGGCCAAGGGTGAGTTGCTGTGCTGCTGCAGTGCTAACCACTCCGCCACTGTACTGCCCTGTCACATGTATGAATGGACTAAACCATTTTGACATGCGCACAATTATCCGACATTCCGGAAATAGTAGAAGAAGAAGCAACTTCCAATGTAAACAAACCCCGCTTTGTGTCTTTTTCTTTTTGAAATGGACCTGTATTGTATTATTCAGACTGTACTTTTGCTTCTGCTGGTCTCCGTAATGAAGCTACAAGCCCAGCAGTACATACTTCTGCATATGATGAACAGAGGGAGACAGCAGGACAATACAGACCAGATTTGTTTTACTCCCGCCATGTCTTCCGCTAGCTGCTGTAAAGGGGGAAATACGTCATGTCGACGTCAGAATCAGAATCAGAATCAGATTTATTGCCCTTGTTCATGTAGTACACAAACTAGGAATTTGTCTCGGTGCCATGCTGCAACATTAAAAACATGATGAGATAAAGAGATAAACTAAAAACTAAAGGACTAAAAACGTGCAATAAGTGTAGAAAAATAAGTAATAATAATAATAATAATAATAATAATAATAATAGTAATAATGAGTAATACTAATCAAGGCAGTTTTAAATAAATTAGCAAGTAGCAGATAATATGGGGTACCACAGTGCAGTTGATAATGCAACAGAAAAACAGTGATGAATGTCATGAGTCTGGTTGAGCTGCTGTACATAGTACACGAGAGTCACTAAGTCACTTAATGTTCAGCAGTCTGATGGCAGAGGGGAAAAAGCTATTCATGTGCCGGGAGGTTCTAGTCCGAATGGACCGAAGTCTTCTACCTGAGGGGAGGGGGGCAAACAGTACGTGACCAGGGTGTGAAGGATCGGCTATGATCCGGCCTGCACGCCTCCGGGTCCTGGAGATGTGCAGATCCTGGAGAGATGGGAGCTTGCAGCCGATCACCTTCTCAGCAGTGCGCACGACGCGCTGCAGCCTTAGTCTGTCCCTGGCAGTGGCTCCTGCATACCACACAGTTATGGAGGAGGTGAGGATGGACTCGATGATGGCCGTGTAGAACTGCACTAACATCTTGGTGGGTAGCTTGAGCTTCCTCAGCTGCCGCAGAAAGAACATCCTCTGCTGGGCCTTTTTGATGAGGGAGCTGATGGTTGGCTCCCATTTGAGGTCCCGGGTGATGGTGGTGCCCAAGACGTGTGGCTGACGTACAGACATGCGCAGTAAACATATTTTCTACCCAAATTTCGGAATAAGTGTTTTTATGTGCACTAATCGGATTAACAGTTGGCATAACCCACCCGTCTCAATCAGAAAGAAATTTTGATCTGAATGACTGTGATTGAGTCGCAGCACTGCCACATATGTTATTGCATTGACCTTTATGGACGAAATGTTAAATACATAAAGGGTGTACCTAGTTATCATAAATGATGAGGTGCAATCTTAAAAACTCCATTTATTGTTTGTGCCCTTTACCTGGCTAAGTTTCACAATGTGGTTGCATTAATTTTTGTTGGAAAAAAAAAAAAAACAAGCTGTCAAAATGTCAGCGGGTCACATGACGGGCGGTCAGCTTATTTCCAGCAGCTGGCTGCAGGTTAAAAGAAAGGCGGAAGCTGCAGGTGGGGACAAAAGGAGGAAGGCCATTTCTCAGACGACTGGAGCAGCCAGAGGAGTGTCTGATCGCAGGGAGGCTACAGGAGACCTGCGGGAGTCGGCTTATCCACTCCAGCGAACAGGGAGTTGGCACTGTACAGGATGCTGGATGCTGGGAGTAGCAGAAACCCACGGCGTACCCAGACTGAGGGCGACGGGGCTGGTGAGAGCGATCCTATTCTTTTTCTTATATTTATGAACTACACGTTGCCTGAGCTCAGGGTTTTCTTTTTTTGTGTGTGTGGTGACTGAAAGACAGTGACATCTGTTATAATAAATAAATCGTGAAGATTAGTTAATTAGATATTACACAAAGTGCTTGCATACACATATCTCAGATACACACACACACACACACACACACACACACACACATACACGCACGCACACACACACACACACACACACACATGCAAGTCAAATGCTCTCTTAACCATTCATACATAAACATCAGTTGCTTACACATATACTACACACACATGCACACACATATAAGCTTCACAGGAAAGTCTCTGTTCTTCTTTCCATATATGGGCATGTGTAAGGCTGAAGAGAAGACATATGGATGCTGAGAGGAAGCCATAAAGCCATAAAGGTAGGAACAAATGCCCATTATTTTGCCTATATGTAGCTGTGAATTCCTTTGTTCTGGGTTCTTTCCAGGAGACACAGCTGAGAGGTCCCACGGCCCGTGTACTCTGACTCCCTGCATGGTTCAATAAAAGTGTAGTGGATTTATGGGTTTTACAGGTATTTTATTGTTGGTACAAGTATTCATGTAAATATGAATGTGAGTAGGGATGAAAATGTATTTTCATTTATCAGCACATTAGCTCGTTGGGGCACCAGTCCAAAAGGACAGTTTTATTAACATTTCTTTATTTATACCAGTTATGATTCAGTCTAAAAAAAAAAAAAAAAAAAACGTGAGGTCTTGTCTGCTGATAATCAAGAAGATGGACATGGAATCAAACAATAACTCCCATATTTCTTTCAATAGTTTAATAAGAAATGTCAAAATAGGTTAACACATCTGGATAACTTTAAAACAGAGAATTCAACACGTATTATGGGCATTATAGACTGTTATTGAATTACTGAGCATCACATGTGAATCAAACATTTGTGGAACCAAAGAACCCTAGTTTAACTTGGCGATATACTGGAAATTGGAAAACCATAAAATAACATTGGCCAAGAAAAGTGGATGCAATTTTATGAAGAAAATAATGAGTAAATTATCTAGAAAAATGGAAAATTGGTGTTACTCTGAAAAAGAACGTAGATTAATGAAAAGACAAAATGCATTTTAAAATTCTGATGGGGGTTTCCATGAAATTAAGTTTAAAGAACTTATACCAAGAATATTCTGAAGAATTAAGTTTAAATTAAACAACAGACCATTAGCCAAGCAGAATCATTGTGTCCCAGTGGGTAGCAGGCAGTCCATTGGATTCTGTTTCAACTGGACCGGCGTGGGTTCTGTTGGAAGACTGGAAGATAGGCTTTTTACCATGGTTATGGCCTACTCCCGAGATCACAAAGGGGCTGGTTCTTCAGCAGGCTGGCTGCAGTCTTTTTATGCACTGAAGAAGGAATTTGTTTATTGTACAAGGTGCGATCAGAAAGTCAAATTGGGACAAAAACACCCCACAGATTCATTTCTTCCGATGAATTGTGGCTGGAATGAGTTGCTTTAAGCTTAGAAAAAAATCAAAACAAAATCTTCTTACACGGTAATTTAAAGAAAAGGACTACAATAAGGAAAAGTGAACTTTAAAGAAAAGCAAAAACTTTCACAGAGCATGACAGGCTCTGGGCCTTACTTGGAAGATAGAAAAAAATGGGAGATCAGAGAAGTCTTATAGCTGGACCAACACCCCAAAAACTGAAAAAAGGGAAGATTTGAGTGTGGCAGAATTTCACTGATTTTCACAATACCTGAGCTGGCCAAATTGCATTGCTTCTTTTTCCAGCAGAAGTCATAAACTCTACCTTAAAAAAAAAAACAAAACAAAAAAAAGAAATGCAAGGGAGCTTGGAGGCCCATTGGTCATTTCAAAGTTCAGGGCTTTGTGGATCTCCCAGCAGAAAGAGGAGGGGAAGAGACATTTGATATGACAAGTGAGACCCCCCCCCCCCCCAGGACACATACAGTGGGGCAAAAAAGTATTTAGTCAGCCACAAATTGTGCAAGTTCTCCCACTTAAAAGATGAGAGAGGTCTCCAATTTTCATCATAGGTATACCTCAACTATGAGAGACAAAAGGAGAAAAAAAAAATCCAGAAAATCACATTGTCTGATTTATAAAGAATTTATTTGAATGAATGAATGAATGAATGAATGAATGAATGAATGAATGAATGAATTTATTTCGGATAGTACATTACAGGTTAAAAGAAACTGTATAATATAACAACAAGGTCAAATTAGACAAAGACTCCTTCTACTATACAATTCCACGTGAGTTATCCGAAATGGGTGATGGCTGAAGCCGCAGCTTATATTGCCCACCCATATTCCATCCAAGAATTCAAAGGAGAAAAAAGAGAAAACAAGACAAGAGCGATTACAATTTAAAACAAGGCTAAGACAAAATATGACTGAGAGAAAAAGAAAACTGAGCTAGTCTAAGTTAAGCGGTTACTATTCAAAAACAAATCTAAGACATAGTGTCACAGAGAAAAAAGAAAAACTAAGCTATAACACAACACAGGCTGGAAATGTCAATCCTTATGTGAGTTTACATGTCGTCTTGTAAATATGTTTGGAGTATTTCTTCCTTTAGTTTTTGTTTAAATTGTCCAAGCTTTGTACATGATTTTAATTCAGGTCCAAAATCGTTCCATAATCTGACACCTTGCACTGAAATACAGTGTTGCTTGGTAGTTGTTCTCACTGTAGGCTTTTGAAATATACATGTTCCTCTGAAGTGATATCGTTTCTCCCTTGCTTGGAACAACTTTTGGATATTTGCGGGCAGTGATAGATTCTTCACTTTGAACATTATTATTGCGGTTTTAAAGTCGATCAGATCTTTCAACTTGAGAGTTTTTTGTTTAAGAAAAAGTGGGTTTGTTGGTTCCCTGTAAGCTGCTTTGTTGATTATTCTAATAGCTCTCTTTTGAAGCATAAAGAGTGGATATATGTTTGTTTTATATGTATTTCCCCATACTTCATTACAATATGTCATGTATGGGAGTATTAATGAATGATACAAGGTGTATAGTGTGGGTTGATTCAGCAAAATTTTCACTCTGTGTAATATTGCAATTGATTTGGATACTTTACCTTTTATATAATTAATATGTGGCTTCCAACACAGTTTGTTATCAATTATTACTCCAAGGAATTTAGTTTCGGATACCCTTTCAATCTCTACACCATTTACACTGAGTTTGGGTACTGGGTAGTTGTGATGGTTGTTAAAGACTATAAATTTTGTCTTGCTTAAATTGAGCGTTAATTTGTTTGAATCAAACCACAGTTTCAGCTTTCCTAATTCCTTTCCGAGTGTATCCAGAAGTTGTTCCAAGTTGTTTCCACTGCATAGCAGGTTAGTGTCATCAGCAAACAATATTAAGTCCATTTTTTCTGAAACTTTACATATATCATTTATATACATATTGAATAATAATGGTCCCAAAACTGAACCCTGTGGGACTCCACAGGTGACCTTCAGTAGCTCTGAGTTTTTGTTGTTAACACATACAAACTGATATCTATTCTTTAAGTAACTTCTTAACCAGGACAGTGCTACCCCTCTGATACCACAATTTTGTAGTTTCTTTAATAATAGATTGTGATCTACTGTATCAAATGCTTTTTTAAGATCCAGGAATACTCCAACTGAATACTCTTTATTTTCAATGGCTGTTGATATTTTTTCTGTAAATTCCATTAAGGCATATGCTGTTGTCCTTTTGTGTCTGAACCCATATTGCTGCTCACACAATAAATCATTCTTCAGTATGAAGTTGTCAATTCTCTCATAGAATATTTTTTCAAGTATCTTGGAAAATTGCGGTAATAGTGAAATTGGTCTGTAGTTGGAGAGTTCCCCTCTGTCGTCTGTCTTGTAAATCGGAATTACTTTAGCTATTTTCATTGCATTGGGAAATATACCTGATTGGAGAGACAGGTTACAGATATACGTCAGTGGTTTCACTATGCATTCGATAACAGTTTTGACTAGTAGCATATCAATACCATCGCAGTCAGTAGATGTTTTACTTTTGAACGATTTAACAATTTCAATGACCTCTCTTTCGTCTGTGTTCTTTATGAAGATGGTGTCTTTTACAGCAGTGTTATTGCATATTGAATCACCTGTTGGCACCGTAGTGGGTATTTCTCGGGCCAGTTTAGGTCCAATGTTAACAAAAAAATTATTAAATTCATCTGCAGGTGAAGCTATATTCACATTCGGAGTCGATTTATTATTTTTTGGAGTGTTAGTTGGGTAGCTGGTATTTCTGCTTTTATTTCCAAGGATACTGTTGATTATTGTCCATGTATTTTTAATATTGTCTTTGTTTTTTTCCAGTTCTTTACTGTAATAGTCTCTTTTACTACATCTTATTATATATGTTAACTTATTTTTGTATGTTTTATACCGCTGCTCTGCTTCTTTTGTCCTTTTCTTTATGAAAGCTTTATATAATAAATTTTTCTTTTTACATGCCTTTTGTAGTCCTTTGGTTAGCCATGGTTTGTCAGTAAATTTGTGTTTAAGCTTTTTTTTAACTAATGGGCAGTTTTTTTCATAAAGAGTGGTTACAATGTTTGTAAATGTGTCATAGGCTTCATTTACATCTGATACATAGACTTCTGTCCAGTCTTGCTTCAGCAAGTCCTCTTTAAAAGAACTGATTGCGTTTGGTGATTTGTGTCTGAACGATTTTGAGATTTTTTCTGGGTTGGGCCCCGTGTGGCCATGGATAAGTGCAAAGATTGGCAAGTGGTCGCTTATATCATTTATCAATAATCCACTTTCTATTTTCTTGTCGAGAACATTGACAAACAGGTTGTCAATAAGTGTAGCAGAGTGAGCTGTGATTCTACTGGGATGTGTTATTGTGGGATATAGACTCATGCTGTACATAGAGTTCATGAACTCTGTAACTACATTTTGTTGATGTGGATTGAGTAGGTCAATATTGAAATCTCCACAAATTGCTACCATTTTCTTACTAGTAATATTATTGTACAGCTCGACTAATTTATCTCTGAATGTCTCAATGCAAGTTCCCGGCGTTCTATATATGCAGCTTATGATTAGATTTTTTGTTTTGTCTAGGTCAATCTCAACAGTAACACATTCCAGAATCCCTGGTAGTGCTAAGGACATTTCATTTACAAGCTTACATCTATATAGGTCATCAATATACAGTGCAACACCACCACCCTTTTTTTGAGATCTGTTAATGTTAAACATCTGATATCCCTCTATTGCCATCAGGGGAGCCTGGTCTGCATTAAGCCAGGTTTCAGAGACTGCTATAGCTGTGAATTTTCTGTTTAGCTGTTTTAAATAGTCCTGAATCTGTGAGAAGTTTTTGTTAAGACTTCTGCTATTGAAGTGTATTATTGACATAATTTGCAAATTATGGTGGAAAATAATTATTTGGTCACCTACAAACAAGCAAGATTTCTGGCTCTCACAGACCTGTAACTTCTTCTTTAAGAGGCTCCTCTGTCCTCCACTCGTTACCTGTATTAATGGCACCTGTTTGAACTCGTTATCAGCATAAAAGATACCTGTCCACAACCTCAAACAGTCAGACTCCAAACTCCACTATGGCCAAGACCAAAGAGCTGTCAAAGGACACCAGAAACAAAATTGTAGACCAGGCTAGGAAGACTGAATCTGCAATAGGTAAGCAGCTTGGTGTGAAGAAATTAACTGTGGGAGCAATTATTAGAAAATAGAAGACATACAAGACCATTGATAATCTCCCTCGATCTGAGGCTCCACACAAGATCTCACCCCGTGGGGTCAAAATGATCACGAGAACGGTGAGCAAAAATCCCAGAACCACACGGGGTGACCTAGTGAATGACCTGCAGAGAGCTGGGACCAAAGTAACAAAGGCTACCATCAGTAACACACTACGCCGCTAGGGACTCAAATCCTGCAGTGCCAGACGTGTCCCCCTGCTTAAGCCAGTACATGTCCAGGCCCATCTGAAGTTTACTAGAGAGCATTTGGATGATCTAGAAGAGGATTGGGAGAATGTCATATGGTCAGATGAAACCAAAATAGAACTTTATTGTAAAAACTCAACTTGTTGTGTTTGGAGGAGAAAGAACACCATACCTACTATGAAGCATGGGGGTGGAAACATCTTACTTTGGGGCTGTTTTTCTGCAAAGGGACCAGGACGACTGATCCGTGTAAAGGAAAGAATGAATGGGGCCATGTATCGTGAGATTTTGAGTGAAAACCTCCTTCCATCAGCAAGGGCATTGAAGATGAAACATGGCTGGGTCTTTCAGCATGACAATGATTCCAAACATACCGCCCGGACATCAAAGGAGTGGCTTCGTAAGAAGCATTTCGAGGTCCTGGAGTGGCCTAGCCAGTCTCCAGATCTCAACCCCATAGAAAATCTTTGGAGGGATTTGAAAGTCCGTGTTGCCCAGCGACAGTCCCAAAACATAACTGCTCTAGAGGAGATCTGCATGGAGGAATGGGCCAAAATACCAGCAACAGTGTGTGAAAACCTTGTGAAGACTTACAGAAAACGTTTGACTTCTGTCATTGCCAACAAAGGGTATATAACAAAGTATTGGGATGAACTTTTGTTATTGACCAAATACTTATTTTTCACCATAATTTGCAAATAAATTATTTAAAAATCAGAGAATGTGATTTTCTGGATTTTTTTTCTTCTCATTTTGTCTCTCACAGTTGAGGTATACCTATGATGAAAATTGGAGACCTCTCTCATCTTTTAAGTGGGAGAACGTGCACAATTGGTGGCTGACTAAATACTTTTTTACCCCACTGTATGTTGCTGAATTAAGCATAAATGCTTTAAACATTAGTGCCTAAGATATTCTATTCAGTAATAATGGAACATACAATGTCTCTACATTGTAACTGTAATTAATTGATTGTAAGCATGCGAAAATTAATTTCTTCCTAAAAATAAAGCATATCAAATCATATCAGTAAAAGCATTTGAAACCACATTGTCCATTCTTGAGTTTAACCATGTCTTCAGTCGCGGATGCTGTCTTGAGAGAAATAATTTGAATTAATTTATTGTTCAAAACTGCAGAGATTCTATTTCAGAGAAACAAATTATTAAATATTCTTGTGTTGTCCACCAGATGGCACTGTAGAACTGTCTGGTTGGTTAACGAGGAATCTTGACTTCAAAGTCTGAAACATATCATCCATTAACCTGTCGATTTGGGGAATTCCTTCCTGGAGAAGGGATTAACTTCCACTTTATGGCCAATGGATAGTGTTACAACACTGGTCCTTGGGTGATAGAAGCAGTTCATGATCAGACTTCTGAGTTGAAACAATTTTCTTCAGCAAAGAATGATTTTATAAATTGAAACCCAAAGGGGTTAACACTACAAAAGTTAAGCTGAGAAATAGTATTTCTTCTGTGATTATTGGTTGGTTAACTGAAAAGATTCTGCTAACTATCCAGAAAATTAATTTTTACACGTCTTGTTTTTTTTTTTTTTTTTTTTTTTTTTTGAGGGGTATTATTTGGACGCTTTTCTTTTTCTTTGTTGGTGCCAGTGAAGACTGGGACACTGCCACAGACTGTCTGGCACCGGTAATTTGGGTATAAAAAAAGGACTGACTATTGTATTGGGAAATTGTGTTTGGTTTAAAACAGTTTGGGGTGTGGATAACCTGTAAGGAAATTATTTGTTGTGCAATTATCATTTTTTTTCACTTTGCGATCTGTCCAGGGTATACCCTGCCTCTTGCCCAAAGATGCTGGGACAGGCTCTACCCCCACCCCCCGACCCAAAAATGATTAAGCAGAAGAAGATGGATGGATGGAGTTCAATAACAACACACTAAAAATCATATTGGCTTGTCTATGGTGAAATCATTTCAAACCTGTTTTTTTTTGGGGGGGGGGTAGTGGAGTGTTACAGGGCCAGACTATTCAGATTGGTGTCTTTACATGAAGCATTTTTATTCCGATCAGGCTTTTAATCTGGTTACTTGTGTCCATGTAAACATGATGAAAGCTGCAGTGTAAATATCATTGCCTAGCTGTGCAGCCTTACCTTATATTATGGCTTCAGTGGACTGATTACTTTATCATCTTTTAAATACAATGAGTCATTTTGTAAGATTAGGCAGACTTATCTGAATTGAAAATATGTAGTAAAAAAAAAAACCTGCTGTCAGTCAGTTTAATGCGATTTAGCTAAGTTACTGGGGGTTGTGCACTTTACTCCTAAACCTTTCACGTTAGGAAATATTTTCTGTGTGTGAATGTAAATATAACACATTAGTGCCTCTCAGTAAATTTGAATTTAGTGAAAAATTTATTTTTTTATAATTCAAAAAAAAAAACTTTCATATGTTCAATATTCATTACAGGCACAAGGAAATATTTCAGGCCTTTTTTAAATTCAACTTTGATTATAGTTTTTGAAATTAAAATGTAAATCATAATATTCTATTTACTGAGATGTACTAGTACATAAACATTACACTGCACTCTGGAAACTAGTGAATCAGAATCAGAATCAGAATCAGAATCAGGTTTATTGCCATTGTTCATGTAGTACACAAACTAGGAATTTGTCTCGGTACAATGCTGCAACATTAAACATGATAGGATAAGAGAAATAAACTATACATGTAATAAAGTGTAGGATAAGATTAAGTGATACTGGTCAACAGTTAAAATATATATTAGCCAGCAGCAGATACTGTGGAGAACTACAGTATATAGTGCAGTCGGTAATGCAGGAAGAAAAACAGTGATGATTGACATGAGTCTGGTTGAGCTGCTGTACATGGTGCACGAGAGTCAATAAGTCACTTAGTGTTCAGCAGTCTAATGGCAGAGGGGAAGAAGCTGTTCATGTGACGGGAGGTTTTAGTCTGGATGGACCGAAGTCTTCTACCAGAGGGGAGGGGGGCAAACAGTACGTGACCAGGGTGTGAGGGATCGGCTATGATCCGGCCAGCACGCCTCCGGGTCCTGGAGATGTACAGATCCTGGAGAGATGGGAGCTTGCAGCCGATCACCTTCTCAGCAGTGCGCACGACGCGCTGCAGCCTTAGTCTGTCCCTGGCAGTGGCTCCTGCGTACCACACGGTTATGGAGGTGGTGAGGATGGACTCGATGATGGCTGTGTAGAACTGCACTAACATCTTGGTGGGTAGCTTGAACTTCCTCAGCTGCCGCAGGAAGAACATCCTCTGCTGGGCTTTTTTGATGAGTGAGCTGATGGTCAGCTCCCATTTGAGGTCCCTGGTGATGGTAGTGCCTAGGAAGCGGAAGGAATCAGCAGTGGTGATGGGAGAGCCTGAGAGGGTGAGGGGGGGCAGAGGAGTAGTGACTTTCCTGAAGTCTACAATCATCTCCACTGTCTTCAGAGCGTTCAGCTGCAGGTTGTTATTGCTGCACCAGGACGCCAGCTGGGCCACCTCTCTCCTGTAGGCGGACTCGTCGCCGTTGGAGATGAGCCCGATGAGGGTGGTGTCGTCCGCAAACTTGATCAACTTGACAGACTGGTGGCTGGAGGTGCAGGAGTTGGTGTAAAGGGAGAAGAGTAGGGGGGAAAGTACACAGCCCTGGGGTGATCCGGTGCTGATGCTAGTATAGTCTGAGACAGTCTTTCCCAGCAGCACATGCTGCCTCCGGTCCGTCAGGAAGTCGATGATCCACCTGCAGAGGGAGTCAGGCACGTTGAGCAGGGACAGCTTGTCCCGGAGCAGAGCGAGGCGGATGGTGTTGAATGCGGAGCTGAAGTCCACAAACAGGATCCTGGCGTAGGTTCCCGGGGAGTCCAGGTGCTGCAGGATGGAGTGGAGGGCCAGGTTGACTGCATCGTCTACAGACCTGTTGGCTCGGTAGGCAAACTGCAGCGGGTCCAGGAGAGGGGTGGTGATGGACTTGAGGTGGGACAGGACCAGGCGCTCAAAGGACTTCATGACTACAGAGGTGAGCGCTACAGGTCTGTAGTCATTAAGTCCAGTGATCCGTGGCTTCTTGGGGACAGGGATGATGGTGGAGGATTTGAGGCAGGACGGCACGTGGCATAACTTAAGGGAGGTGTTAAAAATGTCTGTGAAGACAGGAGCCAGCTGTTTCGCACAGAGTCTCAGGGTGGAGGGAGACACGCCGTCTGGGCCGGGGGCCTTGCGCGGGTTCAGTCTGGAGAACTGTTTGAGCACATCCTGCTCACTGATGATAAGGGGAGGGGGGGAGGAGGGGGGGGTGTGCCTTAAATGAAGTAGGGAATGTGGAGGCTGTGGAGCTGGAGGGAGGGGGGGAGTTGGACACAGATGACGAGGTGTCAAAACGGGCATAGTGTTGGGACAGTCTTTGACAAAGGGCTTTGTCATCCTGACCTTTAGGAGCCTTAGGTCGATAGTTGGTGATTTGCCTCAGTCCTCTCCACACGGAAGCCGAATCATTAGCAGTGAACTGCTGCTGGAGTCTCTCTGAGTATAGAGATTTAGCCCTCTTCAGCTCTCTGTTAAACCGGTATTTAACCTCCCTGTAGCAGTCCCTGTCTCCACTTTTCAGCGCTGCTTCCTTCTCCTTCCTGATCTGTCTGAGCTTAGCTGTGAACCAGGGTTTGTCATTAGAGTAACTCACCCTGGTGCGTGATGGAAGAATGTTCTCTTCACAAAAGTGGATATATGAGTTCACAGTGTCCGTGTACTCATCCAGATCATGCGTGGCTCCTTTAAGCATGCCCAGTCAGATATTTCCATGCACGTTTCCAGCTTCTCCTCAGCATCACTGGTCCGTATCTTCGTAGTGCTCACAACAGGTTTAGTGAGCTTCAATCTCTGTCTGTATGTGGGAATGAGGTGAACCATCACGTGATCAGATAATCCCAGCGCAGCACGAGGGACAGCGCGATATGCGTCTTTCACTGTGGTGTAACAGTGATCCAGTGTGTTTAATCCTCTGGTGGGGCATTTAATAAACTGTTTGTAGCGGGGGAGATCGTGGCTCAGATTGCACTGATTAAAGTCGCCAGCCACAATAATCAGCGAGTCTGGAAAACTCCGCTCTGTGTGTTGAATGTGATCCGCGAGCACGCGCTGAGCTTCGCGCGTGTCCGCGTCGGGAGGGGCGTACACAGCGATCATTATGAAAGAAGCAAACTCCCGCGGGGAATAGAAGGGCTTGCAATTGATAACAAGAAATTCCAAGGCAGGAGAACAGTGTTTGGAAATTACCGTTACATCAGAGCACCAGCTGCAGTTGATGTAGAAGCAGACTCCGCCTCCTGTGGTCTTGCCGGAAAGCTCTGTGTCACGATCAGCACGGAAGAGCTGAAAGCCGTCGAGGCGCAGCGCGCTGTCCGGTATATTTTCCCGGAGCCAGGTCTCAGTAAAGCAGAGGACAGCTGAGGAGGCGAGGTCCTTAAAACGCATCAGCAGTCTCAGTTCATCTACCTTGTTAGAGAGAGAGTTGGTATTGGACAGAAATATGCCAGGCAGCGCCGTTCGCGAGCCTCTCCTGCGAAGCCGCACGAGAGCGCCCGCTCGTCTACCTCTCTTTCGCCGTCTCACTTTCCGAGCCAAACAATAAACCAGATCGGCGGCAGGGGCTAGAAAAACTGGGAGGAGGTCCGTGGGGGTGAAAGTCCTGATATTTAGAAGTTCTTCACGGGTATAAGTGCAAGCAGACACACAATTGACAAACAAAAACAAACAAAGAGTGCAGCGAAGCACCATGTCGACCGCTGTGGGCGCCATCTAAGTGACTAAGCAGGGTGGAAAATATTAAATAAAAGAAGAGGCCTTTGTAACACAATGTAGTCAAGGTGCAACAGTCTGTTATATGAAAATATTCAGTGTAGTACAAATGCCATGAAATTGTATTTTTTTTTAAATAAAAATTAACAAAAATTCAAAGACATGCTCTCATTTTATCATTTTTTACTCTGAACTTCTGCCTGACAAATTACTGTCATCTAATACCAGTGAGCAGCATGTTGACACCCTTGCCTCACCTTCCAGGTGGTGACTGGGGTTACATGAGTGAATTTAAATAGATAAGAACAGCACCAGTGATTCAAATAAAAGCAAGCCTTTTTTTTTATTTTTTATTCATCCATATTGTAACATCACATAATTGTGGAAAATGAATACTTTCCTCCAATGTCAGAAGGGTTTGAATTCATAAATTGTATTTTGATGCCAAAAACAACGAAATCCTAAAATGTTCGCAGATCAGGTTCTCAGCATGATTTTCTGTGCTGCTTATGGATGCACAAATCGAGCTGAGAAAGTGATCCAGATGTTTGGGTTCCCAGCACACACCGAAAGGAGAAAAGATGTCTGAGACAAGTTAGAAAAAACAGTGTGACTTTAATGAAAGAGTACAACAACAGAAAACTTTATGCTGTACCTTTATTTCCACAAAACATTTTCATCTCCAAGCGCAAACATTTATGACTGCACGTAAATTGTGATTTTTTTTATGTTGAAGTAAAAAAAAAATAATATTAATGAGGAAATTAAACTGAATCAATGTGCAGACCCATTCTAAGAGGGAGTAATTCACAAGAACCAAAACTGACAAACCCAGACTGAGGACTGATGCTGTCCCCCCAAACACAAGACAAAGAAGATTCCAACAGTAACCATGGTTACATGGACACGAATAAACCGGTTATGATTAGATTTCTGGAGTTACCTGATTATTCAAGTGGCCATGTAACTATGCTCATTAACTCTAGTGGTTAACCCTCCAGTAATCCATTTAATCAGTGCACGTAAACACAACAAAACCATTATCAGTTTATTCCCAGTGATCGGTTTATTGTGACCATGTAAACAGCGTCAGTGACATGTGTACCAGAACCTTAACTGCACGTGATGACAGACCACATGTACTGTTCTCAAAATAACTTTGGTGTGAATAAGTCACAAAAATTAACCAAAATATCTGAATTCAATGAGTATGTCACACCAACCTGTCCTGTAACACTGATACGTTCATGCTGTTATTTCAGAGATCAAAAATGTCTAGAAATAATTTAAGTTTAGCGTCAAAGTCATTTAACTATTTCTTCACAATACTGTGTTCCATTTTACTCTGACAGCTTTAATCATCATCAAACCACAGTTCCTTCATCATTCTACTGTTCCAGCTGCCCCACAAACCCTTGCTGTGATATCACTGCTCACAGTAGTGAAGACTCCACCAGCCCCGGTGGTCACTGCTCCAGTCTCCAACAACCCTCAATCAGCTGTAGAGAAGTGACAGAAAAAACACATCACTGTGCCTTAATACTGCCCAAATAGGAAGGTTTTTCTCACAAATCTGTGCTTTTTTTCTTTTAATTCTACTACTTTTATTTATTCCTCCTAAATCTGAATACTTTTTGCATAAATTTGCTGCTTTTGAGACAGTTTTTAAATTGAAATGAAAAATTAAAAAAATGTTTTAAAATAGCTAATTACTTTTTCTTATAATTTTTATATTAAATGTGCAACTTTTTCATGCACTATTTTAGTTTTTATGCATACATTAGAGAACTATTTGGAAAACTTTAGATTTTTCTCTTAAATGTGTTCACATGAGGAAAAAAATCTACATGTAGTGTCTCATACAATTCAAATTATATATACATAAAAAGTCAAAATTAACTGTTTGCTGGATTATAGTATAGAAATTAAAAAAGAAAAAAAAACAGATATTCTTCATCTATGTTCATACTTCAGTTACAGTTTTTTTTTAATTAATTTGAGGTGAAATATTTGATACAAGAGAATATTTTACATTTATAAATATGCCAGTTGTTTCCAGAATATTTTTTTTATTGATTTTAGCATTCAGTTCTTAATTTACTGTTAAAATAAACACACATCATTAACATTACTTCTATTCCATTAAGTTGTGTAGATCTGAATTGTTTCCACTTTGCATTAAAAAATTAAACCAGTCTTCATCCTGAGGACCTTTCTCATCGTGTTTCTCACAACAGTTTGTTCAAATAAGTATAGATTGTTGAAGCAAAATCATAAAATATTAATAGTCTTAATTTATGGATGTTAAAAATAACATTGGCATTATCAGGGTTGACACTGATGATGAGGACTTTGAAGGATGTAAAGAGCTGTATTTGGTCATTTCCTACCTTGTTCCACATTTCCTCCTTGTAGAAAGCAGGTTTGCTGGTAAACATGTCAGTCTCTCATGGTTTCATGTTTTCCTCTATAAAAAGGTAGAGCAATTTCATTTTTGTAAGTCGTCTTTTATATCCACCACCATAGTCCTGTTATGCTGTTAATGCTACTAGAATTGCAATGAACAAAATGTCACATCTGCTCTGTCACAGGTTTTAATATCATGTCCCATCATGTTCCATCATATAATGTTGCTACCAGTCTCTAATGTCTCTCAGAAACTGTGCCTTCACCCAATAACTATACAACAGATTTTTGAAATAGGGGCTGACCCGGCTAGCTAGTTGAGCTAGTACAGGCTAATAACAAGAAGCAAGTTTATGAGCTTTAACTGCACATAAAGAAGAAAAGAAACTGGCAAAATAAAATATGATCGTAGACTGCAGAATCTACATGTTAACATAATTGGTAAAATGACCAGAACAACAGTCATTCATTAACTTATCTGGGATTATTAAGCAGACACTCTGTGAAATGAATGGTGGTCTATGGGGAAAAATTCATTGTTTGGAACTATTCGCTGCTCCGTGACCCAAGTGACTTCCACATTCCACAGTTTTTATAGAAGGCTATCGGACTGTCGCAACTATCATATTATACGGCTATGGTAAACCCAGCCTTGACATCCACCTGCTGCACTGTTATTCGCCAGCAAAACGGATCCAATCCAATCAAGTTTCCTGCCACAGCTGTCCATCAGCAAACATGTTGTGGAGACACTGTGTACCTTAGCCAGGCAAATGTTCAACTCCCCACCTGATCCAGACCATTGCGGAACCAGATTTGGATCACTAAAAATATACAAGCAGTCTATTTTTGACAGATGCCGGATCCAGTCTGCAAGGAAAAGCCCTGGTGTATACTGTACATTTGTTCATTAAAAACTATTGAAGGATCGTCCGTTATTTTCTGAGGTCTACTCCTCCACCACTGTTCCAGTGATAGGGAAATTTTATATTTTGTAACTTCTGTTGCCTCAGTGTCTGTGTGAAATGTACAAGGTTGAGGCAGCTGGACATTTATCTCTTTGTTTTTGTATGCATGTACTGTATTGTTATGAGTATGTCTGAGAAGGAGACAGCTTAGAAGAACCAGCCTGAACTAGATATTCTCTCACGGACAGTCTTGAGATAGCAGGGTGCTTAAATGACTGAAAGTTGTGTGTGTGAATCAGAATGATGCACAGATAGACACTGAGGCTGCTGTGTATTGTTCTCCACTGGCCAGTGCAAATTAAATTTTGCTGAAACTTTAATCCTGCCTGATTTTTTTTTTTTTTTTTGACTACTGGTTGAAAGAATTTTTCCAAAATACTTGGCGCACCAAACAAGGGATTCCATATACTCCTCTCCTCCTGGTTCCGGTGTTTTTGGACCGAGACAGCTAGTGCACAGCTGCTGAGAAGACCTCCCCCACCGAACCCAAAGGATCAGCTTTCAGGAAGTGAGGCAAGGTCCAAATGCGCTGGGAGAGGACCAGAGGGTGACGGAGCTGAACACAGGCAGACTGAAGTGAGTAAATTAAATTAGTAATGGTTTATAGACGTCTTGCGGCGGGTTCGAGTCCAGTCGTTGTAATTATGCATAAAAGTTGAGATAAAGTACCGTTGGTTTGAGTCCGGCCGGGTAAACGTACCGCGGGTATAGCCCGCTCGGTGAAAAATGCATTTTTATCGAGGTTCGTTCTAGTCTAATCTGGGAAGTGACCAGTGTGGAGGCAGCACGTGGAAGGATACAGAGTACCACGGAGTGATATCAACGCTCAAAAAAAAAAAAAAAAAGAAAAAAAAATAGAGAAAAACCTAGAAAAAATAATTATAATAAGAAATACCTTTAAAATAAAGAAAAATAACTTTAATATAATGAGGGATAACCATAATATAATAACAATAACTAAAATACCATAAGATATAACTTAAAAAAATCTTAAAATAGAATAAAATAGCCTTAAACTAAGATAAAATAATAAATAAATTAAAATAAATTACTGCAGTTTGTTTGTCTGGTCATTTGTGTGTTTGTGCATGTGTGTGTTTTAATAAATAATGTCTTTATGGTTTTGTTTTGATTAAAAAAGGGCAGCTGCCATGGCAGAGGCAGAGACCGCGAGAGGCAGGAAGAGAGTGAGACTTGCGACGTGGCAGAAGGAAGGACAGCAGATTTGTGCATGGGAGAGATAAGGATGGTGCTCGGCATGTGGCAAAGTGGCAAAAATGTTTTGGTTTTCAAGACGGCAGAAGGTGATTGACTGTGAAATCCTTGGGTTGCAAGGTCTGCTTATTATAAGCAGCTTTGGGATTGTTTTCTAATGTGTGTGTGCTTATTTGGGCTTGCTATGGTATGTGTGTGTATATGTGTGAGAGAGGACTAACTTGTGTCACACTGAACTGGGGATTTTGTTAAGATGAAATGTATTAGATATCTCAAGATACTTTTGACAGTAATTTCTTTTTGTTGTGCAGTTTTCTGTGGATTTTTCTTGCTTTGTGATAGTTTTTACTTGTGTTAAGCAATTTGATCTTGTTTTGTTGGTAGATTTTTTATATTATTATTTTTTAACTAACATTATCTATTGCCAGAACTTTTATTGCTTATTTTAAGTAAAATTATCTGATGGCAGAGCAGGAAAATTGATTTTTTGGGATTGCTTGGGTTAGGGCTGACTTGGAGCTTGTGACGGGATGGAATATGGAAAAAAATCTCAAAGTAAGAGTGGGAGCCCTTACAGCAATTCCCATATGTAAAAATATACGAGGCAAAAATATGGTGATGAAAGTGTTTGGCTTGTGTCTATCTGGTCTGAAATGGGTTTTCCAGATGGAGGATCATTTAGTCTCCACCAATTACATTATCTGAAAGAAAAGTTAGATGAGAAAAAGCAGAAAATGAGAACGTATGGGTAACCCCCACAACAGCCACGGACAAGCAGAGCGCTCAGCGGGAGCAATTAACATAGCAGTGTGATCTATGGACTGATAACAATATGTAGATGTGCCTTGTAACCTCTTTTGTCCTACAGCTCCGGAGCGGAGGCGAATTCCGGCCAGTAATCTTCCTATTGTTATGTTTGACTTCCTGCTCTGTACTCAAATGCAAATGTCCCATGCCTTCTTGCAGTTTCTTTGATGATAACATGCCTTTCATGTGTTGTCTGTAGTAGGGTATAAAAACTGCATTGCTCTGTAACTCTCTCTCTCTCTGAGCACCACTTCTGACTACACGCATTGCCTGTATCTGCTGAGGAGAGCCTCCGGGCTTGCTCCGGCGCGCAAGCACGGCGCTGGAGTGAGTTCTCGTGATGGCGGTATGATTAATAAACTCCCTTAAAAACTTTCAGTTCACTGCATATTATTCTTCCGCCACATTGGTGACCCCAAGAAAGAACACGCTGACGACGAACGACGCAGCCCCGGCGGTGACTCTCCGACGACAAGCGAATGCAGCAGCCTGACGCAAATGATCTGCCCTCCCTTCTGCCACAGGGGAGACCTTGACGCAGAGCCACCACCAGGCGAAACTCTCCGGAGATCACCCACGACCAGGAAAGCTGCAGAAAGCTTCATGGTGAGATCTGCACGCCTGAGATCTGTACATCCACACTGGGACCGGCCGCTCTCACAGCTCCTCCACACGAGAGCGCATGCACCTCGTCCTCTCTCCACGACGGCGACCTCCAGGGCCGACGGAGAATGCAGCGCGTGGACCTGAACACACCACGACCCGACACAGCGAACGACGCAACAGCTTACAGGGATGACCATCGGCGCCGACGACGCTGATCTCCAGCAAGCTCCCTGACCCTGACTCGCCTCTACAGCGGACCTGCCATGCACCGAACCCCGCACGCACTCCGGGGGGTTATGAGGACAGCGCACCACGCACGGGACAATACCGGCTCCACACAGACCGCCATTGTCCTTCGCCGCTGCACACAGAACCTTCAGGGCTGCTCACACACCTGAAGCACGCACGCAGCTCGCTGACAGGATTTTCTAATGGTCTCAGCCACGGCGCACAAGAGAATTCAGCCATCAGCTTTCCCCGAGGACTTTAGGGCTGCGCGCGCACCTAAAGTCAACACGCCAAGTCCCTCACAGCTGCAGCTCCTTTTTTTTTTCTTCATGGCCGCTAGAGGAGTCAGAGACAAATTTTTCTTCTTACAGCTGCTGTGGACCTCCGCACGTTCAACGGGACAGCCCCTCAACATCGCGGATCCACAGGCAATTTTTGCGCGGCCCAGACAATTTTGCCGTCCCAGGCCGGCACTCGCTACCCCCACCCCCCCTCCCTCCACCGCCGCCTGCAGCGAGCCTTCCCCGCAGCTCGCTACCAAAGCCGGACTATCAAGGCCTCAGCTCCCCGCTGTGCCCTCTGGGGGGGAGTGTATGGGAAACCCCCACAACAGCCACGGACAAGCAGAGCGCTCAGCGGGAGCAATTAACATAGCAGTGTGATCTGATAACAATATGTAGATGTGCCTTGTAATCTCTTTTGTCCTACAGCTCCGGAGCAGAGCCGAATTCCGGCCAGTAATCTTCCTATTGTTATGTTTGACTTCCTGCTCTGTACTCAAATGCAAATGTCCCATGCCTTCCTGCAGTTTCTTTGATGATAACATGCCTTTCATGTATTGTCTGTAGTGGGGTATAAAAACTGCATTGCTCTGTAACTCTCTCTCTCTCTGACCACCACTTCTGACTACACGCATTGCCTGTATCTGCTGAGGAGAGCCTCCGGGCTCGCTCCGGCGCGCATGCACGGCGCTGGAGTGAGTTCTCGTGATGGCGGTATGATTAATAAACTCCCTTAAAAACTCTCAGTTTGCTCCTTATTATTTCATGCCGCCACAAACGTATGATAAATAAAAGAGAGCTCATTCCATCTAAATAAATTATGACATCATGTACATGAAAAGTAAATTAGTTTCATATCACATTGTGTGACAATGTGTTTGTATGAAAATGTGTGAGAAAGTGTACACAAGAAGTTGCAAAAGTGAAAACAAAAGCCTATTTGCTAACTATATACTTGATATTTATTTTGCCAACAGTATCTGGTTTGAATCAATTAGAGGTGTGGGCTATTAAAATGCTGTTTGACCCCACGCATTAGAGCAAAGTCAGAAGGATTTCAAATAAATAAATATTAGAAAAAAAACTGAAACTAGGGCCCCGTGGATGTATTTTTCTTTAAATGAATGTGTTTTCTTCTTTTGATTTTTATTTTTTCTCTTCTCGACATACCTTTTTGCCCGGTTTGGATTTTTAGTAATAATTCTGTGGCTCACATTTTACATTTTATTTCCATTTTTTGTTGAACAATCTGTGGAATGTCTGGTGGGGAAGGAGCCTGAGCTGGTGTACGAGGTTGAGAGATACTGGCTAGATATGTTCGGCGCAAGATGGCGGCGCGTGCACAACGCGAGGCTCAGCGTCCTACCAGATTCTGGGGACTAGCAGTGTTATTTCTGCTCATTTCGGGTATGTTCGTTCAGAACAGCTCTGCTTTTACATCTTACACCCGAGATGAGCTTTTGAATATTGGTTTACAAAACAACGATAACGACCTTTTTATCAGCAACCTACGTCTGAATCTACGTCTCATCCCGGAGCTCTAGAGAACTCCCGACGCTCGGCAGGCTTCCCGGCCGACCGGAAGTGCTCGCAGGCGGCGTAAGGACCGTAAACAAAGGAGGGGTAAGCGCGGTGGGCTAAGAGCTAAGCTAAAGCTAACACCGCACCGGCTATCGCTACCCAGTATTTTCCTTGCTAATGTACGGTCTCTGGCGAGCAAAATGAGTGAACTACGGCTTCGGATCACCAACAATAAGAAACTTATGAACTGCAATATCATGATTTTTACGGAAACATGGCTTCACAGTGGAATACCCGACAATGCTATCGAGCTAGCCGGCCTACACACGCTCCGGGCAGACAGAGCAGCAGTTGACTCCGGTAAGACAAAAGGGGGGCGGATTGTGCATTTATATTAACAAGGCTTGGTGCACGAACTCTGTCACTGTTGAGAGACACTGCTCAGCTAACCTGGAGTTTCTCATGGTTAAATGTAGACCTTTCTATCTGCCACGCGAGTTCACTTGTACCATCATAACAGCCGCTTACATTTCTCCGGATGCTAATGCTAAGCTTGCTATGAAAGAACTGCATGCAGCTATTAGCAAACAACAAACTGCACACCCAGAGGCAGCATTTATTGTGGCGGGTGATTTTAACCACTCTAACCTCAAGACAGTGCTTCCTAAATTCTACCAGCATGTCTCCTGTCACACAAGAGGGGACAAAACATTGGACCATGTTTACACCAATATTGTGGGAGCCTACACAGCAACTCCCCTCCCCCACCTAGGTCAGTCTGATCATTTATCCTTGTTCCTTACCCCCAAGTATGTACCGCTCATCAACCGGGTGAAGCCATCAGTGAGGACCATCAAAGTGTGGCCAGAGGGGGTTGACTCTGTACTCCAGGAGAAGTTTAGGAACACAGACTGGAGTATGTTCACCTCTCAGGCTACCTGTGGCTCCCACATAAACATCAACTCTTACACCCACTCAGTCCTGGACCATATCAACACCACTATTGACAGTGTCACCACGGAAAGACAGATCACCACGTACCCAAATCAGAAGCCGTGGATGAACAGAGAAGTGTGACTTCTGCTAAAAGCACGTAACAATGCCTTTAGATCTGGTGATGCACAGGCCTACAGTTCATCCAGGGCAGATCTGAAGAGGGGCATCAAGAAGGCCAAGCACAGCTACAAGATGAAGGTGGAGGAACATTTTGGGGACTCTGACCCCCGACGTATGTGGCAGGGCATTCAAGCTATCTCTGATTATAAGCCCAGCAACTCCATACCTATAGCCATGACTGTGCCCTTTCTCAATGAGCTAAATAACTTCTATGCTCGTTTTGACAAGGACAACAATGGAAAGAACATCAATTTCCCACCCTCTGATGACCTCCACCACCTCACACTCACCCACACCGACGTCCGTAATGCACTGAGTTATGTCAACGTACGTAAGGCTGCTGGCCCTGATGGCATTCCTGGGCGTGTGCTGAGGGCATGCGCTGAGCAGCTGGCAGGGGTCTTCACAGACATCTTCAATCTGTCCCTGGCCCAGGCCGTGGTACCAGCGTGCTTCAAGACCACTTCAATAGTACCAGTGCCGAAACATTCAACACCATCGTGCCTAAATGACTATCGCCCTGTGGCACTGACGCCCATAGTCATGAAATGCTTTGAGCGACTGGTCTTGGCACAGCTCAAAAAAGGCCTGCCCCCTACACTGGACCCTCATCAGTTTGCCTACCGGAGCAACAGGAGTACAGAGGATGCGGTTTCTACAGCGCTGCACTATGTACTCTCACACCTGGATGACAAGAACACCTACGCAAGAATGCTGTTTATTGACTTCAGCTCAGCATTCAACACAGTTATCCCCTCCAAGTTGCTCACCAAACTTGGGGACCTGGGAATCAGTACCTCCACCTGCAACTGGATCATGGATTTTCTGACCAACAGACCCCAGCATGTTAGGTCAGGCCCCAACCGTTCTTCCGTCATCACACTCAACACTGGTGTACCACAGGGCTGTGTGCTCAGCCCATTCCTCTACTCCCTCTACACCCATGACTGCAGGCCTATGTATGGATCCAGTTCCATCATAAAGTTCGCAGATGACACCACGGTGATTGGACTCATCAGGGACAACGACGAGTCAGATTACAGGGCAGAGGTTGAGCACTTGGCTACTTGGTGCGCTGACAATAACCTACTCCTTAACACCAGCAAAACCAAGGAGCTCATAGTGGACTACAGGAAGGAGAGGGAAGAGACACATGACCCCATCCATATCAATGGCATAGCTGTTGAACGTGTCCCCAGCTTCAAATTCCTGGGGACCCACATCTCGGAGGACCTGTCCTGGTCAGTTAACAACACCAGCCTGATCAAGAAGGCCCATCAGCGCCTCTTCTTCTTGAGGACATTGAAGAAAAACCATCTGTCAACTGACATCCTGGGCAACTTCTACCGCTGCTTGATAGAGAGCACCCTGACCAACTGTATCACACTCTGGTATGGGAGCTGCTCTGTAGCTGACCACAAGGCGCTGCAGCGGGTGGTGAAAACCGCCCAACGCATCACAGGGACTCCACTTCCAGCTATAGAGGATGTCTACAGGAAAAGATGTCTGCGCCGGGCACGCAGCATTCTTAGGGACTCCAACCATCCTGCTCATGGACTGTTCCAGCTTCTCCCCTCCAGAAGACGTTTCAGAAGCCTTCGGACTAGAACCAGCAGGTTTAGGAACAGTTTCTTTCCAACAGCTGTCACGTTATTGAACTTAGTTCCCCGCTGACTCTCTTACAATCATCTTTTACCATCCTCACCTGTACATAACTGCATAACTACATAACTACATCTAACTTATTGCACATTATTTGCACATAACAGTACTTTTAACTTTCTGCACTGCTGCATATATTTGCATATATTTGCTTAAATTGCACATACTGTTAATTACCGTATATACTGCACTGCTGTCCTTTGCACTTCTGATTGGATGCCAAACTGTGTTTCGTTACCTCGTATTCATACATGTGTAATGACAATAAAGTTGAATCTAATCTAATCTAATCTAAATATAGTCAGTCTCACCTCAACACACAGCTCCGGTTCCGGAACCAGTCTCCTGGAGAGGGGCTGGAGCTTTGCCTTTTCTGGAGTTTCCCCGGGCGAGAGGCGACGAGCAGGGGTGGGTATTCTTGTATCACCCCACCTTGCTGCCTCTATATTGGAGTTTTCCCCGGTGGACGAAAGGGTTGCTTCCCTGCGCCTTCGGGTTGGGAAATGGGTCCTGACCATCATTTGTGCCTATGCACCAAATGATGTTTCAGAGTACCCACCTTTTTTGGAGTCTGTGACTGGGGTGCTGGAGGGTGCTCTTCTTGGAGACTCCATTGTCCTACTGGGGGACTTCAATGCGCACGTGGGCAATGACAGTGAAACCTGGAGGGGGGTGATTGGGAGGAACGGCCTGCCCGATCTGAACCCGAGTGGTGTTCAGTTATTGGACTTCTGTGCTAACCACAGTCTGTCCATAACGAACACCATGTTCAAGCATAAGGGTGTCCATATGTGCACCTGGCACCAGGACACCCTAGGTCGCAGGTCGATGATCGATTTTGTTATCGTATCATCAGACCTGCGACCGTATGTCTTGGACACCCGAGTAAAGAGAGGTGCAGAGCTGTCAACTGATCACCACCTGGTGGTGAGTTGGATCCGATGGCAGGGGAGGAAGCCATTCAGACCTGGTAGACCCAAACGTATAGTGAGGGTGTGCTGGGAGCATCTGGCTGAGGCCCCTGTCCGGGAGGTCTTCAACTCCCACCTCCGGAAGAACTTCAACCACATTCCGAGGGAGTCTGGAGACATGGAGTCTGAATGGGCCATGTTCTCCACCTCTGTTGTTGAAGCGGCGGCCCAGAGCTACTGCCGCAAGGTGGTCGGTGCATCTCGTGGTGGCAACCCCCGAACCAAGTGGTGGACACCAGTGGTGAGGGGGGCCATTAGGCTGAAGAAGGAGTCCTATCAAGCTTGGCTGGCTTGTGGGACTCCCGAAGCTGCTGAGGTGTACTGGCAGGCCAAGCGGAGTGCAACTCGGGTGGTTGCTGAAGCAAAAACCTGGGTATGGGAGGAGTTCGGTGAGGCCATGGAACAAGACTTTCGGTCGGCCTCAAAGAGATTCTGTCAAATTGTCCAGCAGCTCAGGAGGGGAAAGCAGCTCCCCGTCCACACTGTGTATGGTGCGGATGGGACACTGTTGACTTCGACTGGGGATATCTTCGGGCAGTGGAAGGAGTACTTTGAGGATCTCCTCAATCCCACTGATACACCTTCCACAGAGGAAGCAGGGTTTGGGGACGAGGGGGATAACTCGCCTATCACAGGGGCTGAGGTCGCCAAGGTGGTTAAAAATCTCCTTGGTGGCCGGGCCCCGGGGGTGGACGAGATTCGCCCTGAGTACCTCAAGGCCCTGGATGTTGTTGGGCTGTCATGGTTGACACGCCTCTGCAACATTGCGTGGAGGTTGGGGGCAGTGCCTTTGGCATGGCAAACCGGGGTGGTGGCTCCTCTCTTCAAAAAAGGGGACCGGAGGGTGTGCTCCAACTTTAGAGGGATCACACTCCTCAGCCTCCCTGGGAAGGTCTATGCCAAGGTACTGGAGAGGAGAGTCCGGCTGTTGGTCAAACCTCGGATTCAGGAGGAGCAATGTGGTTTTCGTCCTGGCCGTGGCACATCGGACCAGCTCTTTACCCTCTCGAGAATTCTTGAGGGTTCGTGGGAGTTTGCCCAACCAGTTTACATGTGTTTTGTGGACTTGGAGAAGGCATTTGACTGCGTCCCTCATGGATTTTTGTGGGGGGTGCTTCAGGAGTATGGGGTATCGGGCTTGTTGTTATGAGCTATTCGGTCTCTGTATGACCATTGTGAGAGTTTGGTTCGTATTGCCAACACTCGGTCGGAGTCATTCCCAGTGAGAGTTGGACTCCGCCAGGGCTGCCCTTTGTCACCAATCCTGTTCATAATTTTTATGGACAGGATTTCTAGGCGCAGCCAGGGAATGGAGGGTGTCATGCTTGGTGACCACAGGATCTCATCTCTGTTGTTTGCAGATGATGTTGTCCTGTTGGCTTCATCCAGCAATGACCTACAGCTCTTGCTGGGAGGGTTTTCCGCTGAGTGTGAAGCGGCTGGAATGAGAATCAGCACCTCCAAGTCCGAGTCCGTGGTCCTCAGCCGGAAAAAGGTGGATTGTCCTCTCTGGGTTGGGGACTGGCTTCTGCCCCAAGTGGAGGAGTTTAAGTATCTTGGGGTCTTGTTCACGAGTGAGGGGAAAATGGAGCGAGAGATTGACAGACGGATTGGAGCAGTATCTGCAGTGATGCAGACGTTGTACCGGTCTGTTGTGGTGAAGAGGGAGCTGAGTTCTAAGGCAAAGCTGTCGATTTACCAGTCAATCTACGTTCCTACTCTCACCTATGGTCACGAGCTTTGGGTAATGACCGAAAGAACGAGATTGCGGATACAAGCGGCTGAAATGAGCTTTCTCCGTAGGATTGCTGGACTCACCCTCAGAGATAGGGTGAGAAGCTCAGTCATCCGGGAGAGGCTCAGAGTAGAACCGCTGCTCCTCCACATTGAAAGGAGTCAGTTGAGGTGGTATGGGCATCTGATTAGGATGCCTCCTGGACGCCTCCCACTTGAGGTGTTTCAGGCACGTCCCACTGGGAGGAGACCCCGGGGCAGACCCAGGACACGGTGGAGAGACTATGTTTCCCAGCTGGTCTGGGAATGCCTTGGTATCCTCTCTGAAGAGCTGGAGCAGGTGGCGGGGGAGAGGGAAGTCTTGGCTTCTCTGCTTGAACTGCTGCCTCCGGGACCCAGACCTCCGGAAAAGCGGTAGAAGATGGATGGATGGATGGATGGATGAATCCTTGGACTCAAGTCCAAGGATGCAGAAATTCATATGGCCCTATGAATAAAATCATGTTTTATTTTATTTTGGTTTATTTTGTTTTATTTTAGGTTCATTGTGGTTCATAAAGGAAACATGAAACTCCCATCATATTCTGCACATGGAGCTGAATTAGTTGTTCTAACCGAGGCTTATAAATTAGGCCAGGGAAAAGCACTCACAGTATACACTGATAGTCAATGTGTTTTTTTTTTCCCACAAGGTCACACAGGAGATCACGCCTCAGCATCTCTCTTTTTTTTTTTTTTTTTTTTACATTGACAGAACAACTATCACATGACATGCTCACTAACGCCCAGGAAACATCACCACAAGCTGCAATTTATCCCTGGATAAAAAAAGGGGCAACATATGACAACACAATAGTATCATTGATCAAGGTATGGATAAATGTATACAGCATCTATATACAGCATTATGGCCTAATTCACCCTTTTCTTCGTACTTAAAAATCTTATAATTCTACACATTTTTAATCAATTTCAAGGAATCCATTAATCCAACTTCTTCCGCTTACTCCTTTTCTGATCATGGGGTGGGGGGTGGGGGGGCTGGAGCCTATCCCAGCATCTTTGGGTGAGAGGCAGGGTACACCCTGGACAGATCACCAGTCCATTGCAGAGCCAACACAGAGAGACAGACAACCATTCACTCTCACAGTCATACCTAAGGACAATTTAGAATCCCCACTTTGATGCCAATTAAGCTAACTTGCATGTTTTTTGGCATGACGGAGGAAACCGGAGAAATCCCAGAGTAAACCCACGCAGACACGGGGAGAACATGCAAACTCCACACAGATCACTGTTGGTCAGGGGCTGGGATCGAACACAGGATCCCCCAACCAAGGGTGAGTTGCTTTTCTGCTGCAGTGTTAACCACTCCGCCACCGCGCTGCCCTATTTCAAGGAATCACATATTCTAATTGTATTAAAACAGTAACCTCACAGAATGACACCCACAACAGAGAAACAGTGGCATTTTATTTAAGTCCTAGTTTTAATTTTTATGTGGATGATATATGAACAGAATATACATCTCAGGAATCTTTTTCTGCTTTGTTGTTTTTTTAGGGGAGAACTGAACCATGGCAGACCAGTGCTATCTTTATTGGCTCATTGCTTCCCTCACCCCAGCATCATCACCCAGTGTCAACACCGATGTCATCACCAAATCCATCCATCAACCAGCACTGCAGCATGCACACTTCCTGAATGAGCAGCTTTCTAGCACAAAGGACAAAGAACTCTCTTGCTAGTCATCGGTGGGTGGCTGAAGACAACAACAGGCTAGCAGTGCTTTGCTTGTGGCAATTGTCTGTAACCAAGAACTACTTAGTGACAAACATAACTCCACCTCTGTGTGTCGTTTGTGGCAATCGTCTCCAAGAACTGCTGAGTAAAATAACCCCACCTCTGTAAGTGGGTCATGAACATTTTTTGGTCTTTGTGTGTGTGCCTTAGATATGATAACAGCTGAGAGCCGAAGAATGGATAAAACAATGATTAGATGGACATTCTCTGGGTGCGGAAGAGAGGGACAAATGGACACTGTTTGCCATGGTTTACTAACCCAACAGTTAAGATTAAAAAAAAAAACAACTGTGGTAAAACGCACCTACACCAACAATTTTTTTTTGTTTGTTCATTTTGTTGTTTTTTTCAATTTAATACGTATACAATTTAAAAATACAATTTAATACGTATACAAATACGTATATTTTTTTTATACGTATATTTTTATACGTAGGACAATAGTCAGACAAAGTACATACACATTTGAGATATAGTTTACAGTAATGAGTATACAAATGCACTAGCACACAGTAATAAGTATTTCTTAAGTAATCACACCTTTACTAGGACAAAAGAAAAATAATGCTAATAATAATAATAATGCACTCACGCTTAATTGATTACACACCAGAAAGATTACAGACCAGAACTGAAGTAGACAGGTGAGTGAATGTGTGAATGAGTGAACGAATACTTGACTAGCTGCAAACCAGAGAAAGAAAAGTGTTTAAACCACGGGTGTTGATAAATTTTAATCAAGAGTAATGTGCAACATTATTTAAAATGGCAGCAAACGAGTTTGAGATAATGGTTAACATTTTAACATCTAAATATACTTCTGAAGTGTAAAAGTGTAAAAGTATATGCTTATATTTGAATTTCAAAATGATAATTACTAAAAGTTTCATCTAAACCATGCATGGAATAAATATATTTTGAGATCAAGATGACAAAAATAGAAACTGAAGAGCTCTTCCATTGCCTAAAAATTAAGACTCTTACTCATACCCTTCTTAGATTTCTGCCTTCAAGGGTTACTACAAAATAAATAACAAGTACGACACTTGGATACAATAACAATGTTTTTCTTTTTTTCTTTTTGAGACACTGAGACCTTAGCTTTATTAGAATTCATGTCCTAAGAGACAGTGATAGTCAGTGTTTCATGAGATGTTTTGACTCCATGGTTAAGTAAAGATAATATTGATGAAGGATCCTTTCTATCAGCATGCTTAATCAAAATGCAAGCTCCCCTGATGACACACTGTCAGTAGGAAAAAGGCCTCAAGACAATCTGAATGAAATATAGTTTGATTCTAAAGTAAACTGACTATTGACATTTTGAAGTTTGATCTTTAGATACTGGACTTAGATGACCTGATTATTACATTTAGAATGACTTCAGATGACACATAATCTACCTTCTGCTACCTTTTCTGTTTGATGTTTGTTTAGTCCTGAATTGTTTATGTTGTCTACCTCCACTTGGGATGATGTAGGGAAGGAAAAAGGGGGGGGGGGCAGCAATGCCTGGAATATACTTCAGGAACAGTTTCCTTATTTGCTGGCAATTGTTTTATTTTTGTTTTTGTTTTTTTTTCCCCTATATATTCACTTTGAGACAACATTATAGGGTTTAGCAAATCTCATTAATTTAGAGACAAAATTGATTAAATTTTGATTGGTTTAAGATACATTGCTATAAAAGAAGACATTTAATTCCCTCAGCCTACTCAGAGTTATTATCCGAATTTGCCAAATTCTTAGCTGATTTAGTGCTGAAATCAGATAGAATAATTATAGTAGGGGACTTTAATACACATGTACAGTAGATGTAGATAGTGATTGTCTTAATATGGCATTTAATTCAATATGAGACTCGATAGGGTTTTCTCAGAAAGTAGGAAATTCTACCCATTATCTCCACCACACATTGGACCTTGTTCTGACATATGGCATAGAAATAGAAAATCTGGTAGTGTCTCCTCATAACCCTGTACTGTCAAACCATTGTCTGTTAACAGTAGAAGACCCAGACATTAGCCCTCTTGTGGCCACTTGATGGTCCCCCTATGGGTTTTCTAGCCAAAAAGGCCAAATGGCCCCTCGCTGGGACTTCTAGTGTTAACATTTGATTTTACTTTTTCTGACTATTTGGGGTTGCTTCCCTGCGCCTTCGGGTTGGGAAACGGGTCCTGACCATCATTTCTGCCTATGCAACGAATGATGTTTCAGAGTACCTACCCTTTTTGGAGTCTCTGACTGGGGTGCTGGAGGGTGCTCCTCTTGGAGACTCCATTGTCCTACTGGGGGACTTCAATGCACACATGGGCAATGACAGTGAAAGCTGGAGGGGGATGATTGGGAGGAACAGCCTGCCCGATCTGAACCCGAGTGGTGTTCAGTTATTGGACTTCTGTGCTAACCACAGTTTGTCCATAACGAACACCATGTTCAAGCATAAGGGTGTCCATATGTGCACCTGGCACCAGGACACCCTAGGTTGCAGGTCGATGATCGATTTTGTTATCATGTCATCAGACCTGCGACCGTATGTCTTGGACACCCGAGTAAAGAGAGGTGCAGAGCTGTCAATTGATCACCACCTGGTGGTGAGTTGGATCCGATGGCAGGGGAGGAAGCCATTCAGACCTGGTAGACCCAAACGTATAGTGAGGATGTGCTGGGAACGTCTGGCTGAGGCCCCTGTCCGGGAGGTCTTCAACTCCCACCTCCGGAAGAACTTCAACTACATTCTGAGGGAGTCTGGAGACATGGAGTCTGAATGGGCCATGTTCTCCACCTCTGTTGTTGAAGCGGCGGCCCAGAGCTGCGGCCGCAAGGTGGTCGGTGCATCTCGTGGTGGCAACCCCCGAACCTAGTGGTGGACACCAGTGGTGAGGGGGGCCATTAAGCTGAAGAAGGAGTCCTGAAGAGGGAGCTGAGTTCTAAGGCAAAGCTGTCGATTTACCAGTCAATCTACGTTCCTACTCTCACCTATGGTCACGAGCTTTGGGTAATGACCGAGAGAACGAGATCGCGGATACAAGCGGCTGAAATGAGCTTTCTCCGTAGGATTGCTGGACTCACCCTCAGAGATATGGTGAGGATCTCAGTCATCCGGGAGAGGCTCAGAGTAGAACTGCTGCTCCTCCACATTGAAAGGAGTCAGTTGAGGTGGTATGGGTATCTGATTAGGATGCCTCCTGGACGCCTCCCACTGGGAGGAGACCCTGGGGCAGACCCAGGACTCGGTGGAGAGACTATGTCTCCCAGCTGGTCTGGGAACGCCTTGGCATCCTCTCTGAAGTGCTGGAGCAGGTGGCTGGGGAGAGGGAAGTCTGGGCTTCTCTGCTTGAACTGCTGCCTCTGCAACCCGGACCTCCGGAAAAGCGGTAGAAGATGGATGGATGGATGGACTATTTGGCTCCTAAAGAAAAATATTACTACAGCAGATGCCTCTCAGATGATGTTGTTACCAAATTTATGCAGATTGTCTCCTCTACGCCATGTGTCAACACAACGGAAATAAGCTATAGACAGCTTGATCCTTCTGTAATTGATAGCATGGTAGATAGTGCTACGGCTTCTCTGCATCAGACTCGAGACTCGGTGGCCCCTTTAAAAAAAGAAAAAGTCCAATCAGACATTTCTAACTCCTTGGTTCACCAAAGAAACTAGTAGCTTAAAACAGAAGACTCGTCATTTAGAAAGAAAATGGTGCTCCACTAATTTAGATGAATTCTATATAGCTTGGAGAAATCATCTTTTAATTTTTAAAAAAATCTCTTAGAAAAGCTAGAACAAGTTATTATTCTGCATTAATAGAAGAGAACAAGAATAATCCTAGGTTTTTTTTTTGTTTTGTTTTGTTTTGTTTTTTTTTTGTTTTGTTTTTTTCAGCACTGTAGCCAGGCTGACAAAGAGTCAGGACTCTGTCAATCCTAGCATTCCCTTAGAACTTACTAGTCAGGACTTTATGAACTTTTTCAATAATAAAATTTCATCTATCAGAGTTAAAATCAGTCTGATTCTTCCCACCATTAACTTAAATACAATAACTACTACAACTCCTTCAATTGATATCGGTTTGGATGAGTTTACTCCAAATGACCTTTTAGAGTTAGATAAAATTATTTCCTCATCCAAGCCTTCAATTTGTCTTTTAGACCCTATTCCTACCAGGTTATTTAAAGAAGACTTCCCATTTATTGGTACCTCTATTCTTCAAATAATCAATTCTTCATTAACATTAGGCCATGCACCGCAGGCTTTTAAAACTGCTGTAATTAAACCCTTACTCAAAAAGCCAACACCGGATCCAGGAGTTTTAGTGAACTATAGACCAATCTCTAATCTGCCTTTCATTTCAAAAATCTTAGAAAGAGTTGTTGCTGCACAATTATTTGACCACTTGCTGGGAAATCGTTTATTTGAAGAGTTTGAGTCTGGGTTTAGAATCCATCATAGTACTGAAACAGCCTTGGTGAAGGTCACTAATGACCTCCTTATCGCATGTGATAATGGACTTGTTTCTGTACTTGTCCTTTTAGACCTTGGTGCAGCTTTTGATACTATCGATCATAATATTGTACTTGATAGATTAGAAGACTATGTTGGACTTAATGGAACTTTGTTGCAGTGGTTTAAATCTTATTTATCTGATAGGTTCCAGTTTGTTCATGTCAGTAATGAGTTTTCTTTCAACTGAGTTCCACAGGGATCTGTGCTAAGCCCTACTCTTTTTAGTTTATATATGCTTCCCTTAGGTAACATTATTAGAAAGTACTGTATACATTTTTATTGTTATGCAGATAACATGCAATTATACCTGTCAATGAAGCCAGATGATAGTAATCAATTAGCCAAGTTAGAAGCCTGTCTTAAGGAAATCAAAGCTTGGATGACTTGTAATTTCCTGCTATTAAATGAAGATAAGACTGAAGTCATTCTAGTTGGTCCAAAAAACCTTAGAAATACCTTTCCAAATCAAACTCTTTGTTAGGATGTGGTTACTCTTTCTCTTAATAGTTCTGTGAGGAACCTTGGAGTTATTTTTGATCAAGATCTGTTTTTTAATTCACATATTAAATTTGTTTCTAAAACTGCTTTCTATCATTTGCGTAATATTGCCAAGATGAGGAGCATCTTGTCTCAGAATGATGCTGAGAAACTGATTCTGTTATGGATGTCCCTTACGGGGCATCAATGAGACACTATAGGTCAACCAGTGAGTTTACATGTTTTATTAACAAAAGGTAAAATGACGAAATAAATAGCCACGTGGGGCAAAAACACAAACAACGACTAAGGCTCCAGACAATTGGCTTAGAGGAGGAATACACAGACTAGGAATAACACTTACTGAGAGTGATGAATCAAAAAGAAGACTGGAGTCGGGGTTAGGGACTCCAGCCCAACGTTGTGTGGGTCCAACGTTATGTGAGGTCAGAGCCAGGAGTAAGCCTCAGCTGTTCCCTTAAATGAAAACTAAGGACCAATCAGAAAAATGGGAATGAAATCAATGAAATGAAATCCAGCTGTCACGGTGCGGCCCAGCTCTGATAGTCGGAAGTCCTGCCGTGACGCTGTCAAAACAAAAGCCCTGGAAGGCCATATGACAACACAGAGAAGAACGGAGAAAATACTGGACAATCCAAGCGCGGACGGAATCAGCGCTCAGGCCATCACAGATCCACACTTTCGTTGACTCTAGATTAGATTATTGTAACTCTTTATTATCAGGTTGCCCTAAAACATCTTTAAAAAGACTTCAGTTGATCCAAAATGCTGCAGCAAGAGTTTTAACAGGTACTAGAAAGACAGATCATATCTCTCCGGTTCTGGCCTCCCTTCATTGGCTTCCTATAGAGTTTAGAATTAAGTTTAAAATCCTTCTTGTCACTTGCAAAGTTCTAAATAATCAGGCCCCTTTTTATTTAAAAGATCTGATTCTACCCTGTTATCCAACCAGAGCATGACACTCCCAAAATGCTGGATTATTTGTAATACCTAGAATCTCCATAAGTACAATGGGAGGCAGAGCCTTCAGTTATCAAGCTCCTTTCCTGGTGGAACCAGCTGCCAGTCTGGATTCGGGAGTCAGACTCGATCTGTGTGTGTGTGTTGGTGTGTGTGTGTGTGTGTGTGTGTGTGTGTGTGTGTGTGTGTGTGTGTGTATGTGTGTGTATATATATATATATATATATATATATATATATATATACTACCGTTCAAAAGTTTGGGGTCACCCAGACAGTTATTTTGTGTTTTCCATGAAAAGTCACACTTATTTACCACCGTGAGCTGTAAAATGAATAGAAAATATAGTCAAGACATTGACAATGTTAGAAATAATGATTTGTATTTGAAATAATAATTTTTTCTTTCAAACTTTGCTTTCGTCAAAGAATCCTCCATTTGCAGCAATTACAGCATTGCAGACCCAACATGATTGCACAAGGGTTTTCTAATCATCCATTAGCCTTCTGACGCAATGAGCAAACACACTGTACCATTAGAACACTGGAGTGATAGTTGCTGGAAATGGGCCTCTATACACCTATGTAGATATTGCACCAAAAACCAGACATTTGCAGCTATAATAGTCATTTACCACATTAGCAATGTATAGAGTGTATTTCTGATTAGTTTAAAGTTATCTTCATTGAAAAAAAGTGCTTTTCTTTCAAAAATAAGGACATTTCTAAGTGACCCCAAACTTTTGAACGGTAGTGTATATATATATATATAATTTTTAAAGGAATTTTTGTATGCCTGATAAGAATGGGAATTTCTAAATTAATAAATTAGTAAGTTAAAAGGGTATTTTACTGAATCCATTAATAACTTGGTAGGATGAATGAGGAACTTTGTTGAATTTAAACCAAAGTTGATGAATTTAATGACCTTTTAACAGACTGGTAAACAGGAAAAAAATGAAGCTGAAGAAAGTTAAATACTGACATAAACGGTGAGTATAGTATGGCTAAATGAAATCTAGAAAATTACTGGCTTTAACATTCATTATAGGTCTGAGGAAAATGCAGACCAAGGGACCATCAAGCAGGTAAGTAAGTGTCAATTTTTCTTTGAGGTAAACTCTTACTGGTTGCATGAACACTGACTAAAATCCTGAGCTTAATCTGCCACCTTTAATCCATCCCATCACAGAAACTACTAATATGTGAATGATGACTAACCTTTAAGCTTGCCTTGCCATGTCTACCCTTGAAACATAGCATTTTTTGCACAATAACACATTTCAAATGAATTGGGTTTAGATTGTATACAGGTAAGTGGTAAGTATTTAGAGATCTGGTTCTTTTTTGTTTTGTTTTCTCCATAGATAAAAGCAATAAACAAAATAAAGCTAAAAAGATGTTTCTCCTGTTGGTGAGTAAAAATTTAATTTCTCCAAGATTAAAGTGAGAGCAGACAGAAAATGAAAGAAATATGATTTAACAACGTTAAATGCTCTTATCTTAATCCTAATGATCTGTAATCTATTATGCACTCTGAGTTACAGTTTTTGTATGAAAAGAGCTACACAAATATAGCTTTGATTGATTGATTAACAGATAGGATCTGATAATACATTTGCAAATCTGGTCAGGTTTGGAGTTTATTTTTATTTATTTAGCGAATGCAAAGTCCTTAAGCCAAGCAGTTGCCTCCTGGTTTGCTGTATGGAGGGTGTGTAATCCTCCTTCCAGTCTTTGGAGCGGGCAAGCCTCTATGATGTGTTCCATAGTTTGCTCCTCTCCACATGCGCACAGTGGGCTAGGGCTACTGCCCCATCTGTGAAGGCTGGCCAAGCAGGGGCCATGTCCAGTCCTGAAGCGATTGAGTGTAGACCACTGTCTCCTTGGGAGGTTGGTGCCCGGGACCTGTTGGTTGGGGTTTATCACCAGCTGTTTGTTTGGGACCTCCTTGGTTTCCCATTCCTCTTGCCAAGCTGTCTGGATGGTAAAGTCAGCTGGGGGAGGGTTTTTCCAAATCGGCCGTCTGGATGAAAGTCGGGCAGTGGGTGGGGTGTAGATATCTGCATGGATTGGTAAGTGAGGAAAATCTTTAACTTTTTGGAGCATCCTTTGAGTTAATGCTGCTCGCCGGATGTGTGGAGGGGCTATGTTTGACAGTACAGAGAGCCAGGGGAGTGGTGTTGAGCGGATTGTTCCAGTTATAGTTCTCATGGTTGAGTTGAGCTGGGTGTCTACATGGTGTGTGTAAGATGACCTGGACCAGACAGGGGCACAATATTCTGCTACAGAGTATGAAAGGGCCAGTGCTGAGGTGCGCAGGGTGGAGACTGCCGCCCCCCATTTTGCACCAGCGAGCTTGCAGAGCAGGTTGTTTCGTACTTTCACCTTAGCAGCCGTCCCCTTTAGATGTTCCTTGAAGGATAAGGTCCTATCAAGGGTCACTCCAAGATAAGTTGGATTTGGGGCATGCTTAAGCTTGAGTCCGCTCAGGTGGATGTTTAGTTCTTTGGTTTGGAGTAAAGCCTGATTATCGGCTGAATGATTGTGTGTGTGTCAAGAGGAGTGACCCTGGCACACTACACTGTTTGAAGGTTGAAAAGAACAGGAGACTCATTGAGGAAACTGAATAACTAACCAATGTGCAGATCAATTTGTCATACAGGTACATCTCAAAAAATTAGAACATCATGAAAAAGTTATCAACATTGGTGACATTGGTCTTGATAAAACACAGTGGACAAACACCAGCAGATGACATCTGTTCAGATAAAAGTACATTTTGCATTTCATTTGGAAATCAAAATCCCAGAGTCTAGAGAAAGAGTGGAAAGGCACAGAATCTAAGTTGCTTGAGGTTTAGTGTGATGTTTCCACAGTCAATGATGATTTGAGGAACCATGCCATCTGCTGGTGTTGGTCCACTGTGTTTTCTCACAACCAAAGTCACCGTATTCGTCTACCAGGAAATTTTAGAGCACTTCATGCTTTTCTCTGCTGATAAGCTTTATGGAGAAGCTGGTTTCATTTTCCAGAAGGACTTGGCACCCCCCCCCCCCACACCACCAAAAATATCAAAACCTGCTTTATTGACCATGGCATCACTGTGTTTGATTGGCCAGCAAACTCTCCTGACCTAAACCCCATAGAGAATCTATGGAGTATTGTCAAGAGGAAGATGAGAGACACCAGACCCAACAATGCAGATGAGCTGAAGGTCACTATCAAAGCAACCTGGACCTTCATAACACCTCAGCAGTGCCACAGGCTGATCACCTTCATGCCACGCTACATTGATACATAATTAATCCAAAAGGAGCCCCGACCAAGTATCGAGTGTATACAAGGACATACTCTTCAGTCGGCAATCATTTCTATTAAAAACTATTTTTTAAAATGAATTTTATGTAATATTCTAATTTTTTGAGAAACTCAATTTGGGGTTTTCATGGGCTGTAAGCCATAATCATCAAAATTAAAATAAAAAAAAACACTTGAAATATATCACTCTCTGTGTAATGAAACTATATAATATATTGGTTTCACTTTCTGAAATTAGTGACAAAAATATTGAACTTTTTCATGATATTCTAATTTTTTGAGATGTACCTGTATATTGCATTGATGCACCATTTATTTAAAACTAAGAGAATAAAAGCAGTTCTGTCTGCTACTGCCTAAATCAATTTGAAATATTGTGATTGTAAAAAAAATTAAAACAAAACACCATTGGATTTTGCAAGCGAGACATATTCTTTTTTCCTTCCTCTCAGGCGGAGTGTAGAAGGAGACTGAGACAGATGAGGAGGGGCCCAGATTGCCATCGTGGGGACGTTGTGAAGATGCTAACGGCTTCATTTCAATGACCAATAATTCGAGTGTGACTATACAACGGAAAGAAGATCAGCTGCCTGAAATCATGCCACAAAGGTCCTGTCAATGACCTCCACAGCTGTCAAAGTTGCAGAAAGAGCCACCTGAATCTACAGCGGGGAATCAACCATTGCAAAAAGGTACCGAATCCAGGACTCATCAGCAGTGCCAAAAAACCACTAGTGAGCAATTTTGCTGGTCACCTGGCGAGGTGACTGAAGCAGTGGAACAAAGAATGGTTAAAAGCACGGTTTTAGATGCCATAACTTGTTATCATTTTTCTTTTATGATGCCTTTTATGGCATCAAAGGGGGGAAAACTGAACTAGATATTCTCTCATGGACAGTTTTGAGATAGCAGGATGCCAGTGCAAATTAAATTTGCTGAAACTTTAATCCTGACTGATTTTTTGACTATTGTTTGAAGGAATTTTTCCAACAGTCAGAGAAAGTAAAAACTCTGACATAACATACAAACACTTCATAGAATTAAAGCAGGCTAGTGAACACTATTATCAGAACACAAAAATCGAGGTGGTGAGCCGGTACATCACACTTCCTTGTTGTTATCAGGTGATCACAATTGGTCCTTCTCAGTCTCTTTCAGGTCTTTTTCTAGATCTTGTATTATTTTACATAATTCTCACATGATCTTGTACTTAAAACCTTGTTCAAACCATGCTGCTTCAAAACACAAATGGAGCTGGTAGGGATGGACAAAAGGCTCTGTCCAAACTGCATCCATAATGGCCTGTCAGTGGAAATCCTGGGTTAGAGTAAGTGGCAAAAATTTATTTAAAAAAATATTTCAGAGGATTTTAGACCAAACTTATTGCTGTGTTCTGATCATTTCTCTATGGCTTCATTCCAAAACTTTGGAAAGTGTAACTTGGGTTTCATCAAAATGCAGGAAGCTATAAAATGCTGAAATATTTAAAATCTAATAATTTCATTAATGTGGAGGGTCTGAATGGTACTTCAGGATATGCAGTATGAGTGTTGGGTGAACTGGATCACAGTGAAAGAGGCAAGTCAGAGGACCACCAGCTGACACCAGCGGGGCTCCCCATTCCGCTGTGCTTGTGTGTCTTCCTGAGGCTTGAGCTGCACGGCAACATGTATGCTGAATGATCATTCAGACCCTCCACAATCATGGCAGCATTATATTTTATAATTTTATAGGCATCGGATCTTCATTGTGTTCTTTATCTGGTCAGAAATGGAGCTTCATGTTTCTGTGTTTTTTTCACGTAGTGTTCCATCAACAGTCAGACTTGAACCCTGCTGTAGGTCATGGCTCCTCACTTGTGATTGGCTGTTCCACACAAGTCAATCACAAAGCTTTCACCCAGTCAGATTACAGGCTTATGTATAACCCTGAGGAGGGCTGAAAGGCATTTTCAGGGAGATATCATAGATTGGTTTTCTATATCTCATGTAAAATGAAAAAAAAAATTCTTTTTCCAAAATACAGATATACAGTGGGGCAAAAAAGTATTTAGTCAGCCACCAATTGTGCAAGTTTTCCCACTTAAAAGATGAGAGAGGTCTCCAATTTTCATCATAGGTATACCTCAACTATGAGAGACAAAATGAGGGAAAAAAAATCCAGAAAATCACATTGAAGGATTTTTAATGAATTAATTGGTAAATTCCTCGGTAAAATAAGTATTTAGTCAATAACAAAAGTTCATCTCAGTACTTTGTTATATACCCTTTGTTGGCAATGACAGAGGTCAAACGTTTTCTGTAAGTCTTCACAAGGTTTTCACACACTGTTGCTGGTATTTTGGCCCATTCCTCCATGCAGATCTCCTCTAGAGCAGTGATGTTTTGGGGCTGTCGCTGGGCAACACGGACTTTCAACTCCCTCCAAAGATTTTCTATGGGGTTGAGATCTGGAGACTGGCTAGGCCACTCCAGGACCTTGAAATGCTTCTTACGAAGCCACTCCTTCGTTGCCCGGGCGGTGTGTTTGGGATCATTGTCATGCTGAAAGACCCAGCCACGTTTCATCTTCAATGCCCTTGCTGATGGAAGGAGGTTTTCACTCAAAATCTCACGATACATGGCCCCATTCATTCTTTCCTTTACACGGATCAGTCGTCCTGGTCCCTTTGCAGAAAAACCGCCCCAAAGCATGAGGTTTCCACCCCCATGCTTCACAGTAGATATGGTGTTCTTTCTCCTCCAAACACGACAAGTTGAGTTTTTACAATAAAATTCTATTTTGGTTTCATCTGACCATATGACATTCTCCCAATCCTCTTTTGGATCATCCAAATGCTCTCTAGCAAACTTGAGACGGGCCTGGACATGTACTGGCTTAAGCAGGGGGACACGTCTGGCACTGCAGAATTTGAGTCCATGGTGGCGTAGTGTGTTCCTGATGGTAGCCTTTGTTACTTTGGTCCCAGCTCTCTGCAGGTCATTCACTAGGTCGCCCCGTGTGGTTCTGGGATTTTTGCTCACCGTTCTCGTGATCATTTTGACCCCACGGGGTGAGATCTTGTGTGGAGCCCCAGATCGAGGGAGATTATCAGTGGTCTTATATGCCTTCCATTTTCTAATAATTGCTCCCACAGTTGATTTCTTCACACCAAGCTGCTTACCTATTGCAGATTCAGTCTTCCCAGCCTGGTGCAGGTCTACAATTTTGTTTCTGGTGTCCTTTGACAGCTCTTTGGTCTTGGCCATAGTGGAGTTTGGAGTCTGACTGTTTGAGGTTGTGGACAGGTGTCTTTTATACTGATAACGAGTTCAAACAGGTGCCATTAATACAGGTAACGAGTGGAGGACAGAGGAGCCTCTTAAAGAAGAAGTTACAGGTCTGTGAGAGCCAGAAATCTTGCTTGTTTGTAGGTGACCAAATACTTATTTTACCGAGGAATTTACCAATTAATTCATTAAAAATCCTTCAATGTGATTTTCTGGATTTTTTTTCTCCTTTTGTCTCTCATAGTTGAGGTATACCTATGATGAAAATTGGAGACCTCTCTCATCTTTTAAGTGGGAGAACTTGCACAATTGGTGGCTGACTAAATACTTTTTTGCCCCACTGTATGTTCACAATGATGTCAGAATATGGTGTTAATCCACAAAAATAGCAATAGATGGGACCTTTAAGTTTGACTGTATTTAATTTTTCCATCCATCCATCCATCTTCTACTGCTTTGCGGAGGAAGCAGTTTGAGCAGAGAAGCTCAGACTTCCCACTCCCCAGCCACCTGCTCCAGCTCTTCAGAGAAGATACCAAGGTGTTCCCAGACCAGCTGGGAGATATAGTCTCTCCAGCGAGTCCTGGGTCTGCCCCGGGGTCTCCTCCCAGTGGGACGTCCCAAAAACACCTCAAGAGGGAGGCGTCATGGAGGCATCCTGATCAGATGCCCATACCACCTCAATTGGCTCCTTTCAATGTGGAGGAGCAGTGGTTCTACTGTGAGCCTCTCCCAGATGACTGAGCTCCTCACCCTATCTCTGAGGGTGAGTCCAGCAATCCTACGAAGAAAGCTCATTTCAGCCGCTTGTAGATGCAGTCTCATTCTTTCAGTCATTACCCAAAGCTCATGACCATAGGTGAGGGTAGGAACGTAGATTGACCAGTAAATCAACAGCTTTGCCTTAGAGCTTAGCTCCCTCTTCACCACAACAAACCAGTACAATGTCCTCATCACTGCAGATGCTGCTCCGATCCATCTGTCAATCTCTCGTTCCATTCTCCCCTCACTCGTGAATAAGACCCTAAGATACTTAAACTCCTCCACTTGGGGTAGGAGCTTGTCTCCAACCCGAAGGGGAAAATCCACCTTTTTCCGGCTGAGGACCATGGATTCGGATTTGGAGGTGCCGATTCTCATCCCAGCCACTTCACACTCAGCAGCAAACCATTCCAGTAAGACGTGTAGGTCATTGCTGGATGAAGTCAACAGGACAACATCATCTGCAAACAGAGATGAGATCCTGTGGTCACCAAGCATGACACCTTCCGTTCCTTGGCTGCACCTAGAAATCCTGTCCATAAAAATTATGAACAGGATAGGTGACAAAGGGCAGCCCTGGCAGAGTCCATCTCTCACTGGGAATGAGTCCGACCGAGTGTTGGCAATACGAACCAAACTCTCACAATGGTTGTATAGAGACTGAATAGCTCGTCATAACAAGCCCGATACCCCATACTCCAGAAGCACCACCCACAAAGAACCATGAGGGACACGGTCAAATGCCTTCTCCAAGTCCACAAAACACATGTAAACTGGTTGGGCAAACTCCCACGAACCCTCGAGGATTTTTGATAGGATAAAGAGCTGGTCCAATGTGCCACGGCCAGGACGAAAACCACATTGCTCCTCCTGAATCCAAGGTTCAACCAATGGCCGGACTCTTCGATCCAGTACCTTGGCATAGACCTTCCCAGGGAGGCTGAGGAGTGTGATCCCTCTAAAGTTGGAGCACACCCTCTGGTCCCCTTTTTTGAAGAGAGGAACCACTACCCCGGTTTGCCATGCCAAAGGCACTGTCCCCGACCTCCATGCAGTGTTGCAGAGTTGTGTCAACCATGACAGCCTTACAGCATCCAGAGCCTTAAGGTACTCAGGGTGAATCTCGTCCACCCCTGGGGCCTGGCCACCAAAGAGATTTTTAACCACCTTGGCAACCTTAGCCCCTGTGATGGGCGAGTCGTCCCCCACTTCCACAATCCCTGCTTCCTCTGTAAGGCATGTCGGTGGGACTGAGGAGATACTCGAAGCATTCCTTCCACCGCCCGACGATATCCCCAGTCGAAGTCAGCAGCACCCCATCCACAACATACACATTGTGGACAGGTAGCTGCTTCCCCCTCATGAGCCACTGGAGAGTTTGCCAGAATCTCTTTGACACTGACCGAAAGTCTTATTCCATGACCTCATCGAACTCCTCCCACACCCGGATTTTTTGCTTCATCAACCACCCGAGCTGCACTCTGCTTGGCCTGCCGGTACACCTCAGCTGCTACGGAAGTCCCACAAGCCAACCAAGCTTGATAGGACTCCTTCTTCAGCCTAATAGCCTCCCTCACCACTGGTGCCCACCACTTGGTTTAGGGGGTGCCACCACGAGATGCACTGACAACCTTGCAGCAGCAGCTCTGGGCAGCTGCTTCAACAATAGAGGTGGAGAACATGGCCCATTCAGACTCCATGTCTCCAGACTCCCTTGGAATGTTGTCGACGTTCTTCCGGAGGTGGAAGTTGAAGGCCTCTCGGACAGGGGCCTCAGCCAGACGTTCCCAGCACACCCTCACCATACATTTGGGTCTACCAGGTCTGAATGGGATCCTCCCCTGTAATCGGATCCAACTCACCACCAGGTCGTAATCAGTTGATAGCTCTGCACCTCTCTTTACCCAAGTGTCCAAGATGTTTGGTTGCAGGTCTGATGACACAATAACAAAATTGATCATCAAACTGCGACCTAGGGTGTCCTGGTGCCAAGTGCACATATGGACACCCTTATGCTTGAACATGGTGTTCGTTATGGACAATCTGTGATTAGTGCAGAAGTCCAATAACTTAACACCACTCGGGTTCAGATCGGGCAGGCCGTTCCTCCCAATCACCCCCTCCAGGTTTCACTGTCGTTGCCCAGGTGTACATTGAAGTCCCCCAGTAGGACAATGGAGTCTCCAAGACGAGCACTGTCCAGCAACCCAGTCAGAGACTCCAAAAAGGGTGGGTACCATGAACCATCATTTGGTGCATAGGCACAAATGATGGTCAGGACCTGTTTCTCAACCCGAAGGCACAGGGAAACAACCCTTTTGTCCACCGGGGAAAACTCCAGTATAGAGGCAGCAAGGTGGGGGGATATAAGAATGCCCACCCCTGCTCATTGACTCTCACCCGTGGCAGCTCCAGCCCCTCTCCAGGAGACTGGTTCCGGAACGGGAGCTGTGTGTTGAGGTGACGCTGACTATATCTAGCTAGCACCAGCTCAGGCTCCTTCCCCACCAGAGGGGTGGCATTCCACATTCCAAAAGCAAGTTTAGGAAGCCTGGATCAGACTGTCGAGGTTTCTGCCTTTGACCACCATCTGATCCACATATGTAGCACCTGACCCCCATAGTCCCTCCTGCAGGTGGTGAGCCCACTGGAGGGTGGACCCATGTAACTCCTTCGGGCTGAGCCCGGCTGGGTCCCATGGGCGGAAACCCGGCCACCAGGCGCTAGCCATCAAGCCCCTCCCCCAGGCCCGGCTCCAGGGTGGGGCCCCGGTAACCCCATACCGGGCAGGGTACACTGAATCCTTGTTCTAGCATTCATCATGAGAGTCTGTTGGATCATTCTTAGTCTGGCCCTTCACCCAGGATCACTTTGTCTTGCATGACCCTACCAGAGGTAAATTGCCAGTTTACTTGATTATAGCAAATCTAACAATCCAGCGATGGTTGCTCCACACGCTGGTTCTTATATACGCTGGTCATCAGGGCACAGCAGGTGTGTAATCACGCAGGTGTGCCCAATTCTCCAGAGTCGAACAGACAGACAGGAGGGGAGGGGGAGCACTCTCGCCCGACCATCAGTGTCTATATTTGATTTACTGTGACCATGGATTTTCTCAGTGAGCACAGGGCAGCATTTTAATTTTACCTGTGCTTAACTATTGTAACTTTGTGGGGAACAAAAGACACCTTTGATGATATCCATTTGTTGATCACGTCAATAACACTGGTCAACACCAAATTTATTTTCTAAGTTTTTTTTTAGCTGATTTAGGACAGTTTTGATGTGTTGAATCCAAAAATCACATTGGTTTTGCTCAGTCAGGTAAACTTTTTGACCTATGGCCACGTTTTTTATGTTTTTGCTTACATGTGCGGGTATTCTTTTTTACTTCTTGAAATTCTCTGAATTTTGAACAATGATGACGTAACATTCAATTTACATGTACTTACCTTTATCAATATCTACTATTCAATTTACAGTACAACTGTACAACTGCTGTACAACTGCTTAGAACTTAACATAAAAACCTGACCTGATCGAAAGAAACAGATGTCATTTTCGGATTCAGCAATGCAAAATTGTCTTAAATCAGATGAAAAAATACAGACAACTTACAAAAAAAAATATTTTTGTTATGTTGTGTAATTGACTTCAGTATTTATTATCGGCTTAAAAAGCAGTGTTAATCTACATATGGTGTATATTTAGATTTTACTCCCGAAAGATTGGGATATTAAGTGGCTGACAAAATAGGTCACATCATCATCCTACTAATTTTCCCTTCTTTAAAAAAAGAAAAGAAAAAAGACTGAGCAAAACTAATAAGAAAACTCTCAATCCATTTTTGCTCTGTTCCTCTCCCATCTGACCACAGGGTTGTTAATGATCTCATTTAAGAGGTCATGCATCTTCTAATTGGAAATGGGCTTACTCCAGTTCGTCTGGACTGGCCTCTGTGGCAGTCTACAGTTAATATCAACTTTGTGACCTTAGTAAAAATGGTCAAAAATGGTCAATTACTTTTGGACTTCCCTTTAGTCAAATAAGTGCCTTGTGATTAGAACATTCTGTATTGCTTCAAACAAATACATGTAAGTTTGTGAGATTATACAGATTTAGCAATGTTAGTAACAGTGTCAAGCCTCAAGTTTGGTTCAGCTGCAATGCTGACAGATCAGCTGGTCTATGTAGCTAACATGCAAGTGGCATCATTTTGACCTCCTTTTTGTTTGGACGTCCAGCGTTCCTGGAATCAGACGCAGACTTACCATTAGGCAAAGGTAGGCAACTGCCTTTGGCCCTGATCTGCTAAGGGCGCCGATCTGCTAGGAGCCCCATATATTTTTATTAAATGTTTAGCATATTTAACATGATGTCTGATGAATTAAAGAAACATGAATATTTACAAAAACGGCAACTCAAACCACAAATGTAATGTCAGACTGTTGGACTCCTCCATGTTGTTTCTGAGGCATGCACATGCGCGTATCATTAGCTACATTGTAAACAAACCACGGTGTCGCACGTGTTTACCACGGCAGCATGGTGGCACAGTGGTTAGCACAGTGGCAGCACAGCAAGAAGGTCATGGGATCGATTCCACCCTTGACCATCGTGGGTTCGATCCCACCCCCAGACCATCGGTGACCCTTCTGTGTGGAGTTTGCATGTTCTCCCCGTGTCTGCGTGGGTTTACTCCGGGCACTCCGGTTTACTCCCACATGCCCAAAACATGCAAGTTAGGTTAATTGGCATCAAAACTGGGGATTCTAAATTGTCCTTAGGTATGGATGTGAGAGTGAATGGTTGTCTGTCTCTCTGTGTTGGCCCTGTGATGGACTGGCGATCTGTCCAGGGTGTACCCTGCCTCTCGCCCAAAGATGCTGGGATAGGCTCCAGCCCCCCCGCGACCCGAAAGGATTAAGCAGTAGAAGATGGATGGATGGATGGATGGATGGATGGATGGTAAACAAACCATACAGCATGTAGAATAGCGGCAAAATCATCAAGATCATCAATGGTGCAGCTGTGGAGAGGGTGAGCAGCACCAAGTTCCTGGGAGTACACATATCTGAGGACCTGTCCTGGTCCAACAACACTACCTCACTGGCCAAGAAGGCTCAAACTCACCTCCATTTCCTACACAAACTGAGGACAGCATGAGCCCCACCCCCCATCATGTGTTCTTTCTACTGGGGCACCATTGAGAGCATCTGCACCAGCTGCATCATGGTGTGGTATGGAAGCTTCACCACCTCCTGCTGGAAGACACTACAACGCACAGTCAAAGCAGCCAGCAAGATCATCGGTGCCTCTCTGCCCCCCCCCCCCCCAGACATCTACCTCACCTGCAGAGCCATCAACATTGCAGGCGACACCTCCCACCCCTCACACTCCCTCTTCAGCCCCCTGCCCTCGGGGAAAAGGTACTGAAGCCTCCGGGCTTGCTCCACAAGACTGCTAAACAGCTTCATTCATCAGGCCATCAAGAACCTGAACTCTGTCCACCACCACCCCCCCCCCCCCCCACACACACACACACACACAATCAGATCATGAACGGGACCTTGCTGGCAAATGTAGGTAAGTCAGTCCCTCCAGGATTTCACAGGATGTTTTAATAATTGTTGCAGTCCAAAAAACTTGCATTTGTGGGAGCTTTTTAAAAAAGTTGCAATAAAAGTTGTGATGTTCTGAGAGGTTTTTTTGCACTAAACATTGTGGGAAGAATTCCAAATTTTAAAGCAGATGCTTTTTTCCATAGTTTACTGCAATGATTTTCGATACAACCCCACAAGAAAAGCACAGGATTGTCAAAAAATATCCTATTATACAGTGATTTGTAAATTAAGCAGAAACTTCTGCTGTACAGAAAAAGTCTTTTGTGCAATAGCAAATACAGACTTTAACACAATTAACTGAGAATGAAGTAGCTACTCATAAATTTTTCACAAAAATGACCAACACTGTAGGCTACCCTTGCTGAGAACTTGAATAAAAAGGATGAAAAAAATAATTATCTATTACAACAGCTAAATTGCATTGAATGCATGTTAAAGAGTATAGATTTGGAAATTATTTGCAGCACCTTCATTTGAAAACTCCTTACGGTCCCCAACCACTCGGTACCAAGTGCAGAGAAAAAATAAACAATTTATTCTGTTTCTCTATATTGTCTATTGAAGTCTGTGTTTTTCTGAAAAAAATTACTGAATATTCTCTGTCATTCCATGCCTGACTCCTACCTGTCTGTCTATCTGCTGCGTGTTTTGACACACACCTGCTTCATCAGATACTCATCTTTCCTTTACCGGGAGGTTTACCAGAAGGAGGGACGCTCCTTAAGGGTTTGCCGGAGTCGCGCATTGATCCGTGTCCAGACTGGACATTCACAGCTTTAAAGCTCATTGTCAAGATATAGTAATGATTTTACCTCTAAAGATATATAAAATGTTACAACACTGGCTGTAGTGTTAGATTGGCTCGTTTGTTCGTACATTTATGGCGTCTCTCCTCACACCCTCTCCCGCACCGGGATGCTTTTCTGGCAGGCAGACTTTTTTCAACACAAACCTGGCACATCATACATGTGGTCAAGACAGAGACATGAGGAGATGTCCACCGGCAGGCTGGGGTAAACGGAGGAAGGGAGGATTGGGAAAACTCGAGGGTGAGTGTTCTGGGGTTTTTTTTAAACCACACTGTAGAAGAGCTTGGAAGAACGAGGTGATGTGATATATAAACCAAAGTTTATTATCAGCTCCTCTACCAAGTCTCATCCTAGTGCAGCAGCAGAAGAAGGAAAAAGAGACCGAACAACTTCGGCTCTATGAACTTATACTTGCACATAACAAAAGACATGCATATCAAAAGCTGACATCCCTCATTATCTTAATCCCCCCATTGTCTTCGTACTCCTCCTCATGGCCCTGGGGGGTCAGGGCAGCTCCTCCGGTCTCCACCGCAGTGTCTGGGAAGGTCTTTGTTCTTCACTGGCGGTTGAGAGTCTTTGTCCTGTTCTGAGGTGTGAAGTCGCCTTACATATGTACTCACCAAACATTCTCACATGCTTCAACATATGTAGGTTATGGAATATATGATTAATATAGACCACAGCCCCCCCCCCCCCAAACGACTAAGAAAAGGACAATAGAAAAATTCACAGTTTAAGATAATTACTATGACATACTAACTGCTACACCTCTTGCCACAGAAGAAACTTTCCAGCAGCCATGCTCCTAAGAGAGTTCAGTGGTAATCATAACAGCATAGTAAAATCACAAGTCAGTCCTAAACTGTTACAGCACAATTAGTGAACAACTGTTGAGTAGTTTGCATCAGTCTCTGTGCCGTCTGGGTTTTAATCTTCTCCCGAATCTGCTGTGGGTCCGCTTGGGCATCCTGCTGGGACCTTCCTGTAAGGAATCTGCAGCTTGGGGAGGAGAGTGATTAATTGTTCCCTGCAGGGGGGCTGAGTCTTTTCTCTTGGGGGGTCTACCCCGCCGAGGTACTCTCTCCAACCGTGCAGGCTCGTCTCTCAACAAGAAGGCAGGTTTAAGTCTGTCAATGCTGACTGTTTCTTTTCTATCCCCAAAATCAAGCACAAAGTGTTTATCACCAGGTTCCAGCACTCTGAATGGCCCATCGTATGGTGGGCGGAAAGTTGGTTTTAAAGCTTCATGCCTAACAAAAACGAATTCAGCATTTTTTAAAGCTTGGGGGACAAAAACCCGTGGAAAAGAGTGATGTGCCAGTCCGGGGAGAGAGTCCGGTCCATTGCTGCCTAAAAACCTCGGGGCTGGGAAATGCCCTGGCTCTGGGTTCTCTGGTAAAAATTCACCTGGGAGCCTGAGAGGTTGTGCAAAAACTAATTCTGCTGGGGAGGCGTCTAGATCCTCTTTAGGTGCAGCACGCAATCCCAATAAAACCCAGGGAAGTTTATTTACCCAATTTGTATCCGTTAGTGAGGCTCTGAGGGCGGCCTTTAAAGATCTGTGAAAACGCTCGCATAACCCATTAGCCTGAGGGTGATAAGCGGTGGTGCGGTGAATTGTTGCCCCTAAGCTGCTGGACATGGCTGACCAAAGCTCCGAGACAAATTGAGGCCCCCTATCGGACGTGATGTCCGATGGGACGCCAAAACGTGCCACCCAGTTTGTCAAAAAAACGCGAGCGACTTCCTCCGCTGTGGTTGATGCTAGAGGGACTGCCTCTGGCCAGTGCGTGGTGCGGTCTATCATTGTTAACAGGTGTGTGAAACCTTGGGAGGAAGGTAGTGGTCCCACGAGGTCGACATGAACGTGGTCGAACCTTCTAGCAGGGATTGGAAAAGGCTCCAGAGGGGCTTTTGTGTGTTTGTGTATTTTGGCGCGCTGACAGGAATTGCAAGTTTTTGTCCATTCTTTTACGTTTTTGCGCAGGCCAGGCCACACAAACTTTTCGGCGACCATTTTAACCGAGGCGCGCACACCTGGGTGCGCGAGGGAGTGAATTGAGTCGAAAATACGGCGGCGCCATGTAGCTGGGACTAACGGGCGCGGTCGGCCGGTTGAGATATCGCATATTAGGAGGGGCACACCATCGCGTAAACCCCTTTCCTCCAGCCTTAACCCTGTTGGTCCAGACAAGAGTGCGCGCACGTCCGCGTCACTACTTTGTTCCTCTGCCATGGCTGCATAATCTATCCCTGCATGGATTAGGGCCGCGTATGTGTCCGCGTTGGTGAAGAGTTCCGCGGCTGAGGTAGTATAATCTGTCTCCTCGCGCTCTGACGATGTCACAGCGCGAGAGAGGCAGTCTGCTACCACGTTAAGTTTGCCTGCCACATGTCGAATGTCTGTGGTGAACTCTGAAATCGCAGCCAGCTGTCTTTGTTGCCTGCCTGACCACGGTTCGGAAATTTTAGCCATAGCAAAGGTGAGCGGTTTGTGGTCTACAAAAGCCGTGAAACTCCGCCCTTCTAACCAGAACTGAAAGTGGCGGATGGATAAATGAAGCGCTAGCAGCTCCCTGTCAAAAGTGCTATATTTACGCTCGGTTTGGTTTAGCGATTTGCTGAAGAATGCCAAAGGTTGCCAGATTCCACTGACATGTTGTTCTACAACTGCCCCTATAGCTAGGTCCGAAGCGTCTGTGGTTAGCGCAATGCGGGCCGAGGGATCGGGGTGAACCAACAATGTAGCATTAGCTAGGGCGCTTTTAACTTCCGCGAAGGCGCGTTCGCGCTCCGGGGTCCATTCGACCGCGTTGGAAGCTTTTTGTTTTCTGAACACGTCATATAGGGGCTGCATGAGCTGAGCTGCGTGGGGGAGGAAACGGTTGTAAAAATTAACCATTCCTAAAAATTCTTGCAGCGATTTGACCGTTTGTGGCCGCGGGAAACTTTTTATCGCGTGAACTTTGTCTGGAAGTGGGACTGCCCCCTTCGGAGAAACTCTGTGTCCTAAAAAATCAATTTGTGACACGCCAAATTTGCATTTGGCTGGATTGATTATTAAGCTGTGCTCTTCTAGCCTCTGAAAAACCATAGTGAGATGCTGCTCGTGTTCTTCCTCAGACGGGCTGGCTACCAGCATATCGTCGAGATAGACGAAAACAAAAGGGAGGTCGCGTAATACTGCATCCATCATCCGCTGAAAGGTTTGAGCCGCGCCTTTGAGGCCGAAAGGCATTCGCAAAAATTCAAAAAGGCCGAAAGGGGTTATTACAGCTGTTTTAGGAATGTCCTCTGCTCGAACTGGGACTTGATGATAACCGCAGACCAGGTCTATTTTTGAAAAAATGCGTGCACCCGCCAGATGCAGTGAAAAATCTTGAATGTGAGGAATTGGGTAGCGGTCATGCGCTGTCGCATTGTTTAATCTGTGGTAATCGTCGCACGGTCTCCAAGAACCGTCGGATTTTGGAACCATGTGAAGTGGTGAGGCCCAGGGGCTTTTCAAGCGTCTAATAATGCCTAATTTTTCAAGGGTGGTAAACTCGTCCCGAGCTATGGCGAGCTTGGCCGCGTCTAAGCGCCGAGCTTTGGCAAATACGGGTGGGCCCGTTGTGGGAATAAAATGTTCAACCCCGTGTTTAGCCACTGTGGCTGAGAATTTGGGAATTGTGAGTGCTGGAAATTGGGTGAGGAGTTGATCAAACTTACCTCCTGCTGTGGTGACGCTAGCCTGCATGGGTGGTGGAGAAAGTCGAGCTGAGCAGGGAATAGAAGCAAAGGACAGTGCATTAACCAAGCGTCTGTTCGCTAGATCCACTAATAACCCATGTGCACACAAAAAATCTGCGCCCAACAAGTTAAAACTCACCGCCGCTACAACAAATGTCCATCTTTAGTTGCGGCCGTGGATGCAGAGGTGCAGGCTCTTTTCGCCAAAAGTGTCGATGTTGGAGCCGTTGGCTGCCACCGCTCCATTGCCCCGGGGGCCCATGGCCCGGTCTGCTTGGGAGGGCATGACAAAACTTAGTTGAGCTCCCGTGTCGATAAGGAACCGCTTGCCGGTGTGTCCGTCTGTCACATATAAAAGCTTGCTTTTTTCGCCGAGAACCACCGCTGTTAATGGCTCTCGGCTTCGGCGTTTTCCGGAAATTGTGAATTTGCAGGGGGGAACGCATTTGTAAGCCTTCTCGGCGAAGCGGTGGTGGTAATAATAAACGTTGCTCCGTCTGTTGCGTCCTGGCCGTGTCGCTGTCACCGCGGGCTGGCTCTGCTCAGTGATTTGTGGCTCCTCGTGGCTCCGGGCATCAGCGTTGCGGTCTGCGGATGCTGCTGTGGGTGTCTGCTCCTTGCAGGTGTTGACGAGCCGTTGAGCTTCGTGAGCTAGCGTGCGGAAGTCTTGCTGGGTGCTGCATCGCATGTTGGCCAGCGTCCCTCTCATGTGTGGTGGCAGCGTACTGAGGAATATGAAATGGAAGAGGAAGTTGTCATTGTCCTCTTCTTTAAGTTGCAGCAAGTCCTCCATGAGGGCCTTGGGTCTGCCTCCTCTGTGGCCGTAAACCGCCAGGATCCTCTCGGCTCTCTCCTCGGCTGAGGGGACGTAATTTGCCGCGATGGTTGCTTTCAGTTCTTCATATTTGGCCTGGGCCGGCGGCCGCTGGATTATACTCCGCGCACATCTCGAAGTGGCGGCGTTGAGTTTGGCGACGATGTGATAGAACTTTGTATCGTCAGCCGTGATGCCCGCAAGTGCAAACTGGGCTTCAGCTTGCTGAAACCACGAGGCGGGGTCTTCCTGCCAGAAGTCCGGCAGGTTGACGGTGACGGCGTTTGTGTAGACCGTCACTGCTGTGTCCGCAGGGTGAGAGTGCCTTGCTTCGGCTCTCTCTGCGGCGCTGGTGCTCGGTTGAGCCCTCTCTATCACTTCTGCCGTGGGGGAACGTCGTCCATCTGTTCCCCTGTCTGCATGGCCGCCGGCGTCTCCCTGGGCCGCCACAGATGAGTCGATCGCGGGGGAACGCCTCTGGTCCATCCTCGCGTCAGGGTCACCAGTGTAGAAGAGCTTGGAAGAACGAGGCGATGTGATATATAAACCAAAGTTTATTATCAGCTCCTCTAACAAGTCTTATCCTAGTGCAGCAGCAGAAGAAGGAAAAAGAGACCGAACAACTTCGGCTCTATGAACTTATACTTGCACATAACAAAAGACATGCATATCAAAAGCTGACATCCCTCATTATCTTAATCCCCCCATTGTCTTCGTACTCCTCCTCATGGCCCTGGGGGGTCAGGGCAGCTCCTCCGGTCTCCACCGCAGTGTCTGGAAAGGTCTTTGTTCTTCACTGGCGGTTGAGAGTCTTTGTCCTGTTCTGAGGTGTGAAGTCGCCTTACATATGTACTCACCAAACATTCTCACATGCTTCAACATATGTAGGTTATGGAATATATGATTAATATAGACCACACACACACTGTTTTTTGCTGATGTGTTCCGCTAATACTCATAGTAAACGCGGAAGTGAGCACGGTGCAGCAACACATTTGATTGGCTAGAGTGAGCATTGGAACGCTACTCAGGGACAAATTTAATTGGCAAAATTGGTGGAAGTTGACGAAGATTGGCCAAAATTGCTTCAAAATGGTCTTTGTTGTATTCTTGTTCTTGTCAGTCATGTCCTGTCTGTGGTCATGTCTCCCCTGATCCTGTGTGTATGTTTCAAGTGTATCCTCTTTCCTGCCTGTCTGTTCATCCCAGCCCGTCCTCTTTCCATACCCGTTGACACTGTTTTTTTCCATGTGTCTGTTGTCAGTCCTGATTAGTCTCCCCGCCTGTTATGTGTTGTCCTGATTGCCCCTCGTCTATTTAAGTCTGTGTCAGTCTCAATCCAGTGTGGCATCATTGATGTTCCTAGTCTTTGTTCCTAGCAATTCTATCAGTGAGTTTCTTGTGAATTATCGTTACCTTGCCTTGCCCAGTGTTTTTGCCTTAGTCAAGTTTTGTTTTCAGCCCATGTGCTGCTGTTTGTTTGTGTTTGAGATTTGTTTAATAAATTACCATCTTGTTCCATAATCCTGCCTGCATGTGAGTCCTGTGTCCAACCAACCTTGACAGTTTCAGTCAGCCAACATTTGTTGCACATCTGCAAGCAGCTTTGCCGCCCACCTTGGATCCTTTCTTGCTGTATCATACTGTATCAGAATCAATGATCAGTCATGGAAGGAAACAGGGACACAATACAGTTACCCATTGTAGAGCAACACAACACCTACGTATGTCATGCTTCCATTGAGTATTATGGCAGAAGGTTTTGTATGGCTGCAATCCAATCACTTATCCAAATATTGGCCAAACCGTAGCATCTGATGCCTCAATAGAAGCTATTAACTTCATGCACATAATTCCTTATGAGGAGGTGGTTCTGTTCCAGAGCCAGCGCCATCTGCACGCACACAAACAATCACGTATATACACACACTAAAATATCTGTACACAGCATATCAATTGTGCCTGCAGGTGAACATGGTAATAAGCCCTGAATGGGGAGTATCAGGTACGTTTTTCACTGATCATCCTGCATATCAGCCAGTCCATCAACCCCTCTCCAGATGCCACAACATCTGTCCTTGACCTTGGCAAAGAAGACTCATCAGTGGTGACTCTGGGGAGCTGGTCCGCATCCCACAGCCTTCTGTCAGGCCCATTATGATAAAAGGTATTCTTTTTGTATGTCTCTTTCCTGTGTTAATGTGAAGGGTTTGGAGAAGGGAGAAGTGTGTGTCATCTTCGACCAGCTCTAAATCTGTACGAAGTGTGTAATCCTTGTGTGCACACCTGTTTATGCCTGTCCGTATCAGTCTGCATTCAGTGGTACAAGGGTCAGTGCACCATGAAATCTTGTTTAGACTAGGAGTGTCTGTTGCATACAAAACGAGTGCAGCAAAAAAACCCTCAACTGTCCGTATAACAGCCAAAATCTCAGTGTCCATTCTTTCCTTCACCTCAGTGTAAACTGTGTGACATCTTTTCCCTCAGTCACATTTATTAAAATGTGTGTTTTAATTAATGTCGCTTAACAAGGGTCCCGGACAGGGGGTTAATTGTGCTTTTCATGAAATCAGCACAAATGCAAATTCTTTCTGAATGACCTTTGTTCATTGGCTGGGAATAGTGTTTTAATTATCCAGAAAACCTCTGAAGTTTCAGTGAAACCAAACTGAAGAAGCAACCATATGGTCAGCAGTCACATCTAATCTTAAAATTATACAGCAGGAAGTAAAAGAAGAAAAGCGCATTTAAATAAAAGTGAACTGAAGAAAACTGATTAAACGGATGCAAAGCAAATGAAGAGGAAGATCACATCGATAACATTTTCCATTTCCCACACTACATTTGTTCAGTGATGTTAACACCTGCTTGAGCACCACCCCACTCTCTGACTTATTACCTCTGTCAAGGAGGTCTTATGATCGGAGCGGTTTTTGCTTGTGTGTTTGTTAACAGAATTACGCAACAACTACCAGATGGATTTTGATGAACTTTTCACCAGAGGTGGCCCATAGGCAAAGGAAGAACCCATTAGATTTTAGAGGGGATCCAAGAGCACATACCTCTGCCAAGGCCCCATCTCACAATGTTAAAGAAAGGGAAAAAAATGATCCAGAATTCTCATCGTGACCCGGATCACCTAGGCTGAAAATTTCCTCAAAGTCTGTCCAGTAATTTTTCTGTAATCCCGCTGACAGACAGATAGGCCTTGGTGGGCATATGCACTCTCTGAGGGCCCTCTAGTATTTCACCTACAATCTAATACAGTTAGCTCTCTGTCCAGTCATCCAGCCCAGTCTCAGTGACAGGGCTGCACTGGGTTGTGGCATCAGTAAATTGGTCCAAATGTGTAATACAGCAATGAGTAGGGTTACAGCTATTAAGAGTTAGGTACTGTACATTAATGTTATGCAACACTTATTCTCTCTCAAAGGTTCTAAGGTCACATAAGTATCTGTAAAAAGTCTGTTTTATTACACCGACATAGATAAAACATTGAACATCACCAAAAAAACACTAATAATGCAGTGCAACACTGGTGAAGATACACATACAGTCCAGCTAAAGCACAGGCGTCAAACTCATTCCATGGAGGGCCAAGACCCTGCAGGTTTTTCCTCCACCCATTGTCTTCAACAGGTGATTTCACTGAATTGCTTCCCGCTGATTGCTGCTCATTGAAAACACCTGCAGATGAGACTGGGTGGAAGTAAAACATGCAGGGTCTTGGCCCTCCATGGAATGAGTTTGACACCCCTGAGCTAAAGTGTTTGCATCCATCCATCCATCCATCTTCTTCCGCTTAATCCTTTTTGGGTTGCGGGTGGGGGGGTGGGGGGCTGGAGCCTCTCCCAGCATCTTTGGGCAAGAGGCAGGGTACACCCTGGACAGACAACCATTCACTCTCACAGTCATACCTTAAGACAATTTAGAATTCACAGTTTGATGCCAATTAACCAAACTTGGATGTTTTTGGCATGTGGGAGGAAACCGGAGAAATCCCGGAGTAAACCCACGCAGACACAGGGAGAACATGCAAACTCCACACAGATCACTGTTGGTCGGGGGCTGGGATTGAACCCAGGATCCCCCGGCCAAGGGTGAATTGCTGTGCTGCCACAGTGCTAACCACTCCGCCACCATGCTGCCATTAAGTGCTCATAAAGTGTTTGCCCCCTTCCTAATTTATTATAGTTTTGCATATTTGTCACACTTAAATGTTTCAGATCATCAAACAATTTTTGACATTAGATAAAGATAACACCAGTAAAAACAAAATGCAGTTTTCATTTTTAAAGGAAAAAGGCTATCCAAACCTACCTGACCCTATGTGGAAAAACAGGATTCCCACGGATGCTTGGAAAGTACTTGGATTTTAATGTTGTGTTTTCAAGGTTGTGAAAGTGCTTGAATTTTGCAAGAAGTGCTTGAAATTCTAAGCACATTTCTTTAACAACAAATGGCTACCTGACTGAATAAATAGTTCACTATAGTTTGCTTTTTAGAAGGATCAATAAAATAAACTGGAGAGCCTAAAATGAAAACTCTGCTCTGCCCGATTGAGTCAGTCAGTTTTCACACGCTACCTGTCCCCGGAGGTGTACGGGTGCAGCGCCCTGCCACTTTAATGAGTGTTGGAAAACCAACTCTACCAGAAGCTCTCTGCAAAGTTTGAAAAAGAAAGGATGTAGGCTACAGCTTTTCCTAATGGAAGAGTGTGCATTCTGGAGTTGCATGAAAAGTAAGTCACAGAGAATTCTCAAAGAGCATGAATGCTCATTTCTGTATGCTAACGTTAGCCTGTTAATTTGCAGGCCAAATGATTGAAATGCATTCTGTCCGATAAATGTGATGTGGTAGTACTACGTCTTTGTTATGGTGCTCTTATATGGAATATGTAGTAAAAATAGCCAGTGTTACTTAATAGTTACTGTACTGTACTGGGACCGAGCTTTCGCAGGACTCACTGTCCCTCTATACCCAAATTGTGAACCAGAAGAACCCGGGCTCTTAGCTGATCGAGCTCACCAAGTCCCAGCGTGGCAATATAAGTTTCAAAGGCTTCTAACCACCTAGGACAGGACACCGGCGGCTCCCCAGGAAACTCGAGAAAAGGCTGAACTGGAACTATGCACGCCTCCATGGTTTAATCCAACATCACCAATGTTTTGTCTGATATTACCCTGGTTCACAGAAGAGGTGAGGTGACTTGTAGAACACAGCTTTATTGAACACTGTGTGGCGGCCACTGACAGGGCCCCGGCCAAGGTACAGCCAAGACAAGAGCCCGTAATATGGCCGACCCCAGCCTTAAATAGGGCGGGGCAGTGACGCTACAAGAGGTGCACATCACCATCTCACACTTCACAATAAACTGTATACATCACATTTGAGATCATCAAACAAATTTAAATTTTAGACAAGGATAACACAAGTAAACACAAAATGCAGTTTTTAAATGAAAGTGTTGATTACTAAGGGGGACAAAGTCCAAACCTACATGGCCCTGTGTGAAAAAGTGATTGCCCCCTAAACCTAATAACTGGTTGGGCCACCCTTAGCAGCAACAACTGCAATCAAGTATTTGCAATAATTGGCGATGAATCTTTTCCAGCACTGTGGAGGAATTTTGGCACACTCATCTTTGCAGAATTGTAATTCAGCCACATTGGAAGGTTTTTGAGCATGAACCACCTTTTTAAGGTCATGCCACAGCATCTCAATCGGATTCAGGTCAGGACTTTGACTAGGCCACTCCAAAGTCTTCATTTTGTTTTTCTTAATCCATTCAGAGGTGGACTTGCTGATGTGTTTTGGATCATTGTCCTGCTGCAGAACCCAAGTGCACCTCAGCTTGAGGTCACGAACAGATGGCCAGACATTCTCCTTCAGGAATTTTTGGGAGACAGCAGAATTCTTGGTTCCATTTACCACAGTAAGTCTTCCAGGTCCAGAAGCAGCAAAACAGCCCCAGACCATCACACTACCACCACCATATTTTACTAGTGGTGTGATGTTCCTTTTCTGAAATGCAGCGTTACTTTTATGCTGGATGTAATGGGACACACACCTTCCAAAAAAAATCAACTTTTGTCTCATCAGTCCACAGAAAATTTTCCCAAAAGTCTTAGGGATCATCAAGATGTTTTCTGGCAAAACTGAGACGAGCCTTTATCTTCTTTTTGCTCAGCAGTGGATTTTGTCTTGGAACTCTGCCATGCAGGCCATTTTTGCCCAGTCTCTTTCTTATGGTGGAGTCATGAACACTGACCTTAACTGAGGCAAGTGAGGCCTGCGGTTCTTTGGATGTTGTTGTGGGGTCTTTTGTGACCTCTTGGATGAGTCATCGCTGCACTCTTGGGATAATTTTGATCAGCTGGCCACTCGTGGGAAGGTTCACCACTGTTCTATATTTTTGCCATTTGTGGATAATGGCTCTCACTGTGGTTCACTGGAGTCCCAAAGCTTTAGAAATGGCTTTATAACATAACATACTTTATAACATACTGAACGCACTGAGGAGTTCATTTAGCAGCAGACTACATCATCCTAGGTGCGCTACCGAGAGGTTTCGCAGGTCCTTCCTACCTAGGGCAGTCAGACTGTATAACCTAAGCAGGGCTGCTCGCAGAGATAGCAAAAAAACATGACGACCTAATAGTACTGAATGCAAAAGACGCAATAGACTTGCACAATGGTCCCCTCCAGTATATACAACTAGGACAGTATCGGTCGCTACGGAGGGTGACAATATGAATGGGTACATATTCATACTATGTAGGATAACTAAGTAGATGGTTATGCTGTTTATTCCATCTCGCTACAATGCTCCGCACTTTGTATATATATTTATATATTGATGTGTATGTATGTATACCCACTGCTCTTATTTATATCTTCCGTATCTTCTTAATTATTGCTCTGAGTGTTGCTATCCCTGTGCTGTTGCAATCCTGGAATTTCCTCATTGTGGGACTAATAAAGGCTTATCTTATAACTTTTTCTAGACTAATAGATCTCAATTACTTTGTTTCTCATTTGTTCCTGAATTTCTTTGGATTGCAGCATGATGTCTCGCTTTTGAGGATCTTTTGGTCTACTTCACTTTGTCAGGAAGGTCCTTTTTAGGCGATTTCTTGATTGAGAACAGGTGTGGCAGTAATCAGGCCTGGGTGTGGCTAGAGAAATTGAGCTCAGCTTTCCAAGGATGTGATAAACCCCAGTTAATTTATGTTTTAAGGGGGGGGGGGTGTCACTTTTTCACATAGGGCCATGTAGGTTTGGATTTTTTTTTACGCTTAATAATAAACACCTTCATTTAAAAACTGCATTTTGTGTTTAGTTGTGTTATCTTTGTTTAATATTTAAATTTGTTTGATGATCTGAAACATTTACAGTGGGGCAAAAAAGTATTTAGTCAGCCACCAATTGTGCAAGTTCTCCCACTTAAAAGATGAGAGAGTTCATCAATTTTCATCATAGGTATACCTCAACTATGAGAGACAAAATGAGAAAAAAAAATCCAGAAAATCACATTGAAGGATTTTTAATGAATTAATTGGTAAATTCCTCGGTAAAATAAGTATTTGGTCAATAACAAAAGTTCATCTCAATACTTTGTTATATACCCTTTGTTGGCAATGACAAAGGTCAAACGTTTTCTGTAAGTCTTCACAAGGTTTTCACACACTGTTGCTGGTATTTTGGCCCATTCCTCCATGCAGATCTCCTCTAGAGCAGTTATTTTTTGGGGCTGTCGCTGGGCAACATGGATTTTCAACTCCCTCCAAAGATTTTCTATGGGGTTGAGATCTGGAGACTGGCTAGGCCACTCCAGGACCTTGAAATGCTTCTTACGAAGCCACTCCTTCGTTGCCCGGGCGGTGTGTTTGGGATCATTGTCATGCTGAAAGACCCAGCCACGTTTCATCTTCAATGCCCTTGCTGATGGAAGGAGGTTTTCACTCAAAATCTCACGATACATGGCCCCATTCATTCTTTCCTTTACATGGATCAGTCGTCCTGGTCCCTTTGCAGAAAAACAGCCCCAAAGCATGATGTTTCCACCCCCATGCTTCACAGTAGGTATGGTGTTCTTTCTCCTCCAAACACGACAAGTTGAGTTTTTACAATAAAGTTCTATTTTGGTTTCATCTGACCATATGACATTCTCCCAATCCTCTTCTGGATCATCCAAATGCTCTCTAGCAAACTTCAGACGGGCCTGGACATGTACTGGCTTAAGCAGGGGGACACGTCTGGCACTGCAGGATTTGAGCCCCTGGCGGCGTAGTGTGTTACTGATGGTAGCCTTTGTTACTTTGGTCCCAGCTCTCTGCAGGTCATTCACTAGTTCCCCCATGTGGTTCTGGGATTTTTGCTCACTGTTCTTGTGATCATTTTGACCCCACAGGGTGAGCTCTTGCGTGGATCCCCAGATCGAGGGAGATTATCAGTGGTCTCGTATGTCTTCCATTTTCTAATAATTGCTCCCACAGTTGATTTCTTCACACCAAGCTGCTTACCTATTGCAAATTCAGTCTTCCCAGCCTGGTGTAGGTCTACAATTTTGTTTCTAGTGTCCTTTGAGAGCTCTTTGGTCTTGGCCATAGTGGAGTTTGGAGTCTGACTGTTTGAGGTTGTGGACAGGTGTCTTTTATACTGATAACGAGTTCAAACAGGTGCCATTAATACAGGTAACGAGTGGAGGACAGAGAAGCCTCTTAAAGAAGAAGTTACATGTCTGTGAGAGCCAGAAATCTTGCTTGTTTGTAGGTGACCGAATACTTATTTTACCGAGGAATTTACCAATTAATTCATTAAAAATCCTTCAATGTGATTTTCTGGATTTTTTTTTTTTCTCATTTTTTTTTTTTCTCATTTTGTCTCTCATAGTTGAGGTATACCTATGATGAAAATTGGAGATCTCTTTCATCTTTTAAGTGGGAGAACCTGCACAATTGTTGGCTGACTAAATACTTTTTTGCCCCACTGTAAGTGTGACAAACATACAAAAAAATTGAGAAATCAGGAAGGGGGCAAACAATTTTTCGCACCACTGTATATGCACACTATGAGTTAAACCTTTGGACACATCTCCTTCAAAATGAATATGTCAGTGTATTCATGCTGAGTTAATAAAAAGTAAAATATGCACTGAGTTTATGCAGTAAAATCTCAAAATGGATAATGAAACGTGTGCTTAAAATTAATCTTTTGGTCTGACCAAAAGGTGAATTATCGCACTGTTTTTTGCACTGTTTTGTGATGTTAATGCTTTTTTTTCCCAGTAATAGTTTTGTCTTAACTTGTGTGATACTGTATATGTCACAAACTGAGCCCGTGTTATCCTGTAGGCTCAGTTCTGACCGTTCCCTGTGGCTCAGGCATCGGATTTATTATGTATTGTTATCTTTTGAGTTCTTACTGTTTTTATGTATGTGTTCCTTTTCTTTTCCATGCCTGTAGCCGCTGTTCTGGCCGGCGGTTCTTGGACAGCCGTTTGACCCACTTTCAGGTGGGCGCTGTCTAACATTCGCCGGTCCGACCATGCCCCCTCTCTTTGTCTTTCAGTCAGCTGTTTTGCCCCTGTAATTATCTTTCCCGCACCTCACCCAGGTGTGTCCAATTTGTGACGGCAGCAGTGTTTGTACTTAGGCAGCTCTTGCCAGTCAAACACTGCTGGACCATTGTACGTGTTCACACGGTCGTTAATCATTGTGTGACCGTCACGTCGCTGAAGGGCTGTGTGTGCTCGGGAGAGGCTTGGACTACTTGGACTGCTCCTGTGTTCGTGAGTAGTATTGTTAGCATTTCTGTGTGCAGTTGTGCTGCTACGCTTGACTGACAGCGTTTCCTCATGCGGCACAACTGCTACCCTTAGGCTGTAGCCCAATTTCTCCTCCCCGGCCAGTTGAGCCTCTTTGAGGGCTCCAAGTCCTCCCGAGCGTTAATGTTATTTGTCCTGTTAGTCTTGTGGCAACCGTGCACAGTGGTCTGCCTGCTGCACGTCTAGCCATGTGAGCCCTTTCGTGCACAACTGTTGCATTTTTGTAAAGTCTTTATTTTTGAACTGTTTGTCTTTTTGTGTTAATAAATGTGTGTGTGGTGCAACCTGCGCTTAAGTCCATTCCTCCTTCTCCTCCTCCGTGTGCTGCATAATAGCGCACAAAGAGGTTTATGACAGTATAAAGTTCAATCAGCTGACTGATTATCTACCTCAAAAGACTAATTTTCATTGGATTTTCTATAAAGAATTAGTTAAACGTGAAGTTTCTTATCAAGTCATTGGCTATATTTTATTTGGGGGGTTAATTGTCAAGTTAGATTGCAGCAAAGTCTGCTGACAGACAGGAGACACATTTGAAACATAAAACTTGTTTTACTTTATTTTCCTATCCTTCGATTATGGAGACAGTTTTTATATTCCCGTCTCTAAAGACTGGATGAATTATGGTATGACGATGTCTGTCTGTCCATCTGTAGGATCGTAATAAATATATAATATTGGTATGGCCTTGCCCTACGCTAGGGAGGGGTGATACCCCGCCTTTGGGGGGTGGCGTTACCTGTGGTATGTAAGCCTGGAGTGGGAGATATATTGTCTCTTTGCTGTGACTCCTGTACTCGCAGTGGGGTCTCCCCGTGTGTACATAGTTCTTGTTAATAAACGTCACCTCGCCTCCTCGTTATTCGGACACTACATTTGGCGACGAGGATAAACGGAGATGGAGAGGGCTGCGACCACACTTTGTCCTCTTTTGGAGGCTCCGGGTGAGCTGTTGGTCCCTTGGGCCAAGTGGTTTGTGGCCTTCCAGAACTATCTACTGCTGTTAGACCTCAGCGACCTGGATAAATTAAGAGCAAGGGCAATTCTGGTCCGTAACCTGGGTATGGAGGGCCAGAAAATCCTCAGCATGCTGGGAAGAGATGACAGCTTCGACGACATCGTGAGGCTCATGGCTGGCTACTTTCGCGCACCAGAAAACATCATAATGCAGCGCATCCAGTTCCGACAACAGCGCCAGTGACCCGGAGAGTCGGTCCAGCAGTTTGTGGCAGACCTCCGACAGCTGGCGAGTGAGTGCAGGTTTGGGGCCCTGGAGGAGGAGATGGTCTGAGGCCAGTTGGCCGAGCACGTGGCCTGCTCCTCGGCCATGGAGCTAGCGCAAAAGCACAAGGCAGTGGAGCGACTGACGAAACACCTCAGCGGTGATGACGCTCCACCGACAAGCAAGGCACATGGAAAGATCCTGGCCTTGGATTCGGACGATGGAAGCATTGATGAGTACGCAGCCATCGTCAAGATACGGTCCACCCCGGGGATGCCAAGATGCTATGGCTACAGATCCAGCAGGCACCGCTATCGAGCCAGGGAGTGTACAGTGAGGGGCAAGAGTTGCGGATGGTGCGCTCTGCTCCATCACTTCGCCAGGGTTTGCCGCAATTTTGACAAGGAGGAATGAAAACCAGCAAAAGAAACCATTAAGAAGAAGGTGCCTACGGTGGTCCACAAGGTCTCACCCAACATGGACGGTCATATCATTTGTGACATTTTGTTGGACGGGACATCGATACCGCTGTTGGTGGAGACTGGATCAGCAGTCTCCATCCTCAACTTGGAGACTGTAAGTCGGTGTTTTCCCCACTACAGAGTGAGTACCACTAACATTACCTGTGATGGTTATGGTAGCCACCGGCTGGATGTTGTGGGCTCAGTGTGGCTGTTGGTGAGGTACAAGGGGGCCTCCATGTGCACCGCCGAGTTCATGGTGTCACGGGATGGTGATAACCTAATGGGCTGTGATTTATTCTACGGGCTCGATTTCACCATCACCTGCGGTGAAGTGGAGGAGTGGTCAGGTGGTAGCTTATGGGACCGACCATTCTAAGTGGGAAGTGGCGATGAAGTGTGGGACTTTGGGTGGCCCATTCCAGGTGAACAGGGACACCGCCAGCACCTTAGTACGCCAAATAGACGGGGGTCCCGTGCCAGTGTTTGTGGTCCCGTGGATGGTGGATCCAAACGGCATGGTTTGACCCCTGCGGTGGTGGAAAGGTCCGAAGAGCATGAGCTACAGGGCTCCGGTGGCCGACAAGTTTCGACTGCTGAGCCAACAGTGGCTGGTGCCGCTCCGACGCAACAACATCTGGTATCCGGGGTACCACCAGATGGCACGAACCCTGGCTGTGCTGATATCAAAAGCAAGGGACATGACTCAAGTCAACTTTGCGGACAGCTGAGGAGTCATAAAGGTGCCAGATCGTGATGCAGACGACAGAGAAAGCCAGTGAGTGCTCCCCTGGGTGAGGGTGATGATGTGCGCCCTAGGGTCGAGCCTCGGCTTAGTTGGGTATGCAGTTCCAGGAAACTGACAGCAGGACAGGATTATCTGCGGGTGGTCCAGTCCGGCAGCAATGGCCGCCTGAGTTTGACTGATGGGTCGAGACGGCATCCCAACGAGCTGTGACTTCGGAGCAGAAAAGGGCATCTACGCAGTCCGTCTCCTGTCATGAAGAAGCTGAGACGCTCTGGAAGTGAGCCGTGGGACAGACATTCCGGGGGGGGCCTTCGGGAGACCCAGGTTGAGTGTGTATGAGGGCTTACGGTGTGTCTGATAATGTGCATTTACTAATAGGTGTGTTATGGTTATGATTGTTATGTTCAATATATGTTCCGGCGGTATTCACATGTTAAAGTTGTGATGGAATGGGATGAAGAGAACAATGTGGGTAATGTGAAATATATAAGTTGGTTCTTATGGACATTTATCCTATTAGTGGTACAACTTAAGTGTGTAACATGGATATCTAGTTCGTTTTGTAGTTTAAAAAAAGTGTACATAGGATTGTTGTATTAGGATTTAACCTGTTTATGTTGCCATTTCTTTGTGAAAAGTAACCTCTTACCGTGATTTTACACTATTTGATTGTGTTAATATTTCCAGCACTTGATGCTGTGATTTTATTTTCCCTGTCTGTGGTGTGGGCCTAATGGTCATTTACGTTCTTGGAAGTGAAAAGGAATGTCTGCCACTGTAACGGGGTGATCGTGGGATTTGATGCATGAGACCACCGTTGTTGTGTGACTGTTTGGTGAGTGAGGTGCAGTGACACCTGGGAGTGAGTGGGTATGTGTTAATTGCCCTATTTTGTGAAAGTTGTGTTTTTCTTATTGTGGGGAGTTCTCTGTGTGTATTTATGTGTATCCTGCGAGTTTATGGGGTTGGGTACTGCCATTGTGCATGTCTATGATTGTTATGTGCATATGTTTAGCTTTAACGGGATTGATTTAGTTTGGTGTGTGGCCCTTTTTCTTTTCAGGGACTATTGGTTTACATAGCGGGGAGCCCCGCTGAGCCAGTGTGTTGTGTGAATGAATAGGCATGTTCCCTCTTGTATTAGAGTGTGAGTCGGGTGAAATTTATTTGGTTGGGTAATTTGTGTGCTTGCAATTTTTCAAGGGGGGTGGTGGAATGTAGGATCGTAATATTATATACAGTATATAATATTGGTATGGCGGTGCCCTAGGCTAGGGAGGGGTGATGCCCCACCTTTGGGGAGTGGCGTCACCTGTGGTATATAGGCCTGGAGCAGGAGACATATTGTCTCTTCGCTGTAACTCCTGTACTCGCGATAGGGTCTCCCCGTGTATACATAGTTCTTGTTAATAAACTTTATAAAACATCAGCTCACCTCCTCGTTATTCGGACACTACACCCTCTGTCCACATGAGTTGTCCGACTAACTCCTCCAACAGTTTTCAAGCTAGGACATTTTCATTTTACACAGTGTGTGTCCATATATTGAAGATGTGCATATTGTAGGGGGTTAAATAGATTTGATATTTTCTCAAAATTTGTTTCGCTTTGAATTGTCACTTGTTTGCTTTGCTTTAACTTCCCGAAATTACATGGTTATTAGTTTTATTGCAGATCTAGCATACAGTGAATCTTTTATTTGTAATACATTTTTTGGTTGAAGGTGTGCTACTTATGCACTATTAATGGTTATGGATGGGCCTACAATGTAACGTGTGGTGTTCTTGTTTGTCGCACAAAACCATCTGTTATAGTAATAAAGGAGTGAAATTATCATTTAAGTATCTGTTTAAATAATATGTAATTTGTCATAGTGGTGAAGTGTCATGGGTTGTAGCCGGGCTGGGCAGAAAATAGGACTCAGGTGCATAGCGGGCTTTTGGCATTTTATTAATTCATAAGAACCAAGACTCCCATAATTTTCCTTGAAGGAGAAAGGGGTCTGGGTTCTTATGGGTTAAAGAACAGAAAATAAACATAAAATAAAACAGCTCATGGGATGAAACACAAGGCTAGGCACAGCAGGCAAAACACATTGAGGCTAAGGCAAGGCTGAAAATACTAAAGCTGGAATAACTGACAGGCATGGCAGAAGCGTGTGGCACCCACGCCAGGTTGACAATGACACCGCATCTGATGTAAGGAGTGGCACCCCCTTAAGTATGTTAAAACTTAATTACAGAAAAATACACACAGCTGTGGATAATCAAGAAATCAACAACATAAGAACCATGCTAGACTAAGATGGAAGTTTAGTTGTACTGTACAACTGTACAATGACAATAAAAGACTATTCTATTCTAAATAAACAACAAAGCACATTGTCAAAATAAAACCCAACACGAAACCAAGATGGACAGGAATAAAATACATCATGATAATAATAATATTAAAAAGCAGGACAACGAAAAACTAAGGCATCCTACCAAAATAAAAGAACCAAAAGCAAGAACGTGGGCTGAGCCTATGTCCCAGTGACAACACCCCACGTCCTGAAATAAGGTACTGGAAAAACTTAAATGGTCCTTAAAAGTGCTTGAAAAGTTGTCACGGTGCCTCTTTCGGTGGGGGGGGGGGGGGGACAGGATCCACTTGCCAGGTAAAAAGGAAACATTATTTATTAAGGGAAAACACAAAAGCAGCACTAGGCTGGAAAAATAAACTGTTTGGCAGGATAAGGGGAGAAAACAAACCTAAACCGTGCATAGTTCGGAGAAAAAAATAACAAATTGTACCAGACAAGGTGGAGATGCAGCAAAAAGTAAACTAACAGACAATTAATGGTCATCTTAACAGTATAACACTGCACTGAAAGTGAGGCGAGTGCTTGAATATAAAGGCAGGTGGCGATTAACGCAACCAGTAACAGCTGTGAATAATTAACAGCACAAAGGACAAGTGCTGTCACCACAGATAAACCTGAAATAATGAGAGAAGCAGGAACACAGATAAAAGTACTGACAATGATAATAATGAGTCAAAAAAAGAAACAAATTGCACACAGGAAACTGCAGCCCTGTCTAAACCACTACAAAAGTGCTTGAATTTTACTTTGAAAATGGTGTGGGAACCTTGGAAAAAGTAATTGCCCCAAAACTTTGTAACTGGTTGAACCACCCTTGGCAGCAACAACTGCAATCAAGTGTTTGCAATAACTGGCAATGAGTCTTTTATGTCACTGCTGAGGAATTCTAGCCCACTCTTCTTTGCAGAATTGTTTTAATTCAGCAACACTAATGGCCGTACATTCTCCTTCAGGATTTTCTGGGAGAGAGCAGAATTCATGGTTCCATCAATTACACCAAGTCGTCCATGTTCTGAAGCAACAAAGCAGCCCCAGACCACCACACTACCACCACCATGTCTGACTGTTGGAATGATGTTCTTTTTATGAATTGCTGTGTTGGTTTTACACCAGATGTAACAGGATGCACACCTTCTAAGAAATTCAACTTCTGTCTCATCAGTCCACAGAATATTTTCCCAAAAGTCTTGGGGATCATCGAGATGTTTTTTTTGGCAAATGTAAGGTGAGCTTTTGTGTTCTTTTGTTAGCAGTGGTTTTCACCTTGGAACTCTCCCATGGATGCCTTTTTCGCCCAGTCTCTTTGTTATTGTTGAATCTTGGACCAGTGTCCAAACTGAGGCAAGTGAGGTCTGCAGTTCTTTAGATGATGTTCTGTTTTTTTTTCCTCATCTGTTCTTGAACTTGAGATCACAGCATGATTTGTTGCTTTTTGAGATCTTTTAGCCTACTTCACTTTGTCAGACAGGTTCTATTTAGGTGATTTCTTGATTCAACAGGTCTGACAGTAACCAGACTTGGGTGTGGCTAGAGAAATTGAACTCAGCTTTCCAAAAAATGTGGTTAATCACAGTTAATTCATGAAGTAACAAGGAGGGACAGTTACTTTTTCACATAGAGCCAGGTCGGTTTGGATAGATATTTTCCCTTAATTAAATGACATCACAATTTAAAAACTGCATTTTATATTTATTCTAGTTATCTTTGTAAAATATTAAAATTTGTTTGATGATCTGAATCATAACTAGTGCATACCTGTGCATGCCCGTCGAAACCAAGTATAAACTGTCAATAAGACGCCAAAAGCCGGCCGATGAGTTTGCATGTTTTATTAACAAAAGGTAAAAATGACAAATAAATAGCCACGAGGGGCTAAACACGAATATACACACAGACACTAAATCTCAGACTAAGAGGAAAAACACACTTTGATACTAGAACACGGACTATGACGAAGTACACTTACTGAGACGATGAAAACGAACGTTAGACAAGGGTTTGACGAGGTCGCAGCGAGGAGTAAGCCTCCGCTGCTTCCTTAAATAACAATAACAAACCAATCATCAAAGGAGGAATGTAATCAGGAGAAATACCGAACAGCTGTCACAACGTGACTCGTTTTTGACAGCCGGAAGTCCCATTGTGACACTGTCAGAATAAAAGCCCTGAAACGGCCATATGCAAAACACAGAAGAATGGAGAAAATACTGGACAACCCGAGCGCGGACAGACTCAGCGCCCAGGCCATCATATAAGCAAGTATTTCTGCATGCCCGTAGAAAGCAGGTGAAAGCAAGGGTATAAGCAAGCACGTCACCACTCGTTCAGTGATGCCTGCCTTTGGTCTTTGATGATGTCATAGTGAGTAATATGATCTTTGATGATGTCATAGCAAGTCCTATGATCATGATGCCTGCGTTTGATCTTTGATGATGTCATAGCGAGTCCTACGATCTTTTAGCGAGTCCTATGATCGTCTCACACACACACACACACACACACAGATTTTCTTGAATTATATATAGAGTGATTAAATATTTTAATCGAGTGACATCACTAGTATTTGTGCTGGCAAAGTATGTGAACTGTCATGATCCTGGGGCACGGGTTAGAGCCGTGCCCAGTTTGTCTGTCCAGTGAGCGTTTCTCTGTTTGCTTTCTGTTATCTCTAAGATTATTATGATGTTTTTGAGTTTTGTTGTGTTTGTATTTTTATGTTTCCAGTTTGTTTATTTTGACAGCGCTGTGCAGCTTTCGGCTGTCAATTCCTTCGGGGCTGCACAGCTGCTGCCAATTGACTACTCATGGATTACACCTGTCTCTGACATGTGTGTGTGTGTGTGTGTGTGTGTGTGTGTGTGTGTGTGTGTGTGTGTGTGTGTGTGTGTGTGTGTGTTTAAGGGACACTGTAACCTCTGCTGTTGTCGTGTCCCTCTTCTCTTCCTGTGTATGTCTGCCCGCTGACTGTTACCGTGGGTTTAGGTCCCGCTGTCGAGGTGAGTTGGTGTGCTCCGTCTTGGTGCTTTTTTTTTTCTCCTTTCTCTGTTCTCTCAGACATCGAGCCCCATTGCCCTCGGGGTCCTGTGGCTGAGCTTCTCCCCTGGTCAGGCGTTCCCTGACTTTATACCTCTGACGCTGAGCCCCGCTCTCCTTCAGCGTCCGTAATTATGTCTCATTATTACACTGCACGTTCATTTGTTGTATTAGTTTGAATCATTCTTGTTTGTGTTTTTGTTAATAAATGTGCCAGCCTACAGAGAGCATTTGGTGTCCTATTTTGCGCCTGTGAGACAAGCGGGTTATGACATGAACTCTTTGGTATTCCTAGTTTTCAGCATTAATTGGTCTGAAAATGAGATCTGAGCTACATGTCTGTCTCAAGTATAGACAAACACAATTTGTTTAATCTAATGACACACAACTTATTATAATATTTCATATCTTTATTCGACACATCTATGAAGTATTCATAGTGCTGGTTCAAAAAGTAAGTGAACTCTTTTGCTAATGACTTCAGCAAAAGCCAGGAGTTAACAAACCTGGAGTCCAAGCAAGGAAATAAGATCTTTGGAAATGTTTCTTGTGAGGCATGGTTCACATCAGCAGATACTTCTTGTGAATAGCAAAAGCAACCTTGCTCCAGCTTTGTTCCTAGTTGCCCCCCACCCCATGTTTCCAGCTACACCATTCTACTTTCCCCCTCTGTTACAAACCTAGGTATCAAATTTGACCCCCACTTATCATTTGACACGCATGTCCACCACCTTTGTAAAGCCCAATTCATGGTGGGAAAAACACATTGGTACACAAACGAGCACAGTGGACGCATTTGTGCGCAAACCCTACCCAGAGGGTGAGCGCTGACCAAACGCATGCAGCCCCTAAAAAGTGTATGCACGTACAAGTATGCAAATGGTTGCAGTGGGCTGCACATGCGCCAGAAAACTCCCGCCAGAGGGAAGTACTGAGCAGATCGCCAATAAGATAAGATAAGCCTTTATTAGTCCAACAATGGGGAGATTCCAGGATTATAGCAGCAAAGGGATAGCAGCACTCAGAGCAATAGTTAATAAGATAATAAGAACTGGTTAGCCAAAGCAGTAGATGAATATACAAAGAGATACGCATACACAGTGCAGGAGTATTGCAGCTAGATGGAACAAACAGCATTACGGTTTGTTAAATTTCCCTGCAGAATATGAATATGTTCCCAGACAGTATATTTCGCATTTGAATCAACAGTGTTGTTGCCACCCTCAGTCATGATTGTTATTGTCCTAATTGTATATTGGAGGGGATTGTGCAAAGTTGTTACGTTTAGTACATTTAATAGCTCTACAAGCAGCCCTGGTTCGGTTATAAAGTCAGACAGCTGTAGGTACGAAGAACCAGCAGAACTTCTCCGTCGTGCACTTAGGATGGCACAGCCTACCTCTAAATGAGCTCCTCAGTGCATTCAGCGTGTCCTGCATGGGGTGATGATGACAGCTTAGCCACTGTCCTCCTCTCTCCTATCTCCTCCACTGGGTTGAGGCATCGCCCAGAACAGAGCTGGCTTTTTTGATTAGCCTGTTCAGTCTCTTCCTGTCGTCTTCCGTAACGCTACTGCCCCAGCAGACCACTCCAAATGTGATGGCTGATGCCACCACCAAATCATAGAAGGTCTTCAGGAGTGCCCCTTGCACTCCAAAAGACCTGAGTCTCCTCAGGATGAACAGCCTGCGCTGCCCCTTCTTGTAGAGCGTGTTGGTGTTGTGCGACCAGTCCAGTTTATTGTTCAGGTGAACACCCAGGCACTTGTAAGATGTCACCACCTCAATGTCTGTTCCCCGGATGTTTACTGGTGCTGTGGGGGGTTGTCCTCGCCTGCGGCAGTCCACCACCAGTTCCTTAGTTTTCCTTGCATTGATCTGGAGGCAGTTCTGTAGGCACCAGTCCACGAAGTCCTGGATAAATCCACTGGATTTATATACTGTATAATACTGGGTGAACAAATGTCTGTCTTTTTGTCCGTCTGTTTTCTTCCTCTGCCACTAAACAGCAAAAGCTCCTGTTTGCCTTGCTTTTTTTTTTTTTTTTTTTTTTTTAGACTTATCTTGTACCCGTAGGTAGATTTGTTCTGCAGTCCGGTGACAAGCCACCAGCTGCCGGTCGCTGCATGTGCAAGCGCCCCTTAACTCCCTAACCTGCATGTTTTTAGCATGTGTTAGGAAACCGGAGAAATCCCGGAGTAAACCCACGCAAACACGGGGAGAACATGAAAACTCCACACAGATCACTGTTGGCCGGGGGCAGGGATCGAACTCACGATCTCATGATCCCCGCGATCCCCCGGCCAAGGGTAAACTGTGCTGCCGCGGTGCTAACCACTGCGCCACCGTGCTTGTCATTGTATTCACGTACTTCCATCGCTTCCCCCATTTTAAACGTCTGCCATCGTGCTCTTCTGTTGTGTTTGGATTACAGCTGTTCAAATTAGTACGAGCATGTGAACTACAGATTATTTTCACTGTGCATGCATAAAATGAGGCTTCTAAGCGTCAGCTGCAATGGCTCAAAAAACACTCTGAATACTGCTGTGTACGCAAATGCAGTCTACAGAATACAAAGGTTTTCCCCTCGAAGGGACTCTGAACAGAACTTAGGACTGCATTTCTCCACCTGAGAAATATAACCAGACTCCTCCCCTCCCTTTCCCTCCGTGATGTTGAAAAGTTAGTCCACACCTTTCTCTCCTCCAGGCTGGATTAGTGTAACACATTCCTCGTTGGGATCCCTGGCAGGAGCGTCCAAAAGCTCCAATGTATAAAAAACCAGCTCTGCCAGGACCCTGATGAGGGTGCAGAAATTCAAGCACATCACACATATCCTCTGATCACTCCTCAGGCTCTCCATTCACCTTCACACTGAATATAAAATCTATTTTCTCACCCATTCTTGCATTCATGGAAACACACCACAATATCTAAAAGAACTCCTTGCACCACAGTCCACTTCAAGGCACCTCTGCTCCTCAAACACTGTGCCTCTGCCCCCTCAAGACCAAAGTCCACACAATGGGGGATCGAGCCGTCACAGCAGCTGCCGCGCGGCTCTGGAAGGCCCTGCCAGAAAATCTGAGGGCACCTCAGTCTGTGGACTGCTTCAAAAGGCAGTTAAAAACCTTAGAAAACTTTCCAATGCTCTGGTGTACCACCATATGTACTGTCTTTTAATGTTTGTTTTTGCTGTTCTTAATCTTATTTGTATAGCACTTTAAGATTTTGCCCAAAAATGTAAAGTACGTTATAAATGAAATAAATTATTATTATTATTATTATTATTATTATTATTATTATTATTATTATTATTATTATTATTATTATTATTATTTCAGACAGCACACACCACCTCTAGTACATCTTGCATAATACAAAATAAATGAACAGAGTACCCAACAGTATAAAAAATGACTAAACACAATATGAATACATGCAAAAAAGAAAAAAAAAATGAATTAGGCAGCATAAGTAGTAATTTTTCCAACTAAATAAACCTAAACAACACAGTTTTAAAAACCAGAGCAGTATTTATACAGAGGCATTAATCAGAGTAGTATGCTCGTTCAAATTGAGTAAGAGGAGGTGCAAATAAACAGTTGTTAACAGTTTGTTACTTCTGTCTTTTCCCTTCAGGCAGATATCTACAAATGAAAAAAATGGAAAATGAGGAACTAGGGCCGAATTTTCTTTTGACAATGAGCAAAAACAAGCTCCTCCATCCAGTTTTAGCATACTACAAAGACACTCACAAGGTTATATGGTTTATAACTACAGTAAAATATGTACACACTCATAAACACTACACAACAGTGCATATGGCATTAATTATAGCCAGCCTCAAAATTGATAATCATCAAAGACAAAGCAGAGAAATGATAGTAAAATTTCTTTTTTACTTTCATGCTTATTTGTTCATATATTAGACTATAAACTATCCACAGTCCTTAACTTAATTTCTCACTTTTTTCTCTATTTTTGCTCTTGTTTTTTTTTTTTTAACTTATTTTTCTGTAACATGTCAGCAACTTGACAGAAACAACAGCAAAAGCTGTAACAGGGCAGTGACCATATGTTATACTGGAAGTGTTTCACCAAAACTCCAAGCATCACTGCAGTTTCATTTTATTTATATTTTATATTGAATTTTTAAGTGCTTCACTAAACCAATGAGGAGCTTAGCTGATGTAATGAAGACAGCTACTTTTAATTCTCTCAAAAATATTGTTGTCATGATCAGGTGACCATGCGCCCCCCTCCCTTTCTGTGGGAGGTTCTTCATCTTGACCCCGGCTCCGCAGGTGATCAGCGCACCTGCGTGAGTGGCTGCACCTGCTGTCTCTGCCTTGCCAGCGCTTATAAGGACCAATTCGTGAACGCTCCAGCGCTGGCTCGTTGGGTTGCTGCCATCTCTGCGGTGCGTCTCTGGGGCTGGTTGTGTGCTCACCTGCTTCATCATCTTCATCATTGCTCCAGGCTGCCTCTCTCCACCCAATCAGACACTTCACCCAGCTCCATGCCTTCCCCACTCCCTGCCAGCTCCATCCCACTGATTTGCCTGTTCCTACTGGGTTCCTCTGTAGGGTTCTCTGCTCGCCTCTCACTGGGTTCTCCTCTGGCGCGTGGTGTCTTTCCCTAACTTCATGTCCCCCTTTGATTAATGAAATTATATTTAAACGTAGCTTCTCTGTGTCGTGTGTGTTCATTGGTGTAGAACCCTGCACATGAGCTGACCATTCTCTCTATCATGACAGAACGAGCCAGCCAGAACGTAGGCTCAGCAGGGGCTTCATCAGCAGAGCACTCCACCTTACACTGCCTTGATGTCATAGAGAGGCAGGTGGCCATGCTCATGCAGCAGCTGCAGATGATTGCGCAGCAGCTGAGCACGGTCATGATCATCTTAGCCATATGTCTCGTTCGGGTCCTGCCCCTCCACCTACCGCTCCTGTTTCTTTGTTTCTTCCATCATTCGCCGAACTACCTCTGTTCCCTCACCGGCTCCATACGTGGATGAGGTGGGGAAATGTAAGGGACTTCTGTGCCATGTTTGGCTTTATTTGAGCAAGGTGGGCGGGGAGTATCCGGATGATACGTCCAAAATTCATTTCATGACCCTCCTGCTGCGAGACCGAGCCCTTAGCTGGGCTCAGTCTATTCTCGATAGCATGAAGGGTCCTAGTTATACTTTTGATAGGTTTGTTAGTGAATTCTCCTGTGCCTTTGACCATACAGAGAGCGAGGGCAACATCATGAGACGTCACATGTCACTCCGTCAGGGGAGCCGGTCTGCCACCGACTTCTCTGTGGAGATTCGGGTCATCGCAGCGGACTCTGGCTGGAATGACGTTGCTTTACACAACGCTTTCCTCAAGGGTTTAAATGCCAATCTCCGCGACGACCTGGTGGTTCACGCCATTCCCTCCTCCCTGGACGGACTCATTGATCAGGCTGTCAGTTTAGACAACCGATACCACGAATGCACAAAGGAGCACAGGACTTCCTTCAGCCCGCCCGTTTCGCGCACGCGTCTCCTGGCTACGGACACAGGTGGAGCCGACTCTTCCTCCAAAGCAATGGTGGTTGGCTGAGCCCATCTGGCTCTGGAGGAGCGCCAGCGATGGAGGAGAGGCGGTGCGTGCATGTACTGCGGCTCTTTAGAGCACAAACTGTTTAACTGCCACCTGAAGCCAAAAAGACATGGCCCGTCAGTAGCCTTGGGGGGTCTGACGGGCGGGAATCTTATTCATCTCCCCAGGTAACTTTTCCATTTCGACCCTCATTCAGTTGCAGGGGGTCGAGAGGAGGGTGGTGGCATTAATTGATTCAGGGGCGGAACAAAATTTCATTTCTTCATGGCTCATGTGGGAAATAGGCATCCCCACGACTAAATTGCCTACTCCATTAAACATCACAGCATTATCTGGTAGTAATGAGGCTTGTATTACCGAAAGCATGGTGCCAATCTCCGTCCTCCTTTCCGGGAACCATCGGGATACTTTATCGTTCTTTATTCTCCCTAATTCGTCCTCCCCAGTGGTTCTGGGGTACCCTTGGCTCCGGAAGCATAATCCCATTATTAATTGGGCACAAAATTCCATCTCTTCCTGGAGCCCTTTTTGTTTAGCATCCTGCCTCTGTTCGGCTGCGTGTTCACCGTCCCTGCCCATCTCCTCTCCTCCGGTGGAGCCGCCGGATCTCAGCCTCGTACCCGAGATCTATCATTACCTTGGGGAGGTCTTTAGCAAGTTGAACTCACTCCCTTTTCTTCCTCATCGCTCGTACGACTGTGCTATCAATCTCCTCCCGGATGCACAGCTACCGTCCAGCCGGCTGTACAGCCTTTCTGGGCTGGAGAGGGAGGCGATGGAAAGCGACATCAAGGACTCTCTTAACCATATCGCATTATTAATCAAGCACTGGAAGACGGGGGGGGGGGGGGCATTGGTGAGCCTAAAAGGCATCACGAGATATTCAAATTGCCCCAAGTGTGTTTTAAAAACCGTCTTCCACTCGTCCCCCTTGCAAATACGGACCAGATGGTACGCGTTGTGCAAATCCAATTTGGTGAACACCCTCATGCGCTGAAGGAGCTCAAACACGGAGTTGATTGGGGCAGAGGGTATTTATCTTTGACTGTTACAGCATTTAATTCGCAGTAGTCAATACACGGGTGCAGAGATCCATCCTTCTTCCCAACAAAAAAAAAAAAAAAAACCTGCCCCAAGAGGAGCCAAAGAAGGCCGAATGAGGCTGGCGTTAATCAATTTGTTTTTGTCTGCCTTGATGACATTTTGATCTTTTCCCGCACGCCAAAGGAGCATGCAGTCCATGTCAGGGCCGTGTTACAGCGGCTCCTGGAAAACCAGCTCTTTGTGAAGGCTGAAAAATGCGAGTTTTCAACCGGCTCCACTTCCTTCCTAGGGTTTATTGTTGCTGAGGGGGAACTGCGGGCCAAGCCAGCCAAGGTGAAGGCTGTGCTTGATTGGCCTATGCCCCAGTCCCGCAAGGAGCTTCAACGCTTCTTGGGGTTTGTGAATTTTTATCGCCGTTTCATCAAGGATTACAGTGGGGTAGCACAGCCTCTGACTCAGCTGACCTCGGTCAAGGTGCCTTTCACCTGGGCACTACAGTCAGCCTCACGTCCGGGTACCACCCACAAAGTAATGGGCAGGCTGACCAGTCCCTGGAGGCCACCCTCAGATGCATGGCATCCTGTAATCCGTCCACTTGGAGCACCCATCTGACCTGGGTGGAGTATGCCCACAACTCTGCAATCTCCTCATCTACGGGATTAATGCCCTTTGAGGCCTCCATGGGGTATACCCCCGCTGTTGCCTATGGCGGAGAGAGAAGTCACCATACCATCTGTGGGGGCCCACGCTCGCCTCTGCCGTCGGCTTGGAGGACCACCCGGGCTGCTCTTCTCTGCTCTACTCAGCGGAATCGTCAGTATGCGGACCGCAGGTGGGTTCCAGCGCCCAAGTATACAGTCGGGCAGCACGTGTGGCTGTCGGTGGACCAGGTACCCTTAAAGACGGAGTCCCAGAAATTATCACCTCACTTCCTGGGCCCATTTACCATCTCCCGGGTCATCAACAACGTGACGGTCTGCCTGGAGCTTCCGCCAACACTCCACATTCACCCCACATTCCACGTCTCGAGGATCAAGCCCCTCTCCGCCAGTCCTCTCTGCCCCCCCCCGAAGCCACCTCCTCCTCCTCGGATCCTCGATGGGCAGACCACCTACACCGTACTGAGGATTCTGGATGTTCACTGTCGGGGCCGGGGGCTGCAATACCTGGTCCACTGGAAGGGCTACGGCCCCAAAGAAAGGTCATGTATCCCCCGGCTCCCACTTCCATGATAAGGGGATGGACCGGGCCTTTCACCAAGCTCATCCCAACAAGCCCAGTGGGCCGCCAGGAGGCACCCCTTGATGGGAGGGCACTGTCATGATCAGGTGACCGTGCACCCCGCTTCCTTTCTGTGGGAGGTTCTTCATCTTGACCCCGGCTCCGCAGGTGATCAGCACACCTGCGTGAGTGGATGCACCTGCTGTCTCTTCCTTGCCAGCGCTTACAATGACCAATTTGTGAACGCTCCAGCGCTGGCTCGTTGGGTTGCTGCCATCTCTGCGGTGCGTCTCCGGGGCTGGTTGTGTGCTCACCTGCTTCATCATCTTCATCATTGCTCCAGGCTGCCTCTCTCCACCCGATCAGACACTTCACCCAGCTCCATGCCTTCCCCACTCCCTGCCAGCTCCATCCTGCTGGTTCGCCTGTTCCCACTGGGTTCCTCTGTCGGGTTCTCTGCTCGCCTCTCGCTGGGTTCTCCTCTCGTGAGTGGCATCTTTCCCTAACTTCGTGTCCCCTTTTGATTAATAAAATTGTGTTTAAACGTAGCTTCTCTGTGTTGTGTGTGTTCACTGGTGTAGACTCCTGCACGTGAGCTGACCATTCTCTCTATCATGACAATTGTAGCCTTCTGGGTGAATGCAGCTGCAGGGACTGATGAGAAATGTTAAATGTTTGCCTTAGAAAAAGGGTTTAGAGACAAGTTAAACAGTGAGTTTGTTGTGTGAATATTGTCCCTAGTTAAAGGTAAATATTAGCCTCAGTTTAGAAATATTACTCAGTCAGTGACTACAGCTCTGAACGCTTTGACATTAAGATTGACCTTGTAGCTTGGGGGGCCTATAGCATTTGTGTGCTTTGCCCTATGAAGGAAACGGCTATTAACACACACCCCACAGCTACATTGTAGGTCACCTCCCACTGGAGAATTATTTCACACCTGGATATTACACACTGAACAGAGGCCCATGCATGTTAAATCACCGAATACCCATGACATCAGGGGAAGATGTGCTACCATGCAGCATGACTGACTTCGGTGTAATAGGGAAGTGATGATAACGTTTATTGGAATGTGTTGTGTGGGCTTGTGAGTGGAGAAAATGAATGGCTGTGGTTGAAGGTTTATATATTCCTGTAGTATCCAAATGGCTGAAAACCAGAAAGAAAACAATGTGGTTAGAATATGTATGAAAACATTTCATTGTCGACCTCTAGTTTCCTGATCAGCAGTACAGTATATCTCAAAAGGCCCTTTTTAAAACCAAATTTCTGTCTTTGTATGTATGAGGGAGTCAGGAGGTTGCGACTTTGAACCCCATTTGGATGTCACCATGACACACATTGTGTCATATTTACAGTGTTTCCTCTGGCTTAAAGACCTTGGCGTGATGGGGGCGCAGCAGAAAACACACAACATTATTGTAACCAGATATGTTAATTTTATATCCATCCATCTATTCAAGATTCAAAGATTTAATTGTCAATACTACTATACTATATAGGACATACAGGAGAATTGAAATGGCATTTCTCTCTCTCTCTTCATTGGTGTGCATAATAGGAAAGGAAAAGGAATAAGGCTGGAAAAAATAAAACAACAACAACAGCAGTCTATGTACAGTAATGCAACCCGTAGTGCAAATGGCGACAAGAAAGACCCAGACCTCCCATAGTCAGATAGAGATAAACGATTAACAATGATAAAACCCAGCATTCCTATATACAGACAACTAGAGATGAATACCTGTAGCTGCAGTTCAATGCGTTAGTGTAGGTGCAGATAGTAACAGATAGGACTGCACGTGATCAGTATTGCAGTGACAAACAGACAGCAGCAGATATGACATTTGTGCAAATGGTTGCGGTTAATGTGCAGAGACATACAGCAGCAAAAGTATTACTGTTGGTGTGCCAGTCTTTCTGTGCCAACAGCTGAGGTAGTTATTGTGCGGGTGATTGTGTTACCGTCCGGGGAGGAGGAAGTGCACAGAGTTCAGGGTCCTGATGGCCTGATGAACAAAGCTGTTAAGCAGTCTTGTGGTGCAGGCCCGGAGGCTTCGGTACCTTTTCCTGGAGGGCAGGGGGATGAATAGGGAGTGTGAGGGGTGGGAGGTGTCGCCTGTGATGCTGATGGCTCTGCGGGTGAGGTAGATGTCTGAGAGGGGGGGCAGAGGGGCACTGATGATCTTGCTGGCTTCTTTCACTGTGTGTTGTAGTGTCTTACAACAGGAGGTGGTGCAGCTTCCATACCACACTATGATGCAGCTGGTGAGGATGCTCTCAGTGGTGCCCCGGTAGAAAGAACACATGATGGGGGGTGGAACACGTGCTGTCCTCAGTTTGCGGAGGAAATGGAGGCAAGTTTGGGCCTTCTTGGCCAGTGAGGTGGTGTTGTTGGACCAGGAGAGGTCCTCAGAGATGTGCACCCCCAGGAACTTGGTGATGCTCCCCCTCTCCACAGCTGCACCATCGATGATCAGAGGGGGTGCTGTATATATATTCATCTTCCAAATCTATCCATTTTCTACCGCTTTTTTGAAGGTCTGGGTCACGGAGGCAAGCAGAGAAGCCCAAACTTACCTCTCCCCGGCCACCTGCTCCAGCTCTTCTGAGAGGATACCAAGACGTTCCCAGGCCAGCTGGGAGACATAGTCTGTCCAAAGTGTCCTGGGTCTTCCCCGGGGTCCCCTTCCAGTTGGACGTGCCCAAAACACCTCAAGTGGGAGGCATCCAGGAGGCATCCTGATCAGATGCCCAAACCACTTCAAAGGGCTCCTTTCGATATGGAGGAGCAGCGGTTCTACTCTGAGCCTCTCCCGGATGACTGAGCTCCTCACCCTATCTCTAAGGGTGAATCCAGCAATCCTACGGAGAAAGCTAATTTCAGCCGCTTGCATCCACAATCTCATTCTTTCAGTCATTACCCAAAGCTCATGACCATAGGTGAGGGTAGGAACGTAGATTGACCGATAAATCGACAGCTTTGCCTTAGAGCTCAGCTCTCTCTTCGCCACAACAGACCGGTGCAACATTGCCATCACTGCAGACTGTCAATCTCTTGCTCCATTCTCTCCTCACTTGTGAATAAGACCCTGAGATACTTAAACTCCTCCACCTGGGGCAGGAACTTGTCTAATTTTATACTATTTTTTTTTTTAATTTGCACAGTAACTTTGCATATAGAATTTACCATTTGAAGTACTGTACAACCAAGGCCTGAATGATGGAATATTATGCCAGTTGGGGTCCCATCCAGATGTTCTGTGTTTGGACTTTTACTAGTCATCCTTTTCTCCTTCCTCTCCTCTCACCCCTCCTGGACCCTCTGCCTGAACACTTTCCTCTCCTTGGCTCCTCTCTTTTGTCTCATCTTTCCCTCTCTCAGCCCTGTCTAATTCAGGTTCTCTCTCTGTCTATGGTGGTATACAAACAGGTTAGAAAATACCAAGCATCACATTATGTCCTGCAGGACTTTTTGGTCATGGTTTACATAAATGACAAAAATATGTGTATTTTTTGTATGCCCAGTTGATAGTGGCACCAAAGAACAAACATAACAGTTGGAGCGAATAGCTGACCTAGCTGTGTAGTTAGCATACCTCCACCAAGTGTTGGCAGCATAATCATGATCCTGATGTCCTTGAAGTTCCAGCCAATCATGCTGGACGTGTGTAAGATCTCTATGGTTTGTGGAGTAGCTAAAAGAAACCAAGGCAAAAATGTCACCCCTAGGATAATGATGCTAAGGAAACAACAGCATCACACCATTTAATGACTGACCATCTTCCTCCTGCTTCTTGTCTCTCCATGATAGACAAACACTTGCTTTGCTATCCCAAGCCGTTATTGGGTGCCCAACGAGGGGCGTCGTCAGTCGATACTTGTGTAGAGAAATAATTAAACAGTCACTTACTGAAAGTCCATAATGAGATAGAGTTTGTAGTGTTTATTGAGCAGTCTCTGGCTGTGAGTTCTGAGTGGGGTAAATGAGACTGGACATTCTGCCAGATAAGCACATCTGTCGCAAGGTGTGTGGTGGACTTTTGCCAGTCAGTGCATCGTGACATGCACTACACATAGAGCAGAGATAAACAAACCTATCATCTGGTCAGTCACTGCAACAGATACTGGAGTCAGTTTGTCTTGGCCTGTCCTTGCCACTGATAATATCTCTATCTGCCAAGAATGTGTCGCTAGTCCAGCAAAAAGCTAGCGGCACTCAAATACGTTGCAAGCAGTTTCATGAAATAGTCAGCAAGCAACTCATACCAGCTCAGACGTCGCCCGGGTTAACAAGGTCAGGAGTTCCTGGCAGTGGAAGGCGAATTACAGTGCTGCGTGGAGGAATCTGATCAGACCTAAATGAAACAGTCATTGTCGCTCCCGACAGACTGCTATGATGATGATGATGATGATGATGATTGTAGTGTTTTGTTTTTTTTTTCCCATCAAGAAAGAATAGGGGGGGGGGGAAATTTGCCTCTGATAGGGTCTTGGGAGACCCTATCAGAGGCAAATTGCCCCGGACAACATAGCTCCTGGGATCACTGGGGCACGCAAACCCCCCCACCACGATAAGGTGACGATCCATGAGGGGGCCTATTCTTTCTTGATGGGAAAAAAGCTGTCCAAAGCTGTCGATTTACCAGTCAATCTACGTTCCTACTCTCACCTATGGTCACGAGCTTTGGCAAAGCTGTCGATTTACCAGTCAATCTACGTTCCTACTCTCACCTATGGTCACGAGCTTTGGGTAATGACCGAAAGAACGAGATCGCGGATACAAGCGGCTGAAATGAGCTTTCTCCGTAGGATTGCTGGACTCACCCTCAGAGATAGGGTGAGGAGCTCAGTCATCCGGGAGAGGCTCAGAGTAGAACCGCTGCTCCTCCACATTGAAAGGAGTCAGTTGAGGTGGTATGGGCATCTGATTAGGATGCCTCCTGGACGCCTCCCACTTGAGGTGTTTCAGGCACGTCCCACTGGGAGGAGACCCCGGGGCAGACACAGGACTCGGTGGAGAGACTATGTCTCCCAGCTAGTCTGGGAACGCCTTGGTATCCCCTCTGAAGAGCTGGAGCAGGTGGCTGGGGAGAGGGAAGTCTGGGCTTCTCTGCTTGAACTGCTGCCTCCGCGACCCGGACCTCCGGAAAAGCGGTAGAAGATGGATGGATGGATGGAGAAAGAATAGGAAAGAGAAGGGGAAAAATCATCCATAACAACTGGCTCAAGCATATTTAAATTACAGTGGATATAAAAAGTCTACACACCCCTGTTCAAATGCCAGGTTTTTGTGATGTAAAAAAATGAGACCAAGATAAATCATTTAAAAAAAACCCTCCCCCCATTAATGTGACCTACAACCTGTACAACCCAACTGAAAAACAAACTGAAATCTTTTAAGGGGAAAATAAAAAATAAAAAACTTACAATAACCTTGTTGCATAAATATGCACACCCTCTTCTAACTGGGGATGTGGCTGTGTTCACAATTAACCAATCACATTCAAACTCATGTTAAATGGGAGTCAGCACACACCTGCCACCATTTAATGTGCCTCTGATTAACCCCAAATAAAGTTCAGCTGTTCTAGTAGGCTTTTCCTGACATTTTTGTAGTCACATCTTACAGCACAAGCCATGGTCCGCAGAGAGCTTCCAAAGCATCAGAGGGATCTCATTGTTCAAAGGTATCAGTCAGGAGAAGGGTACAAAATAATTTTTCCAAGGCATTAAATATACCATGGAACAGAGTGAAGACAGTCATCAAGTGGAGAAAATATGGCACAACAGTGACATTACCAAGAACTGGACGTCCCTCCAAAATTGATGAAAAGATGAGAAGAAAACTGCAGGAATTTCTGGCAAGTACTGGCTGTTTAGTACATGTGACAACAATCTCCCATCTTGAGTGGCAACATGGAAGCCTTATCTTATGAAGAAAAATATTCAAGCCCGGCTATATTTTGCAAAAACATATTTGAAATCCCAAACACATGTGGGAAAATGTGTTACGGTCTGTTGAAACCAAGGTTGAACTTTTTGGCCATAATTCCAAAATATATATTCTTGGCACAAACACAACACTGCTCATCATCAAAAGAACACCATACCTACAGTGAAGTATGGTGGTGGCAGCATCATGCTTTGTGCGTATTTTTATTCAGCTGAAACTGGAGCCTTAGTTAAGGTGGAGGGAATTATGAACAGTTCCAAATACCAGTCATTAGGCGCTTTCCCACTGTAGGAACCTTTTGCAGTTTCTATAACCTTTTAATTACATAGGGCCAGTTTTACTGTGTTCGGATAGCATAGGAACTAGTGACCACGACCTCAGTTCCAGAACCATTTTAGCCCCTGCTCTGGAGCAGGGTCTTTTCTGGTGAAACGGGAACTTATATGACGTAGGTGTTAGCTGATTGGCAGAACCCGTAAGCTATGCCCACTGCCCCCGCTGCCAGAGATTTCACACACACACACACACACACACACACATACAGAGATTTCTTGAATTATATATAGAGTGACACAAAGATATACAGTGATGATAATCAAGTTCACCGTGCTGTTTATCGTTGCCTGACGGAATGGAGAACCACACAGATAAATGGAGGGATGAGGAGGTCCAAGCTCTCTTATGTTTGTACTCTTCAGAGGAAGTCCAGCGACAACTCGAAGGCACAAAGCAGAATGGGATTATCTTTACAAAAATAAGTGCAATGCTTGCGAGCAACGGCATGTGCCACACCCCCAAACAGTGCCCAGAGAAAATAAAAAAACTAAAACAGGACAATAAAAAATATAAAAGACTGCAACAACCAGAGTGGGATGGACTGCAAAACCAATAAGTTGTTCCACCAAATGGATGAAATTTTTGGCCACCGACCTGGCTACACAGGGAACATTGACACCAAAGACTCCACCACGAGGCTGTTGGAAACAATTGTTTCTCCCTTTAACGACCTGGGAGGTGAGTAAACTGGACAAAAGGAGGTTAAGGCTTTTTCCCCTTCTGAATTTCTGGGGATTTTTATAACTCCGAAATAAAAGTGCTGCTCCTTACGAGCGAACTGGTACAGTTTGCCATGTAAATCCGTTGTTAAAAATCCACCGAAGTTTGCAATGTTTTCCTCTCTGATTTGCAAGTTTTGTCATAATTCATATACAGTAAGTGCAGTCAAATTAGCCTCCAGTCAACTCTGTTTTAATATGTATCTTTTTTCCAGTGAGTTTGCATCATTCTTCCATAAATGTCATCCTTTTTTGTTAGCAAATCCTTTTAGTTATTCTAGAGCTTCTTCTAATGTTGACTACGTGTTTATTGTAATTTACACCACATAAAAAGTGTTATGTCCTCTTTGTGACTACATGCAGATTTTTATTTTATTTTTGGGGGGGTGGGGGGATTTTAAAAAAATATTGTCATTTTTAAGTGGTTTAAGGAGGTAAAGAAAAGACTCCCATTGCATTTGAAAATGGGTGACCTGTGCTTTGCTTTTATCAATGTATTTAAAAAAATTTGACAAATTTTGATAGCTTGTTTTCATGGATGAAAGGGGAATGGATAAAGCAAAAAAGAAGCTTATTGTTGTGAATGATTAGCCACCCTCCATCTGGAATAACATTTCCTTGTTGAATTTTTTATCCTTTCAATGACAACACCAGACCAGGCTTCCCCGTCAGTTTTGGCCTGCGTCAACCCTGCTGTCAGCATCCCCTCTCGTCTTGGACAAGGTAGAGAACTTAATAGTAAAGCACAGGAAAATGTATAGAATAAGTGTGTAGCTTAGCATCAGTATCACGACTTTGTTTTAATCGTGACAGTTTTGGTTTATTTCATTTTGACAAGCGTTTTTGTATGTGTGCTTTTAAATATGCCGTGTTCGTAACTTTAACGTGAACTTTTTTCTATTGACCTAATAGTAAGCTTTTCAGTGTGTGCTGTGTTCTTAGTTCACATTTGTGAACGTGTTAAATAAACCTCTATTTGTACAGCCATGGCTATTCTTTGTTTTTGTTAACAAAAGTGATGTTAGTTTGAGGCAATTTGGTAACAGCTATCATCTTTGCTCACTACATCATAAGCCTTTTGGTAAAATTCAGGACACCTTTTTCAATACACAGATCATTAAGCAATTTTCACATATTGATGTTGTTTTTCATTTGTAATTGGAGTTTGTGACCATTGTAAGTGGGGAAATATATGCCATTTTGAAACACAGTTCTTACACTTGAAACGTTTTTGGTCTGATTTTTTTTTTTGGGGGGGGGGGGGTTTGGGCTGGTGTCCTAATTTTTTTACAGTTTAATTTTTTTTTTAGTTTCATTACATGAATCTGCAAGTATTAATCCAAAGTAAATACTCATATCTCCATATGTCTAAAAAAAAGGAGGCTTTTATAGGATGTCCTAATGTTAACACGACTGTACCCCCCTGACAATTACTAACAGCTGAAAACACAAACTTCAAAGAATTGTATCACATTTAGATGCATACATATTTTTCCTTCCATAAAATGAGAGTGGTCCAACTGGACTCTAAGCGTAATTTTGGTTGAGAAAATTTATTACTGCGCACATCCAAATTTAATTGGCCAGTATGAAGTAAGCATGTAGACTGGCTACTACCTAAAAAGATCATTAGCATTATTCTTTTTGCAAAAAATAATGAATAAACCACAGATGTGCACTGATTAGTGTTAACAGGCAACCTTTAAAGCATAACACCACTCTAATTATGATAAATTTCACAATGCTCGCAAAGCTTTAAAGCTGGTAAAGAAATCTTTATTATCACAACACAAGAAATGCACAAGTTTTTGTCAAAATATGTTACTTAGTTGGAAGGCTGAAGTTAATGCATCAAGGCTGCATGCACTAACTCCTTCAGTTTCTGCAACAGGTGGCTGTATTACAAGATCAGGCTGTGGAAAAGGCTCGTCTTCATTCCACTCCTCTCTGTACTGTTCTTCATGGCTCTCACAGAGGTTGTGAAGGACACAGCATGTGAGCAGCATGGACTTCACACTGTCAAGGCTACAATCATTGCACTTTTGCAGCCACTGCCATCATCCTTTCAGGCTGCTGAAAGCGTTTTCAACCACAACCCTTGCTTTGCTAGTTTTGTGGTTGAATGTCTCCTGTTGGGGTATGAGGGCACCGTAATCTGGGAAGGGCTTCTTGAGCCATCTTGTCAGCAGATAGGCAGCATCTCCGATGATGTAGTAGCCGACATCCTGGCCTCCAATGTTCCTGTACTGCTGTGAAAAAACTTTGCTCTGTCAGCCAGTTCCCACAGTGCAGACAAACAAAACTCTAGCATCATGCAAGCTGCCCGGTTGCCCTGTGTACGCATTCCAAAACAAACCTCTTCCATCAGCTACTGCCTGTAAAACAATAGAATACCACCCTTTCCTGTTGAAAAACTCTGCGTGCAATAGCAAAATTGGAATGTGGGAGCCATCAACAGCCCCAACACACTGTGGCAGCCCCCGTTCTCCGCTTAAAGTACTGTGACAGTTCTTTCAATTTTTCTGCATTTGGCACCCTGATGACTTCAGGCAACAAGAGTTCTTCCACAGAGGAGCAAAAGTCCTTAACACAGTCACAGGCAGTTGAAACATCAACCCCGAATAGTTGGGCTATGCTCCTGTACTCGGAGTTGGTGGCGAGTTTCCATATGGCTATAGCTACTCTCTTTTCCAGCTGCATAGCCTGACGATATGTTGTGTTCACTCTCTTAAGTGCAGGCTTCAGGCAGCGACACACATACTCAAATGTCTCTCTGGACGTAAGAAAATCATCAATCCACTGCTCATCAGTAAAACCGGGAACAACCATTGTTCACCATTCATCAGCTCTGCTCCGGACCCAGGCGGACAGAGATGAGCGCCATGTAAGGAGCCCCAGCAATGTCTGAAATGCAAACACTACATTTTACAATACTGTCCGATATATTTACTTATTATAATTAATTCAACAACACCAAAAAAACTACGGTCAGGAATATTTGCCATACAACATAATACATACGATCGGTGCATGTTTAAGTTAGCCCATCAGCCTTACCTGTTGACTCCTTTTGACTGTGGCACACTGCTTTGATTTCTCCCACTACGACCAACGAGTCTTCGCCTTCATCTCTGCAAGAGCTCGTGGTGCCTCAACATGTCTTTAATTTTCACGATGCAGAACATGAACACTGCAGGATCTTCTCCCTCCATGCTGGCTTCCTTGTTGTGGTAGAGTGTGGCGCTTAAGTACACGTCACTGTTGCAGATCCTTGCATCGCACCAGTCCCTACCACGCCCCCTCACTGCCTGTGTGAATGCAAAATGAAGAGATTCCCCCACGGGAGGGTAGTTCCTAGAACTAAACAGTTTCAGAATTGAGTTCTTGAATTTCTCTGTCCGAAAGTGCCTATGGTTGGCACAAAACCTTCAGGCTTCTGCTAGAAAGCTGAAGATGAAGAGGAACTTCATCTTTTAGCACGACAATGACCCGAAGAACACATTCAAATCAACAAAAGAATGGCTTCACGAGATTAAGATTAAGGTTTTGGAAAAGCCCAGCCAGAGTCCAGATCTGAATCCGATTGAACATCTCTGTGGTGATCTGAAGAGGGCTGTGCACAGGAGATGCCCTCGCAATCTGACCGATTTGGAGTGTTTCTGAAAAGAAGGGTGGGCAAATATTGCCACATCAAGATGTGCCACGCTGAAAGACTCCTACTCAAAAAGACTGAGTGCTGTAATAAAAGCCAAAGGTGCTGCAACAAAGTATTAGTTTAAGGGTGTGCATATTTATGCAACGAGGTTATTGTAAGTTTTTTATTTTTCCCCTTAAAAGATTTCAATTTGTTTTTCAGTTGAGTTGAACAGGTTATAGGTCACATTAATGGTGGAAAAAGTTTTGAAATTATTTATCTTGGTTTCATTTTTTTTACATCACACAAACCTGGCATTTGAACAGGGGTGTGCAGACTTTCTATATCCACTGTACATGACAATATCTTCCTAGTTAGGACATCACAACCAGACTGTCAATGAAGAAGTAGCTCATTCTGGCCTGATAAAATCTCCCTAAGAGTGTTTAGATCACCTGACTGTTGACCTTGACCTTCAACACAGCCTAAATGCAGACACACTTGAGGATCATTGTGCATGAGCTTGCTGAGCATTGGGACAATTGCCTAGGTTGAGTAATGCTTTTCATGATGTCTTAACTGTCCAGATCTCCTGACCTTTGACAGTGACCTTGAGCTCAACCTGGATACAGACACACCCAGACACGCCTGAGGATCACTGCATAAGTTTGTTGTGAATTAGGACGAGTAAAAATTAAATCAAATGCAGACCCATCTGAAGATCATTGTGAGTGAGTTGGGTGACCATCAGAACAAATGCCTAGGAGGAGTAGCGATTCCTGTGAAATGTGGCTGAACAAACGGCTAGACAGACAGGCAGATGGACTGATGCCATCTCATCGCTTTAGCTCCTTTCAGCTTTGTCAGAATGAGCTAAAAATATACTTGAGTTTGCAACCTTTATTATTAATTCCTATCATCAAGCTTTAGTTTTGGAAGAAGTTACCTGAGTGTTAAACAACCGATAAAGATAAGTCTCTTTTAGTCCCACAATGGAGAAATTCCAGGAAGAGAAAAGAGTATCTTCTTAACCATATCCCACATGGAATCATGGGGGAGGTGGTTGACTGTCTTAGCTGCCATATGTCATAAGCGCCCCTATGGGGCAAGGAAACAAATTCATTCGCAGGGCTAAGTTGAAACATAATTTATTACCAAAACTAAATGCAGCGTGAGAGCTGAACATAAAATAAGCCACAACAGCAGCAGAACAGAAATGCTGGGGGAGGAAACCCAAACAGCAAGAACGATGTACTGTAATAACAGTGCTAATGGAAACTGAGGTGAGTGAAAATTCCAATAATGATAATAATAATGATAATGAATACAATAAATTACATAAAGCATGGACAGGGTCTGACCCTGTCCAGATCACCACAACAACAAGGTGCAGTACACTTCCAATAGGCCCCCAGTCCATCAGAGTCCATCACCAATATAGAAACGACCATAATCCCACATATCCATGTATGGCCTGTTTAAAATCACCAATTAACCTAAAATGCACATCTTTACTGTGCTTCAGCATTAGCAATCCACTTTAAAAGGCACAGAGATGCTGCTGTAAATGGGTGCAGTCAATGCTGGCCCATAATCATTTCCTAGCTCTATCAAAAAAGTCCTTACTATGATTAAATGTAAACATAATCCTAACTCATACTAAGCAATTTTATTAATTATTTTAAAAGTGACTATAACCCTTCAGCATTCATACTTTCATGTTCAAATGTTGATGCAGTGATTTTACTTGAGTCTATTACAAAACAAAGTTAATTTTGGCTGGGACCCTCCACATGTGACACTGACTATTGACAATCCAATGAAATACAGAAAAAACAAACCACCATTACCACGACATTCATTTCCAGAGATATGTGCCTGTTTAAACACAAATTGTGCTTACAACACTACAGTTTCTTTTTATTTTTCCTTTTGTTTAACATTCCATCCATCCATCCATCCATCCATCTTCTACCGCTTTTCCGGAGGCCCGGGTCGCGGAGGCAGCAGTTCAAGCAGAGAAGCCCAGACTTCCCTCTCCCCAGCCACCTGCTCCAGCTCTTCAGAGGGGATACCAAGGCGTTCCCAGACCAGCTAGGAGACATAGTCTCTCCACCGAGTCCTGGGTCTGCCCCGGGGTCTCCTCCCAGTGGGACGTGCCTGAAACACCTCAAGTGGGAGGCGTCCAGGAGGCATCCTAATCAGATGCCCATACCACCTCAACTGACTCCTTTCAATGTGGAGGAGCAGTGGTTCTACTCTGAGCCTCTCCCGGATGACTGAGCTCCTCACCCTATCTCTCAGGGTGAGTCCAGCAATCCTACGGAGAAAGCTCATTTCAGCCGCTTGTATCCGCGATCTCGTTCTTTCGGTCATTACCCAAAGCTCGTGACCATAGGTGAGAGTAGGAACGTAGATTGACTGGTAAATCGACAGCTTTGCCTTAGAACTAAGCTCCCTCTTCATCACAACAGACCGGTACAACGTCCGCATCACTGCAGATGCTGCTCCAATCCATCTGTCGATCTCTCGCTCCATTTTCCCCTCACTCGTGAACAAGACCCCAAGATACTTAAACTCCTCCACTTGGGGCAGGAGCCTGTCCCCAACCCGGAGAGGACAATCCACCTTTTTCCGGCTGAGGACCATGGACTCGGACTTGGAGGTGCTGATTCTCATCCCAGCCGCTTCACACTCAGCGGCAAACCGTCCCAGCAAGAGCTGTAGGTCATTGCTGGATGAAGCCAACAGGACAACATCATCTGCAAACAACAGAGATGAGATCCTGTGGTCACCAAGCATGACACCCTCCATTCCCTGGCTGCGCCTAGAAATCCTGTCCATAAAAATTATGAACAGGATCGGTGACAAAGGGCAGCCCTGGCGGAGTCCAACTCTCACTGGGAATGACTCCGACCGAGTGTTGGCAATACGAACCAAACTCTCACAACGGTCGTACAGAGACCGAATAGCTCGTAACAACAAGCCCGATACCCCATACTCCCGAAGCACCCCCCACAAAAATCTACGAGGGACGCGGTCAAATGCCTTCTCCAAGTCCACAAAACACATGTAAACTGGTTGGGCAAACTCCCACGAACCCTCAAGAATTCTCGAGAGGGTAAAGAGCTGGTCCGATGTGCCACGGCCAGGACGAAAACCACATTGCTCCTCCTGAATCCGAGGTTCGACCAACGGCCGGACTCTCCTCTCCAGTACCTTGGCATAGACCTTCCCAGGGAGGCTGAGGAGTGTGATCCCTCTAAAGTTGGAGCACACCCTCCGGTCCCCTTTTTTGAAGAGAGGAACCACCACCCCGGTTTGCCATGCCAAAGGCACTGCCCCCGACCTCCACGCAATGTTGCAGAGGCGTGTCAACCATGACAACCCAACAACATCCAGGGCCTTGAGGTACTCAGGGCGAATCTCATCCACCCCCGGGGCCCGGCCACCAAGGAGATTTTTAACCACCTTGGCGACCTCAGCCCCTGTGATAGGCGAGTCATCCCCCTCGTCCCCGTGATGATCCGAGAATGTGTACCTCCGCCAAGGCTCTGGCACCGAGGCATCAACACCTTGATGCTTTCATTTAGGGGAATGAATGAATGAATCAGTGGCATAGTTGCCAAGTCCATTTATTATAAGCAATTTTGGGCTTGTTTTTTTCTAAAGTCACTTGCAAATCGCGTTAGTTGTGGGCTGTGGGTTTTTGGGGTTGTTTTTAAATGTGTAGTTGCTTATTTGGGCTTGCTTTCATGACAACTCTCCCAGCTCCCCACAAAACATGAGCGCTGAAGCGGCAAATAAAATAAAGCAGCGTTGGTGAAGGTTTTAAGTAGAGTTTATTAAATCATACCGCCTTCACAGGATCCCCGCTCCGATGCAAGTGTGAGCAGACCGGAGCGGGATCCTCAGGCTCTCAGAGAGGAGACACAAAGTGTGTGTGTCCAGCAGCAGCGGTTGCAGAAGTGAGAGTGAGAGAGAGAACATGGATTTCAGTGCAGTACTTATACCCAACTCAGACAATACATCAAAGGGTATTCACAGCCGTTGAGACATTTGCATTTAAGAGACATACATAACAATAGGCAGATTGCTGGCCTCTGCTCCAGCTTGTAGGACAAAGAGGTTACAAGGCACATCTACATATTGGTCTCAGTCTCTAAGTCACAGTAAGGACAGGACGCATGAACACTATACATGAATGGCACATTAACATCTCAAAGCATGAATGGCACATTACATCTCAGTAGTGCAGCGGAAAAAACCAAGAGAAGCGAGCTGACTGTCCTTAGTCTGTTGTGGGGGTTAATTGAACCGCCACACGGTCCCCCCCAGAGGGCACAGCAGGGGGCCGAGACCTCGATAATCCATCTATGGGAGCGAGCCGTGGGAGAAGCTCGCTGCAGGCGGAGGGGGAGGGAGGAGGGGGGTAGTAAGTGCCGGCAGGGGACGGTGAAATTGTCCGAGCTGCGCAAAAATTGCTTGTTGCTCCGCGCGTCGAGGGGCTGTCCCGTTGCACGTGCGGAGATCACAAGAAGAAAAATTAGTCTCTGACTCCTCTCGTGGCCATGAAGAAAACAGGAGAGGCGAGGCTGTGTAGCGGCTATAAGAAAAAAAAGACAAAAGCAGAGGGACTGGCATGTTGACTTTAGGTACAGACGTAACCCTAAAGCTTCGGGAACCACAGACAGCTGAATTCCCCTTGCGTGCCGTGGCTAAGACCATAAAATCCAGTGAGCAAGCTGCGGGCCTCAGGTGTACGAGCAAGCCTGAAGGGCCAGTGTGCAGCAGAAGGAAGGCGGTCAGTGGAGCCGTTATTGTCCCATGCGTGGTGCGCCGTCCTCGTAACCGGGGTTCCGTGATGGGTGGGCCAGCTGGAGAGGAGAACCAGGGTCAGGAATCTTGGTGGAGATCGGCGCGGACGGCGCCGATAAACATCTATGATGAGCTGTGGCTGCAGATTAGTCATGGTGCGTTGGAGCGTTGAGGGGAGATAGACAATCTTTGTTCCTCAGGCTTGGGTAGATGAGTAGGATCGCTGAGAGGGAGGAGTAGCGGTGAGAGGGAGAAAACATTCTGTGTCCCTCGGCTGGTCCAGCGTGGACGTCCCGATCTCAGGCGAGGGTCGCGCCATGACGTTTTCTGCAGTTTTCCCGGTCGTGGGTGATGTCCGGAGAGTAGCTTGCCTGTGTTGGCTCCGCGTCGAGGTCTCCCTGAAGCAGAAGGGAGGGCAGCTCGTTGGCGTCAGGCTGCTGTGTTCGCTGGCAGCGTGTTTTTTTCAGCGTCGGGTCGCCAGCGTGGCCGTCCAGACCAGAAGGTTGCTTTGCACAAAACGTGTGCATGTTCGGGGTCACCAGTGAAGCTGTCCAGATCAGAAGGTTGCTTTGCACAAAACGTGTGCATGTTCGGGGTCACCAGTGAAGCGGCATGAAAATAAAGCAGCGTTGGTGAAGGTTTTAAGTAGAGTTTATTAAATCATACCGCCTTCACAAGATCCCCGCTCCGATGCAAGTGTGAGCAGACCGGAGCGGGATCCTCAGGCTCTCAGAGAGGAGACACAAAGTGTGTGTGTCCAGCAGCAGCAGTTGCAGAAGTGAGAGTGAGAGAGAGAACATGGATTTCAGTGCAGTACTTATACCCAACTCAGACAATACATCAAAGGGTATTCACAGCCGTTGAGACATTTGCATTTAAGAGACATACATAACAATAGGCAGATTGCTGGCCTCTGCTCCAGCTTGTAGGACAAAGAGGTTACAAGGCACATCTACATATTGATCTCAGTCTCTAGGTCATAAGGACAGGACGCATGAACACTATACATGAATGGCACATTAACATCTCAAAGCATGAATGGCACATTACATCTCAGTAGTGCAGCGGAAAAAACCAAGAGAAGCGAGCTGACTGTCCTTAGTCTGTTGTGGGGATTAACCGAATCGCCACAGCGCGATAATCAGTTTTTTATAGGACCCATCCATACCCCCATTTCCTGGTTACCACGCCTCCCCCACTGATCTCTATAGACAGACTAGACGGGTCATTGTCCGCCAGAAGTGAAGCCACCTGGTCGCCATATTAGTACTTCCAAAACACTAGTACATCCAAATCGACGGCCGCTAAACATAATGTCAACTCAATTTCTATAGTTCACCGGTTGCACAAGATTATAAGCTGTGTCTCCATACCAAGAAGTTCAAAATCTGTTAATTCTGGTGGAAGTTACTGAGGTAAAAGTAGCCGGCCAGGGGCTTCACTTCTGGCGGCCAATGATCCATTCAGTTTTTCTGCAGAGATCAGTGGCCCGCCCGACTCCACTCGGCTCTGTACACGCTAATGGGGCCATTAGCATGTGGAGCCATATTATATTCAGTATATTTGTTTCAGTTCCAGTAAATGTTTTCATTTAAATATCATGTTTCAATGAGATAGCTGTATTATACCAAGGTCTTAGCATAATTTATACTTTTTGAGTTGGCTAAAGTAACAAATGACCAGTTGCACTTTTAAAATTAATATTAACTAATGCCGAAGATGACTAAAATATTACTTTCACCACTAATATCTACCTGTAAGTTCTCTGCCATACTGAAAGGTCTCTGCCAATGATCTCTGCCTCTGAGTCAGGGGTCTGTGTCTATCAAGGCCAGGGGGTGGGGGATTTCCCTCCTCCTCTCTCCATTTCTGTAGTTCGGCACTGTCTTTTGGATGATTTTTTCATATTCTTGTAAGATTAGTTGTGTTACCACTCTATTTCACAACCTTTTTACAAATTGTACAGCTTGCCATTGTCTCATTTTCAGTCTGAAAATATAGCCACACGACACGGCGCTCCTCTTGCTCTCTCCCATTCTTCTGCTCCGTCTCTGTGCTGTGTGTACGCGGCACTGCGCACTGCTGGCAGCTGGCGGCTGCTGCTTCTAGCTTGTTTACCTGGTGCTGCTGAGTCACGTGATGGTACTTTAATTTATTTAACCTTTCGGGAGGAAGAGGGAGTAGGTAAAACTACAAGAAGAGAAGGAGCAAAGTGTGCTTGAGTGTGCCTGCTCCATGCTGTGACGGGAGCGGCAATACAGACACAAAGTATCGATCTCATTACACTGGTATTGATCAATATCAATACCAACGTTGGTATCGATGTTATCAATATTTGGATCAATCCACCCACCACTATTCAGTGGAGCTGCTCAGTGGCCACAGATCAGTCTGTGGTTGTACTCGGCAGCTTCCTGGTCTGAATTTGTAGCTGTGAATGTGAACAGGGCATCCTTGAAAAAGAGGGGCTGCCTCTCACTTGAACTACCCTGTATGAATAAAGGTTAAATAATATATATATATATATATATATATATATATATATATATATATATATATATATATATATATATATATATATATATATATATATATAGGGTGTGGGTGTAGGGCTGTGCAATTTGACAATATACGTACAGTATATCGGTGACGTGATAAAAAAAAGTTTATCGTTTCATATAAAACTGTATTGTTTATAGCAGAACACATACCCCATTTCTACTTGTCACCTCCCCGCCCCTCCCCCACAGTGTGCTAGGTGGGTTTCGGTGGTTAGCGCCACAGCAGCTAACAGCAAGCTAATGTTTGCCACTACTTCTTTGGAGCCGCTGCTTCTGTACCAGGGATGTGGGACTTTTTCCCCATCATGCTGCATCAGAGAGGATAGTCCTCTAATCTTGTTTTAATTGAAGGTAAGTAACACTAACACCATCTCTCTCTAATTATAACACAGCAAATACTAAATGACGATGCTAACTTGTCGCTAATAGGAAACATTAGAGTGTATTAGGCCATCGTTCTGGTTTAAATCACTGCCAAGTTTCTTAATTTTGTCTGAAAAAATATTACTAAAGTTGCAAAAGTGCATGACAGCAGTCACATACACACTAAATAAATAATAAATAAATCAAAACATGTTGGAAGAACAAACGGGCTCTTTGTGTAACTTGATTTCTAATAATTCTTAATTAGTCAAGTAGCGAGAATGAATAAAGTTGAAGTCATCTCAATTGCACATTAAAAAAGTTTTATAACAACACTGCAAAATTAAGAGGGGACAAAGTGCATAAATATATTGACAGATGAATTTGTACAATTGATTTTTTCAATATGTAATTCAAACTGTAGAAAAAGAGATGGTCCTTTTTATAGGTTATCAAATTACAAACTATAGAATTTGCATAAAATGTATATCGTGATATATGAATGAATGAATGAATGAAAAGGTTTATTGTCAATACTACCATACGTGCAATACATACAGGAGAATTGAAATTTGACTTGACATTGGGCGCGCTCTATAAGCGCATCCCAGAGTCGCGGCAGCCCGAAGGCGCCAGTCGAACAGGAGGGTAAAGAGGGCAAGGGTCAGGGAAAACACAATAGGCAGAGAGAAAAAAAACATAGTTATCAAAATAACGCTCGTATAAGCTCATATAAGCTCAAATGAGCCAAATTATGATTGCACAGAAAAAAACCCTCTATGCACAATTAGCAGACAATAGATCACACATTAACAAACAGCAAGTTGAGAGAGGCAGTGTGTGTGTATATGCGTCAGTGTATGTGAATCAGTCATGTGATGTTGAATGCAGTGTGTGTGTCAGTTATCAGTTACTGATGAGCAGCAAAAATCCTCTCTCAGCAGATGTTATGTCTTTAGTGTCTGAAACTTAAAAAAAGCATATCCTCGTGAGATCAACTCTCAGTGCATGTCCGATGGTAATTTCTAAGCCAGTCACATGGCGCTGTCCTTGAGAGTTCAGATTACTGTACGCCAGGTTGTTTGTGTAAGAAAGAAGTCAGCCAAAACATTCTACTGCCTTATCTTCATCCAGGAGGAGTGAGAGCTGCAGGGCGCCAAACAAGGTCAAATAAGCACAGTTCACTCAGAGGAGGAATTTTCATCTCTTATGCAATTCAGTGCTTCATAATTTCCAAATACATTTCCAGGCTTTAAAATCATTTCCTGGAGAGCTCCTAGCGACATCGAGATGTTACCAATCTTCCTGTTCAGTTCGCCATTAGCTGCTATCAGAGCCCTCCCCAGCTGGTCAAATTGATGAAAGAGCTTCGCTGGGTCAGCATTTTGATTAGCTCTGCCCATCTTCTTTAGTTTTCGATACACCAGGACCACTCCAAAGCCGATCAGTAGAAGTCCTGAGATCATGATGCCGAATAAAATAGATGTCTTCCACATCTTCGATCAAAAGGTCACACAGACACAGAAGTTTCCAATTGTATGTGTCCCTCACATAACCCGCGGCAGCAGTACCTGCAGGACAGATGGGCTCCCCCGGGCCCGATTTCCTAGTTGAAAGAACGGTGTCAATTGTATTCAAAGCCCAGCTTAGCAAATCCATAATTTTCCGTTTGGATCAAGAATCAGCCAGAAGAAGAGCAACGCAGACACAGACAGTACAGCAAGCTGGGATCAGTCGGGTGGGAGAGGAGGAGAGGAGAGAAAAAGCGTCTGCTCTCTCTGAAAGCCGGAAGTTAAAAGAATAACAATATATTGAATAACAATATATTGAATAACAATATATATATTGTTATTCAATTCAATTCAATTCAACTTTATTTATATAGCGCCATTTCACAACAGCAGTCATCTCATAGCACTGTCAAATATAAGGGAAACCTCCACAATTGCAGAAAGACACCAGCAATCAGATGATCCCCTGTGAGCGAGTGCTTGGCAACGGTGAGAGGAAAAACTCCCTTTTAACAGGAAGAAACCTCTATCAGAACCAGGCTCAAGGAGGGGCAGTCATCTACTGTGACTGGCTGGGGGATGAGGGGATAGAGAAGATGAAAAGAACAAACATGTAGAGAGCAAACATTAAAGGAGTGAAGTCCAGTACATTATTAGAGGTCCCCCGGCTGTCTAAATCTATTAGCAGCATAACTAATGGGGGGTTCAGAGACACATGATTCCTCCCTAATTGTAGGCTATATCGAAAAGGAAGGTTTTAACCCTATTCTTAAAAACAGATATCGAGTCTGACTCCCAAATCCAGATTGGTAACTGGTTCCACAGGAAAGGAGCTTGATAACTGAAGGCTCTGCCTCCCATTGTGCTTTTGGAGATTCTAAGTATTACAAGTAATCCAGCATTTTGGGAGCATAATGCTCTGTTAGGATGATAGGGTAGTATCAGATCTTTTAAATAAAAAGGGGCCTGATTGTTAAGAGCTTTGTAAGTGAGAAGAAGGATTTTAAACTTAATTCTAAACTCTATGGGAAGCCAGTGAAGGGAGGCCAGAACCGGAGAGATATGATCTCTCTTTCTAGTACCTGTTAAAACTCTTGCAGCAGCATTTTGGATCAATTGAAGACTTTTTAAAGATATTTTAGGATAACCTGATAATAAAGAGTTACAATAATCTAATCTAGAGCTAACAAAAGCATGGATCAGTTTCTCAGCATCACTCTGAGACAAGATGTTCCTAATCTTGGCAATATTATGCAAATGATAGAAGGCAGTCTTACAAACAAATTTAATATGTGAATTGAAAAACAGATCTTGATCAAAAATAGCTCCAAGGTTCCTCACAGAACTATTAAGAGAAAGAGTAACCGCATCCAAACTAAAAGTTTGGTTTGGAAAGGTATTTCTAAGGTTTTTTGGACCAACAAGAATGACTTCAGTCTTATCTGAATTTAATAGCAGAAAATTGCAAGTCATCCAAGCTTTGATTTCCTTAAGACAGGCTTCCAACTTGGCTAATTAATTACTATCATCTGGCTTCATTGACAGGTATAATTGTGTGTCATCTGCATAACAATGAAAATGTATACAGTGCTTTCTAATAATGTTGCCTAATGGAAGCATATATAAACTAAAAAAGAGTAGGGCCTAGCACAGATCCCTGTGGAACTCCATGACTAAGCTTTGAGTTGGAAGAAAACTCATTATTGACATGAACAAACTGGAACCTATTAGACAAATAAGATCTAAACCACTGCAGCGAAGTTCCATTAAGTCCAACATAGTGTTCTAATCTATCAAGTAGAATATTATGGTCGATAGTATCAAAAGCTGCACTAAGGTCTAAAAGGACAAGTACAGAAACAAGTCGATTATCAGATGCAATAAGGAGGTCATTAGTGACCTTCACTAAGGCTGTTTCAGTACTATGATGGATTCTAAACCCGGATTGAGACTCTTCAAATAAACCATTTCCCAGCAAGTGGTCAAAAAGTTGTGTAGCAACAACTCTTTCTAAGATTTTTGAAATGAAAGGCAGATTAGAGATTGGTCAATAGTTGGCTAAAACTCCTGGATCCAGCGTTGGCTTTTTGAGTAAGGGTTTAATTACAGCAGTTTTAAAAGCCTGCGGTACATGGCCTAATGTTAATGAAGAATTGATTATTTGAAGAATAGGGCTACCAATAAATGGGAAGACTTTTTTAAATAACCTGGTAGGAATAGGGTCTAAAAGACAAGCTGAGACAAGTTGAGAAAAGCTGAGACAAGTTATCATCAAATAAGATTACTTATATCGTAATACGAAATTTTGGTCATATCACACAGCCCTAGGTGTGTGTGTTTCACTTTTCACCACAGAATGTAATGTTCAGAAGTGGTGCAAAGGCAGGAGGATCCACTCTCCACTGAGCCCTGGCTGGTGGTGTGGCCTCTGTAATCAGTTCTGGACAGTCCGGTGGTTTAGTGGCTGCAGTGGCTGGTGTGGATCCGGTGAAAAGAGGCAGTGATGTCTAAAACCCGCTGTGGAATGGGACTGTCAGTCTGAAGGTTTCAAACTTTAAACCTCTATGTTGTAATAAAGTATTATGTCCACAGACAAAATATATCATGTCTGTGTCCTCATAGTCATCTCCTTTGATCTTGTGTCTGTTAATGTCCCGGTTAATAAAAAAACACACACACTCAGCTGTTGTTTAATTTGTTGTTAACCTGAGGACAACTAAATACAAACTAGCCATATAGGCCCTGTAATTTATTCCAAATTATTCAAAGAAACAGTAGACAGAGTTTTTCAGTGCATGGGTTTACAAAATCATTCAGCGGATTGACAGTCCCATTCTACTGTGGGTTTCAGTAGCTCTTTTTCCCCAAAGCTTCAAACCAGAATAATTCAGGCATGCATCCATGCATGCTATGATAAACCTAATTAATTTAAATTCAACATGATTGTTCATCCTAATTGTTCAATCATGTCCTCTTCACTCTTCATCCTGGTCCATCAAATAACTGGCTTGGCACTGACTGTAACTGTCTGGCTAAATGACAAGAAGCATTACTATCACATGCATTTTTTCTTCCGCCAGTGGAAACCCGATCATCCATCTGATGTAAACACACAATCATAATCACAGTTTGCCTTAGATCATGCAGCCCTGTGTATTAAAGGGAAGGCCTTTACAGCATCTGATTGGATTATTGCACATTACACCCAAAACACACCTCTTAATATTTAGACAAGCCCCTCTGGGCTTTTTGCATGACACAGCGTCTGTTTTCCCACTGCCATGATAACAAAGTGGACTTGTATATAAATGCATAAATGCACCTTAGACAATAGGCTGATTGTTGTAATGTGGCCCAGTATCTCTTAGTTATTATCAAATTTAAAATTAATTACTCAAACTAGGGCAACCTAATGAGCATAAAGTGAACAGTGAGGAACCACAACCAGAACAATGGTAGCAGTCTTTCATTTCATAGGACTGAAGTAGCCGTCAACACAGTCAAAAATATCCTCATTTGATTTTAAAACACTTATTCTTCTTCTGGCTGCTCCCTTTCCAGGTCACCACAGCGTATCATCACCTAATAGCGTGATGATCCGCATGTAGATTTGACCAGGATTTTTAGCCAGATGCCCTTCCTGATGCAACTCTCCCATTTATTTGGGTTTGGGACCGGCACAGAGAGTACACTGGTTGCCTGGGGCTAGGTAGCCAACTTTCCTTCCCCCATTCTATTATATTGAGCACCAAGCTAGAAGGCAGGATGTTCCATTTTTTCTATGGTCTTTTGTGTGACTCAGCTGGGTCTTGAATCCATGACCTCCCGGTTGCTGGGGCAGATGTTCTACCACTAGTCCACCACTCTGGTTAAAACTAAAACGAAGACATCCTTTTCAAAAGATTAATATTACTTACTAACAAGTGTGAAAGGAATGTTTTTTTTTTTAAATATTTGATAATATCCAGTCTGTGTTGTGTTGTTGGTTAGTGTTTTTATCTGTCACATTTTGTCTTAGCTTTGCTGTGAATTGTAATCGCTCTTGTTTTGTTTTCCTTTTGAATTATTGGATGGAATATGGGTGGGCAATATAAGCTGCGGCTTCAGCCATCACCCATTTCGGATAACTTATGTTGAACTGTATAATCAGAGGAGTTATTGTTTAATTTGACCTTGTTGGATTTTTTTCCCCTTTGTTATATTATTCTGTTTCTTTTTAATCTTTACTTTTAATCTATCCGAAATAAAGATTCATTCATTCATTCATTCATTCATTCATTCATTCATACTGTGTAACATCTAAAAGATGTTGGTTACACATTCAGTTGTGGGTTTTAAATTGATTACATGCAATTTTTTTGAAATATGAAAAGCAATTTAAGTGACAAGGAACAGTTTACAGTAATGCAGTGGTGTAAATTAGTTAATCACACTTACTTGAACAGCTGTCACTACCTAATGTCATTATTCCAACTTTCCATCCTGCTGTCACAAAACGGCAACAAACAATATTCATCTGACACCAGTCACCGCAGTGGTGGCGGTGCCACAAGATGGTGTAACACAGAGACCACTCAGTGGAATGGTCTATATATAAAGATGGACGATACAAGAGCTTTCCAAAAGTGAAGCCTGCTCACCTCAAGCGCCCTCTGGTGGCTGGCATCAGTAAGATTTTAAGTTCCACCTTTCCCCATTATTGTGTGTGGCATTCTGCATAACTGAAAACTAAAATACTCCTTTAATTTTTTTCCCCCAAAAGATGAATTCTGTCCTCGTATGTAGCTCTTATTGTGCTGATAGGCGATAATGGGCAGGAAATCAACATTGTGCCTCCATTAACGTTCACTATTGCACAGAATCAGGCCAGTCGGGCTAACAACCCTACAGCACAGACTTTGGCAGTGAACTGCAACAGAAGAGCAAGATGTCAACACCCTTAAATCTAGGAAGTACAGTAGGAAGCTTGTACATACTCTGTTGTCATTGAATCCTTATTTAAATCTTATTTAAATCCTCCACCTGAACAACGAGAGCAAGTTTTTAGCAAAAGTCAAATTCCTTGTATGTGTTGTGCATACTTGGCCAATAAAGCTGATTCTGATTCTGATTCACTTTTATACAATGCACATACAGTAAGTGCCACTACATTGTCCATATTCATATACAGCTGTGGTCAAAGATGCCAATGTCGTCCATGTAATTCCTACATATGACAAACGAGAATAGCTTTACCTCTTCTCCAACCAGTGTCATGTTCAAATTGGCCAGCAATGAGGAGGATGGAGATCACTGCTGTTTGGACAGCTGTTAATCTAAGAGGGTTGGCAGTGGCAGGAATGATTGTGGCTGCGGTGGTGGCAGGGGAGAGGTATGACAATGTGGAATGGCACAGTGGATGACGCAATGAGAGAGGAAGAGTTTAAGCTCGGTCCAAAATCTGCACTCAAATCCCAGTCTGAACAAATCTGTTTGTCATTGTGACGTTTTGTTAAAAAAAAAAAGTGGCTGCACAGTTATATATTGCAGTGCTACTATACGACCTTCACCATCCCTGCAGTATTGTGTGGTATGCACTGTCAGGTTATGTTAAAGCACAAGAGCTCATCCCACAGCTTCATCCAAGTCCTCAATCTGAAGCATAACCAGGGCAGGAATGGAGGGAATTTTCTGCTCCCAAACATTCTCACTCTTGCTCAATATCATCCTCACACAGTGAAGCGTACACACACACACCACCACCACCACCACACTGCGCTCAGGGAACCAATCACCATCGGCTGTTTCCAGGTCCGGTTTGTGAATGGGATGCTTTACGGGAGATGAGGAGGCAGGCAGCAGCTCTGCGTTGTAGCTGCTACAGCGGGGAGATATCAGAATCCTCGTCCCCCCTTTTTTTCCCCTTCTCTTGAACTATTTTTCTCATTTTCTGTTTCCAGCTCATTTTTGATGCTATTGTTGGTGTTTTTTCTTGCAGTGTCATTGATATTTCTGTCTGTCTCAACTCTCTTTCTGACTCTTTTTCTGCCTTTTTTTTTGGTGTTGCAGTTGAATCTGACTGCTGCATTGATGAAATACAGTTTGTTTCGCATGTTTATCATTCACTTCTTACTCCTGATGAACCATCACCATTATCATCCTCCTAACAATCATAACCCCCATCTGTTTGCCTCTTTAAATCACTCTGACCATCTTGTCATGTCACTTTCGCATTTACCGCAGAATATCTTTAAAAAAAAATTAATCTGTCATTACAACTAACTCATCAATTTCTACTCTTCTTACCATCCCATCAGCACCCCAGAGAAGCTGCTGATGCAGGGCAGATAAATGACCAGCACATAGATGCACAGAGACACGCACATGTAGACACTTACCTTCTGTGACAGGATCTTCCTTTGGAGTGCTTCTGAATCCTCAGTGGCTGAAGCCTGTGAGATACTGGCGGCTGACGGAAAGTGGGGAACAGGCAGAGAAAAGGGGATAGAAAGAGAGAAAGACAAAGCAGGGGGAGTGAGAGGTATAGAGAAAGAGAGGAGGGGAGAGAGAGAGAGAGAGAGAGAGAGAGAGAGAGAGAGAGAGAGAGAGAGAGAGAGAGAGAGAGAGAGAGAGAGAGAGTAAGAAAAAGTGGACTTGGGCAGATGGATTGTGCGATCTAAGAGGAGGAGGAGGAGGGTGCTCTGGGTAGCTGGAGGTGAGATGAAGGGGAGAAGGAGAGAGGGAGGGATAGATAAAGGGAGAGGGATGGAGAGAGAGGGTGCATTGGTTTGGGATAGGAGGGGGGATGTGTGATGTTTAAGAGGAGGAGGGATTGCAGGGAATAGAGGGAGAGGAAAGTTAGATGGGGAAGGAAGGAGAATGAGATAAGCGAGTAAAAGGAAAGGAGCTACTGTGTGATGAAGGGGCCATGTTAAGAACAAAGTGGTAGTCATACTGTATGTGGCGACAAAAGCATTCCAAAGCAACAGAGAAAATGAATGAACATTCCTGAAGAAAGAAGAGGCGGACGGAGAACTCTTGAAATTAATCTGACAGCAGAAGATTACAGAATACTTCACACTGTTGTGTAACCTTTTACAGCAACAAAAAATACAAGTGCAACTCATGTAAAGCTGTCACATATGGATGGCCTTGGTAGACAATCAATTCCGGAGTGCAGAAAATGTCCTTCCATCCATTAAATCACACTATAATCCAATCTGGTATTTGGTGAGTTGCAGAAGGGATACAGCAATTAACTTTGCAGCAATAACCTATGAATGCCAGTGGATGGAGAGAAAGGAAGGAGAAAAAGAAGAATAGGAGAGAGGAAAGGACGTATCGCTAAGAAATTGAATTGGTGAGAGGTTATATACCAAAAAGATGGAAATGACTTGGCATCATGTAAAGAGAACCACTTTGGCCTCTGGCTGAATGTGTTCAAGGATGAAGAGATGATATAGAAGAGATGTGGAGAAAGACAGAAATATAAAAAAGGTTGAAAGATCTGTCTTGACTTCACTATAGATTTTAGTTCAGCCTTTAATATGATCAATCCAGACATTCTTTTTCGTAAGTTAGCTCAGTTAAGTGTGAATCTCTTTCAAATTAAGTGGTGTGTCTCCTTCCTATATAAAAGGCCACAGAGAGTGAGATTTAACTCAATGTTCTCAGAGGAAAGAGGTTTGTTGAATAGTGTGATGAACATTAATGTAAGTAAAACCAAGGAGATTGTAGTAGATTCCAGGTCGATAGGAGATCACACTACAATTACTATACATAATTATAGCATTGAACAGGTCACCTCCTATAAATATTTAGAAGTACAGATTGTTGGGCAAATGAGCTGGCACATGCATGCTATGAGTATGTGTTCAAAAATACATCAGTGCTTACATTTTCTACAAAGACTCAAGAGTGTTTGGAGTTAGTTAGATATTAGGGATGAGCCGATCCAATCCACCGTATCGGTATCAGGTTCGATCCAGGCAAAATGGCTGGATTGGTATCAGTAAGGAATAAAAGTAATTAACCAATGATACAAAATGAAATCGCAATCATGTTCACAGCCGCAATGAGTGTCACCTCACTGGAGCCTGTTTGGGGGACTTGCCTCAGTATGTTGCTGTGTTGTACCAGCATTTACAATTTTCTTCTTTCTTTATCAGAACGTGTTACAACCCACTTACTGGGCCAAAGCCAGAATTGCCTATCTCAGCCTGGAATCACCAAGCCACTTTCATCTTCAGGCAACCTCCAAATACCCCAGGCTGAGATTCAAACCCATGACACCGTGATCTGAAAACCTCTGCTCTACCATTCAGCTAGAGAGGAATTCCTCACTACCTCTTAGCCAGTAACGGAGGTGTACTCTAAGGTGTCAAGGACTTCACCACTGACTAATTCCCCATGGAGGGGGATCCGTAACAGAACATCAACACCAACAACTTGATAAAACACTTGCAAAAGCATCACAGTAAAGGAGTATGCTGAATTCTGCCAAGAACCAAGCAGAAGGAAGTGCTTTTCCAGCTCGGAAGCTGGACACTAAATGTGAAACCTACACTGTAAAAAAAATTCTGTTGTTTTTACGGAAAAAAAACTGGCAGCTGTGGTTACCAGAATAATTCCGTAAAAAATACAGTACAAATGTAAAAAACTTTACAGAACAACTTGTAAATTTTACATCCTAAAACAGTAGTAATTCACAAAAAAAAAACCCATTTTAAACTTGTAGATTATACAGTCTTTTACTGCTAATTTAACAGGACCACACTGCTTTTATATGCATCTTTTCAGTAAAATTTACATGCAGATTTTGCTTATTCTACATTGAATCCCAGTAAAATTTACAAGTTGTTCTGTAAAGTTGTTTACATTTGTACTGTATTTTTTACGGGATTATTCTGGTAACCACAGCTGCCAGCTTTTTTCCATAAAAACAACAGACTTTTTTTTTTTTTTTTTTTTTTACAGTGTACAGTTTTAAGATGTAAAATTTACAAATTGTTCTGTAGTTGTTTACATTTGTATTGTATTTTTTACGGGATTATTCTGGTAACCACAGCTGCCAGTTTTTTTCTGTAAAAACAACGGGACATACAGTATGTATATATGAAAAACATGCAAAAATACATCCTGAGAAAAGACGAGAGAGAAATCACTTTTTGAAAATTTATTTAAAGGTGCAGTATGTAACCTTTTGTGAAGTTGTATGGCATACTGTTGAACATAAAACAATTATGAAAAAAGAAAAAAGCAATTTTCTGAAATTGTCATTACAATTTGAACCGAGTTATTTAGCTAACAAACACACAAATGCCAGCTACACATAACATCCTTTGGTGAAGGTAATAACATCTCCACGGAGAAAAGTAGCCTGACATTTAAAAGGACAGCACTGGCCAGTAGCTAAAATACGCCAAACTGGCCAAGTGCCCTACCAGGTAAGTCTTAGGAGGAGTCCATATTTAGCCTTCACGCCACTCGTGGTCAGCGAGTTCCTGTATCAGGGTGAGGACTCGAGGGTTGACGTTCAGGCGGCGCTTAGAGTTTTTCTCTACTTTTGTTCCTCTGTCTGGGTTGATTGAGAAAAAACACCTGTAGAATAAAAGCATATTAATTGATCAATTAAACAAAATAAGATTACACGTATGTATGTATATACATATACATGTATATACATACATAGATACATACAGTATCTCACAAAAGTGAGTACACCCTTCTTATTTTCACAAATATTTTATTGTATCTCTTTATGGGATAACGCTATAGCCATGTAACTTTAATATAACTTAACTAGTCAGTATACAGTTTGTAGAGCACTATAGATTTATCATCTTCTGAATATAACTCGAAACACAGCCATTAACATCAAACAGCTGGCAACATAAGTGAGTACACCCCATAATGACAATGTCCAAATGGTGCCCAGTATTTTGTGTGCCAACCATTATTATCTAGCACTGCCTTAATCCTTCTGCTCATGACATCCATCTGCCCAGTGGTGTCATCATGGAGGAATGGGAGAGGATTCCTGAAGCTACCTGTGAGCTCTGGTGAATTCCATGAGCAAAAAGGGTTAAGGCAGTGCTAGATAATAATGGTTGGCACACAAATTGTTGACACTTTGGGGAAAATTTGGAGATGTTCACTACGGGGTGTAATGGTTGTTTTGAGTTATATTCAGAGGACAATACATCTATAATATCCTACAAGTTGCACACTGACTACTTTAAAAGAAACTCCGATTATATTGGCATATTAGCTCTATATGCTTTATTTTTATGTTAATAACATAACTATAATATAATTTTTTTGAAAATAATTCCCAGTTTTATATATTTTTAAAAAACTTTATTACGATGTAAATCACCATTTTTGTTTACGTCGCAATGCATTCTGGGTAGTGACATAGAATGGTTGCAGCCGTTTTTTCTGTCTTATACAAGCCAAGAGGCGAAGCTACGAACTACTGCCATTTGTCAGTGAAAATGCCACATTGCGCGGCTTTTGGATGTAATTTCCAATCAAAGGGAAATAAAGAGAGCGGGGTGAGCCTCCATAGCTTTCCTAAAGAGGGAAAGTGGAGGAAAAAGTGGGGCGGCAGCGGCTCAGCAGGTAGAGCAGGTCGTCTAATAACCCAATGGTTGGCGGTTCGCATCACGCTCTCCCCAGATATCCTGCCGTTGTGTCCCTGGGCAAGACACTTCACCCGCATTGCCTCCAGTGCCCATAACACTGGGCATGAATGTGTAAAAATGTTTAAATGCTCGGTGGTGGCCGGAGAGGCTGTTGGCGTGGATTGGCAGCCACATTTCCCTCACTCTGTCTGTGATCATGCGCTGTAGCGCATGCCTGATAAAGCTGACATATGTATTAATCACGCTGTGATAAAGCACAATATCGCTCAAAGCATGCGCATGAGACATGTCTGTGATCGCACGCTTGTGTTGACCTTCCCTGCCTTTCGTCTCCTAACTGTGGTTTTGGGACGCAGGGGAGATCTGTCTTCCTCCACTATCTTACTCCCAAGTGGTACACAGAAGCACAGGCCGTTTTATTTCACCTTAAAATAACGCTTCCTCGAGCGCACGCTTGAGACACTCGTGGAGTGGAGAGACACTCGCGGAGCGGAGTGAAACTTATATATTGTTGATTTACTTACAATAGAATGCTCAAACACAAAAAATTGTCTACAAGCATGATGGGCACTGAACTGATAAACATGGACTCTGAGCAGCATAAAGCAATTTCTCTGTTGCTTTCTCAGACTGCGGGTTGAACGTCCATAAGCAGCGCTCCACAGTCGATCCACTTTTTTTTTTTTTTTTTTCTGACTGTTGCCAGCCAGATCTTCGACATGTCAAGCCAAGCGCGCGCTTTGAGCGATATCACAGCGTGATTAATACATATGTCAGCTCTATCAAGTGTTGTGGGATGTGTCTGGTGCGTGTGTTTGGATGGGGCAGCTCGGTGCGTGGACTTGAGTGAGTGGCAGCGTTTGCGCAGCTGAGCCCCCCCCCCCCCCCCGGTGTGTGTGGAATAACCTGGTGAGTGAACGGTGTGTGATTTGGTGTGGATAAGTAGAAAGAGCGAGGCGACCAGAGCAGGTAGAATTTGTTGCTGACAACAGTGCGGTATATAAATAAAGCCCCAACGCTTCAGCAAAACGGCCTGTGCTTCTGTGTACCACAAGAGTGAGATTTACTCGGGAATTAAACCACGGAGGAAGATACATCTCCCCTGCGTCCCAAAACCACAGTTAGGAGACGAAAGGCAGGAACGGTCAACACAAGCGTGCGATCACAGACATGTCTCATGCGCGCACTTTGAGCGATATTGTGCTATTATCACAGCGTGATTAATACATATGTCAGTTTTATCAGGCATGCGCTATAGCACGTGATCACAGACAGAGTGACGGAAATGTGGCTGCCAATCCACGCCAACAGCCTCTCTGACCACCACCGAGAATTTAAACATTTTTACACATTCATGCCTACTGTTATGGGCACTGGAGGCAATGCGGGTGAAGTGTCTTGCCCAGGGACACAACGGCAGGATATCTGGGGAGAGTGTGATGCGAACCGCCAACCATGGGGTTATTAGACGACCTGCTGAGCCACTGCTGCCCCACTTTTTCCTCAACTTTCCCTCTTTAGGAAAGCTATGGAGGCTTACCCCGCTCTCTTTATTTCCCTTTGATTGGAAATTACATCCAAAAGCCGCGCAATGTGGCATTTTCACTGACAAATGGCAGTAGTTAGGAGCTTCGCTTCTTGGCTTGTATAAGACAGAAGAAACAGCTGCAACCATTCTACGTCACTACCCAGAATGCATTGCGACGTAAACAAAAATTGTAATAAAGTTTTTTAAAAATATATAAAACTGGGAATTATTTTCAAAAAAATTATATTATAGTTATGTTACTAACATAAAAATAAAGCATATAGAGCTAACATGCCAATATAATCAGAGTTCCTTTTAAGTTATATTAAAGTTTTATTTCTATAGTTATCCCTTGAAAAGCTACAATAAAATATCTGCAAAAATGGGAGGGGTGAACTCACTTTTGTGAGACACTAGATATAGTACTGTGCAAAAGTTTTAAGCACCCCACAGGTATTGTTTTAGCAGTGTCATGAGGATCATCCATATTTCTCTCACTTTCTTTGTTGAGATATACTAAGAAAATACAGGAAATGTGTATACACTGTTAGAAAACACAAAAAATGTACTTCTGGTTCTGAAAAGTCCCAGACGAGCCCAAAATTCGTTCCCTCAGAAAGGTTAAATGACCAACAATCACAAGGGGAAAGCTGTTGGACATGTCAGTTAAGTCAGCAGCTGAGCCCGAGACCCCTGTTACACCTGGATCTGCCACCAGCTTCTGGCAGGCTAGGCATGCCCATCAATGATCTGTCTATGGAACAATGACCCTGCCAATAGCTTTCCCCTTTTGACTGTTGATCACTGAAACCCTTCTGTGGCAACGAATCCTGGGGTGGCCTGAGACTGAATCCAGAACCAGAAGCACATTTTTGTGTTCTTAAACACTGTATACAAATTTCTTGTATTTTCTTACTATATTCTAATAAAGAAAGTAAGAGATACAGTAAATATGTTTAGTCACTGTTGAAACAATACATGTGGAGTGCCTAAGACTTTTGCACAGTACTCAATACACACACACACACACACACACACACACACGCACACACACACACACAGTATAAAACAATCAAACAAATAAATCAGTCAGAGTCCGGGTCCAAGCCTGGCCGAAACTCGGAGCTGGACCAAGACCGAGACTCAGATTGTCTGACTAAGAGTGGGACTAAGACCAGACCCAAGGGCCGGAGACTCAAACCTGGACTAAGGCCGGGTTTGAGTCGGCTCTTAGCCTAGATCTGAATTCCAGTCTTGATTTTGGCCTGAGTCCAGGTCAGAGTCAGATTTGAACTAATACCAGGACAGAGCCATGTTTACTCACCTTTGAAGAAATTCAAGAGTTGAAGCCAGCTCAGATGGATAATGAATGTTGAAACAGTAGTAGCTCCCGAACATGAGGCACAATGCAGAAATGAAGGAGGAGATGTTTGTGTTGATAAGGTTCCGATCCAGACTCAGCATGTACCTTGTTGAGGAATAGCAGGACTGTCCTATGAACAAATTATTTAACAGGTTATATTAATAAGCACTGCGCTTACATGACAAATTCTATAAACAGTGCAATTAAAACAAATAAGAAAAGAAATATGAAACAGACTTACCACAGACAATAACAGCAGGTGTCAGGGGCACTTGCTCCAGTTGGACCTCTTCTGCCAGACATGTATCTTCTACATAAAAGAACATGGACTCCTCCTTCTCATCAAAGTAGCTGAGCAGAAGCAGGAGCATCTCTTTCACATCACCTGAGCAGCCACTCTGCTGTCCTCGCATTCTCTGAAGCCTTGCATAATTCTGAAGGAACTTCTTGCTCTTGTTAACACAAACTGTGGTCAGGTAGTTGAGAAGCCTTTTTCCCTCCGAATCCAAATTCCGTGTGAATGTCTCCTTGAGGTCAATCCCAGTGAGTTCCTTGAAGTGGACTGACATGCCAAGTTCATCAAAACAAAAAGGCCACTCCTCTCTAAGGCACTTGATACTTTTTCCATGGTTGACATGTTGACGCTGTGTGTAAAAAGTGGATTTCATTAGACTTTTTACCTCCTCTGGATTGGCATCAGAGTGTTGGAACATCACCTTGAGTTTTTCCATCTTTTGCTGCTGGCTCTCTTGAGTTTCTTCACGGGGCAGAAATTTTACATTCCATTTAATGCATCCGTAGGTGTCCTGCATTGCTGCTTTCTCTTCTAATGGGATCTCGTCTGTGTCGTCTGAGTCAGTCTGATGTTTTCTTTTTTTTTATTTTGGGTGTTGAAGTGCGCCTCATGTTTTCAGTTCTGTTTTGCAACTGTTTGACAAGGGAATGGTAGCCTGTTCCAACAATATCACTCTCTATCACATCTTGCAGAGCATTGGGATATTTTGCCACCATTTCTTTTGTGACATCAGTTGAATGTTTTTTACCTACATGAGGGCATTTTTCCATCATCTCACTCACAACAATCCGGACCATTTGCCTCCTCAGTTTTGGGCTTGGCCTTTTTCCCCTCTCCAAAGAATGCATCACTTCCTCAGGAAATTTTCTCCATGGAATTTCAAAGTTGTTGTCCCACTGTGTGTCAAGTCCTGGGCTGCTGGAGGAAGTTGACGTACTTCAGGGTGAAACAGAGAGCAATGACAGCGATTGGGTGGGTAAGGCTTCCACAGATGATAGTGAGCTGTAGTCGGGAGTTTGGTCTTTAAATTACAAATAAATAAATAATGATTCACACTGTGCAATATTAAACAATGTGCGTTTCTGCTTTTGATTTTGAATATATTATATGTTGAAATATCATTGTGTGGTGTTTTTACTTACTTTTTCGACTCCAAACAGAAAGAAGCTTTCTGGCTTGTACAGGTCTTAATACGGTCATCAAATCAGCCTCCGTTACGAAGCGCAGATCATCATGCGTCTCAACTCCAATGGACTGCAAGTGCTCTTCCAGGATGTCTTTGTTTACTGCTGGAAGTTCTGGTAGGACTTCCATGATGGCAACGTGTAGGAAGGATCGCTCTGAGTCACTCATAGTTGCACAGAAGAAAGAATGCCACCTTCAAAGAGGACATAAAATATACAGTACATACACTTAACAGAGCAGGGACATGCATCAATATATACAGTAATATCAAACCATTTACAGTAATGCCATCCATAAATATATGTTTGTTTGCAAATCCAAATATAAAATAAATAGGGTAGGTAGGTAAGTGAATTTTTTTTCCAATTCATTTTTTTTTTAAATTTTTTTACATATGTAACATACAGTTTGAACAGGTTAAATTTTTTTGAGACAGCAAAAAATCTGTAGGGAAAAAAAAAAAATATTTTGGTCGGGCCTAGGGGTGGGGATCGAGAACCTGAAATCAAGCAGAACCGATAAGTGAATGCTTCAATTCACTGGAACCGTATCCCTTTCACATTATTAATTCCTCTTATCAATGCCAGCACGTTTTTTTCAGAACAGGGTCAATGGGTCATTTTGAATATAAAATTGAACTAGATAACAACAGTTCTACATTGTTTACTTCATTCTAATAAGCTGCTGTGGTCACCTTACTAGTATAGGCTATATTATTGGCCTATGTGCTAATACTGGAAACCTGTGTAGACTCCTTTTTAAACAGTAAGGAACTGATAAGAGAATTGATAAAGAATTGGACCAATAAGCAGAATTAACAATGGCATTGATATTGATAAAATCCTAAACATTTCCCACCGACAGGGTCTGCCAGTTACAGCAAATAAATATTTTTAAGGATGGCCTAAGTAGTAAGCGAGCTTTAATTGCACCTTATTTTGCCACAATACTGTGTTTCAGTGGAATGACTTGGTATCCTTCAAGAATGTATGATACCAAAGGATAGAAATCGGGCAGGTCATTAATGTTAATACACTGTAACCCAAGACTGTCCTTTGTTACAGAATACAGATGGTATTCAGAGAGGAAGGTGCCTTTGTGGATATCCATCAAAACATACACAGATGTGTCATTTTGAATCAAGATGAGTAGAAGTTCACCAAACTCCATATACTCATCATTTCCTGACACAAGAAACTGTCCTTTTTTATATGCCGTGCCCTTATACTGAATGTCTGTAGTAACTGTGGTATTGTTTTCTGAAAAGGCTAACTCCCCAACTGCATGTTTAACAGTGTCACTGTAGAGGTTGGGATAAAATGCACAGCTGTCCTTCACTTGCAGCAGTTTACTGCATTCTTGCCCAGCTAAAAGATATGCCTGATACATCTGATGACGCTCTGACAAAGTTTGGCAAATGTTTTTAAAATTTTTCAAGTGTCTAGCACATCTTTTGAAATAACTGTGTTTACTTTCAAACCTAAGCGTCCATAACCTTATCAACGGACCAAATTTCAACAGTAGTGCTGAATAATGGCGCAAAAAATGGTGCTTGGGTTTTAGTTGGATTTCAGGAAACAACATCTTTCTCAAATCCAAATATTCTTGAATCAAAATATCAAGATATGCTATCTGGGACAAGGAAATGTTCTGAGCACAAATAAGATCCACAATGTCTTTTAGCTGGAGAGCTAACTGCCATACTTCATCCTCATGGTTTTGCACTTGGTCACCAATCAAAACTGGCAGCAACCTTAAAAGGTTCCAATTTTGGATGGCTTGCCCTGATAACTTGGCTCCATCAGGGTTGACAGTACATGGCTTTGTGAGTGCTTCAGACCCTTTATATTTAAACTGTTTGATGCGCCTGTTTAAGAGTGAGTATGTGAACCATTTTTTAACTTTTATGATGTTCTTCAGGTACAGTGCTAGGTCATATGACAAGACTCCTTCAAAGAGGTCATGACCTAAACAAGGCGGGAGACCAGGTTGGGAAACGTGAAAAGATTCAAGGGTATTAAAGATAGAGGTTACCTTTATTCCTCTGACGTCTTGAATGTTGTCAGCCTGGAGATTAGCAACTGCGGCGTCGTATGTCTCTGGGGTGCGTGGAGGACCACAGGCATTCGGATCAGCTTCAAACTCGCTCCTTTTTATTTCACAGTACCTGCAAAAATAATTAGAGCGGCTGAAGTTCTCTGTAAACCCACCTATGCAATGAGAACCCAAGTTGTCCCCAGCAATGCAGTAAAGACCCCTTTTACTGTTTTTCCATCTACATTTATTCCATCTGTCTCCAAGGATTTAAGATCTGCCAACAGCTCTGAGAAAACTTTGTCCATTCCAAAACGCTTAAGGTCATTCTCAACGCACAACAAGACTAAAAACATATTATCAGTATTTGAACCCAAATGAATGGGTAAATTTGCTAATGAAAGATAGACTGCAAGAATTTTGTGCGTCTTTTTAGCAGAACCCAGGGGATTCACAATTTATTTGACAGGGACAGTGCAATAAACATAGACAATTAATCAATGACAATCAATCTGATGTGCTGCACATAGAGTGTATAGCTATTAGCTAATTTGCAACTCTTCTTTCAAAAGAATCTTGGTACAAAATCAGTTTGAGGCTTTCAGGGTTTTCATTAAAGAACTGGTGACATTTGAAATTTTGTCCATCATATAAATCTGTATAAACCTCTACATCAGGATCTCCAAACTGTTGTGACTGCGTATTCCTCCATAAATGCGACTGTAAAACACTTTTCAGAGTTTCTGACACTGGTATGTAGTATGCACATTTTTGTGTCATGTTCTCATCCATTCCCAATGCCACTTTTTGGGGTTCAGTGTATTTAAAAAGTTCTGCGAATGTCTGATTTCTAGAGTATGTTGTTCTTAATTGTCCCTGATGACAGGCAGAGAACAAATCTGACTCTTTAATGCAGTCACAGATTTTAATGACTGCTTCATCTGATAAGCTCATATCTTTTAATAAAGAACTTACTTTGGTTATTGTATAGCCTTGACCTAACTCATGCACATTTTGCATTTCCTCAACAGTGGTCTGTATAGTAGAGGCCGGAATAAGCAGCTGTCCTTGCAGTTTAAGATAAAAGAGACACATGTTTCTGAGATACAACTGACTATAATTTTCTGGCATATCACTGGCTGCACTAGTTGTAGGCATGGCTTCATGTGCGTTTTCTGAATCATCTGTACTGGCAATGACATTTGGGGGCTGAGGGCGAGTTTCCCAGTACATGACATCAATACCATCAGGGGAGCACGCTTTATGCTTCCTACACATGTGAGAGGTAAATGATGACTTTTTTGTAAATGTGTGCTTACAACCACTTACTGGACAAGACACAGACCTGCCCTCTCCGATATGATCATTTAAGTGAGACACTAGCTCTTTCACCGTGTGAAAATGGCGGGCACATAAGGAAACTGCACATTTTAAATCCCCAACAGCAGCTTTAGGTGCAGCTTGCAGTGCAGGTGCATTGTGTAAACGATAAAAATGGCCCTTGAAAGCTGAATAAGTGGTAAATGTTTGGCTACAGTTGGCGCCAACACATTTGAAAAGACAACGAGGCTCATTCCTATGCACTCTGCAATGTAGCACATAGCCTCTTAATGTGGCTAATTTCTTCTTACAAAACACGAAGGTGGTCATTTTTAGGATTTCAAGTTTCGCCTGTCCTTTTCAGCTAAACTAAATTATCAGGCATTGACTGGTAGCTAGCTAGCTAGCTAACTAAGACCAAATGCTTTCAGCACACATTTTTGTTCCGTCTTGAAAAAAAAAAAAAAAGAGAAGTTTCCCATGGGAACTTTCAATTCTCTGAACAGCCACAGACCCTCCAAAAAACCGTGTGTTAGAATCTTGATGTGTTAGACTCGTTGAAAACTTTCTAAATAACAAGTTAGTCTCGAAGGTTTCTGCTCTGCTGCTGTGAACTCCACTCTGCACACGGCTCACTCTGGCTCGTTCGTTAGTGACATCGGCAGCAGCCGTGCTCGTGAACTAGTGCTTCGCCCGCTCCTCCCGCTATTATCCAATCAGAGACGAGCTTCAGCCGCAACTATGCTCGTGGGCTCGTGCTTCTTCTGCTCCTCCCTCCATTATCCAATCAGAGACGAGCTTCAATGCGCACTCCCAACTTCAAGGCAGACTCAATGCACAGTGAGACAGTACAGGTTAGAGGAGGCACTGTTAAGTTGTGTAGCCTGTGACGATGATACAATGCTCAAATTAGGCCTCTTATAATTTTTTTTGTATAAATATAAATTGAAAACCAGTAGGCCTAGGCCAAGTATTACATTAAAATTTAAAGACTAAAATATTGTTAATAGGCCTATAGATACACATCTCAGTATCTCAGGTTCACAAAATGTTCTGTGCAAACATTTTTATTACCTCAGTTTGCATCGTTTCAATCATGGTAAAAGTGCAGCATAAACATGTAAAGTGACTTACATATATTTTTTGTATTTTTAAAAACAACTGACTAAAACTATAGTTTGTACAATATGTGCATGTCAAAATAACAAAATTGTTTTGTTATGAGTATTGCAGTATTTCTCTGTGTTTGTTACCAATATTTGTAGTTTTAACCAATAATTTTCATTATATTTACATATTACTGTTGTAAATACAACAAAAACAATCTGTTTTATAGTTTACAAAGGTTGTGATTTAAACCAAAAATATATGTTTTTGGGTTTACAGTACTGTTCTGTAGGGATTTCACATAGTTTTTATGTAAATTTCACGGTCATTTTTTACAGTGTAAGCAAAAGAACGAAATTGAAAGTAAAAACCAGAATGGAGCAAAACGAAGATATTAAATATGCTTACTTTTCGACGGAGAGTTGCAGTTGATGAGAAGTACATGACAGAAACATAAATTGCAAATTATAACAATGAACTGGAAGCAGAACTAGAACCACAGGGCTACATGAAATCCAACAGAAATGACTTCAAAATAAGAGCAACCTTAAAGTCTAAGAATGGATAGAGAATAATATCAGAAACACTACTAAATAAACTGAGGACCAGAAGAATACTTATGATGATAACAATAATAAAAATAAATGTCAAAAGTACAACTTAAAGCATTCTACAGTATTTTTTACCTCATGCATAAAGTGACACTTTGAATGACATTAGAATGTTTACTTAAATCAGGGGTGGGCAACTTTGGTGATAGTGAGGGCCACAATATTTTTTTTTTCTCACTTCCCGAAGGCCAGATTTACATGTGAACCTTCGGGAAGGGGGTATTTTCTTCAAAGTCAAAAGTTTCACTATTAAAACTGAAAATGGAAATGAAAATAAAAGCTTCTCAGTGTTTTATCATATTAGAATAAAAATTACTGATAAAATTATATCATGACCTAATTTTTAAAACTCCATCAAAATGATGAGTAATGAGAAATCCCAGATGGTAATTAAAAAAAAAATCAAGAATAAAAGGAACTATGATGATAAGAAAAATGTTTTTAAAATATTAGAAGAATATGATCAAAGTAAAAAATAGTTTTACTGCACGTGCTGCATTTCTGGTTTAATTTAGCATCTTTTTTTTTTGCAAATCTTTATTTTATTTTGGTATTAGATGTGTAAGATCAGGCATTCAGGTCAGGCATTGATTTGCTTGCTACCGGATAACCACGAAAACCGGTACTACCTGTCTCGTGGGTCGGGCCGTAGGCGACTCAACCGGCAACCCCGCCCTTCCGAGGGTGTGGAGGGTGAAACTGGACATCCTGGCAGAACTAAAAACAACATCTGTCACAGGTCTGTGGTGGACCACCCCCAGTTACATGGGGTGAGACTGGACATCCTGGCAGATAAGCACATCTGTCGCAAGGTCTGTGGTGGACTTTTGCCAGTCGGTGCATCGTGACATGCACTACACAAAGAGCAGAGATAAACAAACCTATCATCTGGTCAGTCACTGCAACAGATACTGGAGTTAGTTTGTCTTGGCCTGTCCTTGCCACTGATAATACCTCTATCTGCCAAGAATGTCCCGCTAGTCCAGCAAAAGCTAGCGGTACTTAAATACTTTGCAAGCAGTTTCATGAAATGGTCAGTCAGAGAGCAACTCATACCGACTCAAACATCACCCGGGTTAACAAGGTTAGGAGTTCCTGGCAGCGGAAGGCGAAGGACAGAGCTGTGTGGAGGAATCTGATCAGACCTAAATGAAATAGTCATTGTTGTCCCCGACAGACTGCAATGATGATGATGATGATGATGAGATGTGTAAGCTTCGGCTGATGAATTTGCATCATTTTGTTTAAAAATTTATAATCTTTTAGTTGTACTCGGGGGTTTTTCAAAATTTGTGTTTTTCTGTCGCAAATTTGCCATTTCTTATATAAACTTGCCTTTCAGTTTGAAACTTGTTACTGTAAATACTCCTCAGTGAGGAGCTGTAGCATTTATTGTTGTTTAAAAGCATCCCACTCTGTACATTTATTGTTGTTCACAGCCTATTAATGGGGTCTCAGCATGCAAGATGTACAGTGATCCCTCGCTACTTCGCGCTTCACCTTTCGCGCCCTCAGTGCATCGCGGATTTTTCAGAAATATTCATCAAAAATTCAAAATTGAGAAAAAATGGGCGGGCGCTAGCAGAAGGCAGGGAGACTACATTAGAACATCAGGTATCAACATGGAGAGCCGCACAACTCAAAATCCACCTCTCTGACCACCGCTCCACTCCTCTCCGCCCACCTCTTCACTGCTCGAGAATCTCGCAAGCTGATTGGCCAAGACGTTTTACCCAGTTTCTCTCCCTGCCGAGCGCCCATACCCAGCGAAGGAAGACCGCATTCATTGTTCTTTATCGCTAGTCTCGCCACGTGGAACGCTGTTCTCTTGTCCCTTTTTGTGCCAAATAGTCTTCCCGTCGAGCCACTACGCCGCCTCCTGCAGCTGCCCTCGACGATCCTGTGCCTCTAGCACCTGACGATGAGGCGTCACCTGAGGAGCAGTAAAGCTCTCATTAACCTGTGCAGTAAATCATCTTCATCTTGAGTTACATATCTTGTTATAAAAATAAAAGAGTTCTAAAAACATTTATGTACACTTTATTTACATCTACGTATGTATGTACACTTACACACACACACACACACGTATCATATGAGAGAGAGAGTGAGAGAATGAACGTACATGTTATTTATGGGTGACGTCATTAGTGGTGACGCTACTTCGCGGTTTTTCACTTTTCGCGGTCGGTTCTGGAAACCATTAATCGCGATAAGTGAGGGATCACTGTACTCCGGGGAACACTGCTCCCTCTATCTGTGTTTCCCTCACTCTTGCTCGACCACTCACAGAGTGGCACCTGGTTTCAATTAGAGCTCCCTCTGCTGCTGGATTCTATGATTGCATTTAAAAATGGAGTTTCAAATACATTCAAATGGGATATAAATGAATAATTGGTTTATTTCATTTCAGTGAACCTGCACCCACGTGACACCGATCCTCGGTGTATGAGCATTATAAAAATTAACCACACCTGTGGATGCTCACCCTACATATACCGTCTGCATACACTCACTCTTCCTCTTTCTTTCCTCCTGGTACTGGAAGAGCCGATACCGGTCTGTTTAATATTGTGTTTTTGTGTTGTGAGGGCTGCCTTTGCTTTGGTACCCCTGCGCTATGTCATAGGACTGTTGTGTTTTCTGCTCAGTATGAAAAGGGTGTAGTGGCGGTGCAGTGTGGCATTCACAATCCGTATTTGCTTTAAGATATGTGGTATACATTTACCTTTCTTTCAGCCAGGACGGTAGCGGTTTAGCAGCATGTGGTATGTGCTACCCTTACCTGTTTAAGGTTGTGATGTTTTCTTTTGTAGACCTTCTTTCAGGCAGAAAACTGCTGACAGCTTAACAGCATGCAATGTAGAGGTGCTTGGAAATGAAGAGGCGATTTTGGTTTATAAGCAAAGTTTAATATTCAGCTCTTCTAACAAGTCTCATCAGGTGCAGAGAGTGGCAGAAGGGAAAAAAGACAGAATGTCTCCAGCTCACTGACTTTATACTGGCACACATCAAAAGACATGCATAACAAAGGCTGACATCCCTCATTATCTTAATCCCCCCATTGTCTTGGTATTTCCTCTCCTCGCCTTGGGGGGTGAGGGTGGCTCCTCCGGTCTCCTCCGCCGCGTCCGGGAACGTCTTTGTTCTTCACTCGGCGGGTGAGAGCCCTTTGTCCTTTCAGAGGTGTGAAGTCCTTTACATATTGTCAGGAATTTGAAACTCAAGACTCATAGAAATGATAGTACTCTGTTAGGTTTGTACCTTAATCAGACTCGAGACATAGATATAATTAAAGGTTTTTACTTGCAAGGAGCACACACACCTCTGGTTACAGATGGGAAGTATGAGCTGCTACTCAGAGACAGCACTTCCTTTTTATACAAAACATAGACCTTGGAAAAAGTTCCGCACCCACACTGGGTGAAACAAAGAGCTGAACATATTGAATGTTTCATCACATGATAAAAGAATTCTTCAGAAAAACAACTCCAAGCATTTTCAGTCTTTCTAGTTACACTGTTGCAAGACATATTAAACTTCTCATGCAAAGACATTATTTCATCAATTCCAATGTCACACAGAAAACAAAGAAAGAACAGTTGCATAAACATTGTCCATTATGAAATGTTAACACATATATACATTTTCTAACAATTCCCTCCTGTTTAACGTTTCATAATTTCATCGCCCATACAGTCATCAGTACAATGCATCTTCAATTGATTTTCTGCATTGACCTCATAAAGCGTCATTTTCCAAATTTAAACAGTGGTTTTGTCATCACAATCACCATCACGTTGCTGTGTTAAGGCAGTATATTGTACAGGGACTTCTCTTTGGAGCATAACAGATTGTAACATGAAAGTGTGTTGAGCAAAAGTTCTACTTATCATGGACCTTATACAGGGAATGACACACATGAAAAGCACATAGAATAAAATTAATATCACAATCAATGGGGTTAACTATTTCAAAAGACTCTGCCACCAAGTTCTTACTTTGAAACCAATCCCAGGAGCCCCAACCTTTATCTTCATCTAAACCATGCTGTAAGTGTAAAATATCATTCAAATGGCTAATTTTTGTTCTTCATTTAAAGTTGTGAATCCTTGCTCCACTAATACAGTCAGATTTTCCATTGTCCATGCTAATGCATTTATGTGGTGTATAGCTAGAGCACTGCCATGCATTGGAAAAAGAGTACTCATAATACCTTTAAAATCACTAATTCTCTGTTTTCCAGATAGTTTACCCACCAACTGTTGCATGTCTATTTCTTCTTCTTTTTACCCTGGTGTGTATTTCAGTTTGTTCAGGACGATAATAATGGGAGTATGATGTTTTCATTTCATGTGTAAGATTTGACCTTATGCTGATGTGTGGGAACAATATAGCCATGTAACACCTGCCACACCATCCTGGAGGAAGCAATGAGTAAACATTAGATCCACAAACCCAAACATGGTTTTCCAAGAATCCATACCCATCATCATTTGGCCAAAAAACAGTAGGATTATTGCTACAGTTAAAAGTACAATTTTTCCTCTTTAAGGTGAATTTTCCAGCAGCAATATAGGGAAAGTGAAATACATTTCTACAAACAAAATCATAATATGACACTTCACAGGTCACTTCCTTAGTATCATTGCATCTCTGTGAAAAACCCAGGTTGAAACTGTTTTTACTACAATTTTTGTAAAAGCAGATTGGTGAAGTAAACAGTGTAGGATTTACTTTCATTAAAGGCTTCTTAACTGCAAGCAAAGAAGTTCCAATCTCAATAGTATTAAATATTCTAATCTTAGACCCAGTGTAATCAGAATAGTGACATTCAATCTATTAAGATACCTTTCTGACAAATTCCCCACCAACCAATGTCCAACATTATTGCTTGTATTAAACAGACTGAGACGAGAGTTCATCGCTATTGTCGCTCCGGGCATTTCCTCTTCACTCAGTGGAACAGGGATCATGGGAATTGTAGTCAATCATGGGTATTACAGTCTTGTGTAAATGGGGTAGCAATGAACACACATAGCAAGAAGTATTGATTCCCAGTCCTCTCACCAAAACCACCATTGTCTAGTACCATAGGTTATGTGTATTGTTCATTGTCCGTGCTTCGTGGGTTCCTTGTCCTTGAATCAGAAAGAGATTACCACCCCACTGTCAGGAGAAGTGCTGAACACAGAGTCATCAATAATTTTGGTGCCATGCTTCCACCTGAGAGAGTACCCCTCCGGGCCTCTTTCTTCACCAGGGTTGAGACGGCCTTGTCCTTAAAAGGACATGCCCCCTTTGTAACTGGACTTACTCAGGGAAACAAGTTAGTTAGTTCACTTACAGGCACCCGTAGTCTTTTAACGTGTGAAAGGTGAATCCGAGGTGGTCATTCAGCAATACGTACTGCAGTGAGAGTAGGAGTGTCTAGTGTTGTCGGTGGTGGTTCTTTATGAAGACATAGTCTCCAGGTTTCAACGGTTATCCGTTTCTTTCTGTGGGGCAAAGAGAGCTTCTGACAGAATCAAAACATTCTCTGAGATGTTCACCAAGATCTGTGTATTTGTTAGGTGTGGTTAGTGGTGAGAGGTCAGGTAATACATAAGGATGGTGAAAAACACATTCAAAAGGTGATAATCCTGTCTTTGGGTCTAGTATAGAGTTAATGGTTAGTCTGACTAATTTCAGAGCTTCTGGCCAAATAATACCCTTTCCATGTGTGGTTTTTGCCAGCACTTGTTTGATTGTACCATTTTTCTTTTTACAAAACCTGTACTTTGTGGGTGGTAGATACTATGAAATTTGATCTTATTAAGTCTTGAACTGTTTGTGCTGTAAAATGAGTTCCATTATCTGCATAAATCAGTTCTGGAACCCCAAAAACAGAAAGAGCATCATTCAATAGAGTTTCACACACACAGATGCGGCATTTGCTGAGGATGTGTGATGAATTCCTTTCCACTTTGCGAAGGTGTCAATCAACACCAAGCAATATTGTAGCTTTCCATTGCTCCTTGAGCATTATTTTATAAACAAATGATGCACTTTTGGCCTGTTTTTGTTACTTCTTTCAAAATATTAGGACAGTTTTTCCAACATCCTCATCATTGATTTCCCTTCTGTTGGCACATGATTGGCCATGTGCCACCAGGACAGCTCATCTGTATAATGTGGGTGGCAGAGCAAATTTTCGTCAGGCAAGCCAAATGTATATCTAATTATTTACACATGAAACAAGAGGAAGATCCATATTATCTTGACAGTCTTTTAAAACATCAACATTATTAATAAGACAGATGGTTCCTAAAAGACCAATAGCAGCACAGTGAGTAGCGTTATCAGCCAAGTGATTATTGCAGCTAGACAAGTCAGTGCCATTAGTGTGGGCAGGGCAGTGAATAACTGCCACAGAACATGGTAGCATCAGAACATTACATAGTTGCAACAATTGCTGTTGATGTTTTGCTGTTTTTTCTGTGGAGGTGACAAACCCCCGCAGATTCAAGGTAACATTATGCAGGTGTCATGCGCTATAAGCATATTTACTGTCTGTACAGAATACAGATTAAGTTACATTAAGGTTAGTAGCTCATTCAGCTGTTGGAGGTGATGCAGGTTGTGGAATTTTTACACAATCAGGACCCCAAACAACACTGTTACAGCATAAGCACACTTCTATTTTTTACAGAGCAAGCCTGTCGCTCACTTCTTCCTTTGCTAAGTAGAGAGAGAGAGATCTGCTGTTCAACCCCCCCCCCCCTTTCACAACATGGGAAATGTGTAGGATAATAGAGGGCATGATCTTATTATTTGTATTATCCCATGAATAATAAAAAGGTGGTCTGTATTGCCCAGCCTTTATTTGAGTTATAACTGCAGACATATGTTTATCCTGGGCACTACAGAAAATAAAATGAAAAGCATTTATGTAAATAAAATTCAATTGAATTCATCATCAATCATTTATTGATAATTTTTATACATTATCTATTTTTCTGAGGATTGCTAATTATTTGCTAATTAATTTCTTTGATACCCCCTGTTTTGATACATGGAGGCTCACATGCAGCAAGGTTACAGGGTATTTGTTTGATTCTTTTACTGAAAGGAAGTGTGTTTCCATTTTTAGTTTTAAATAAAATTTGCAGGTAGCCCAGTTCCTTCAAAGATGAGATCTCAATAATTATAGCTTCTTTTTGTGACATCTCTTGAAATAGTTTACAAATTTCATTTAAGAAAAACAAAATAACTATCTGTGCATTTTTGATATGCTTCAGCATTGACAAATAAAATCAGTTTGTCCAGTTGAACACAGATGGGTTGAATTTGAAATATTGTGTCACATTGTTTCAGTCAAAGAAAAGGCGGACGTTTTGCCTAATTAGAATTTGATTTAATGTTTTACAAGGAATGTCCCTATTTCATACATTCCTTGGTAAATTATGGAGTGCAATGTAGTTCACCCTGACCCAGCTTGGCCACCGCTGAATCAGGAGAAGCACATCCCTCATTGCTATCACATTTCTGAAATATTTTGTTACCGCACCATTATGTGGTGAGTAACATCAGTATAAAACCATATAAACATTACATTTGTAAAGTCAAAGTCATTTGAATCAGTACACCTTATGTTATCTACAATGTCATACAAAGTCATACTTGGCTTCAAAAAATGCTTATCAATTTAAGGATTCTTTCTCCAAAACCTTTGTCTGATAATCCATAGCCTCTGGCAGATCATATGCACAGACACATTAATTTTCAATCTGTTTTGAACCTCTGTGCTTTAAATCATGTGATATCGGGTAAACATAAAACCTTCAGTGATTAGGCATTATTAAATGACATCATAATATGATCATAGCAAGGCCTGTAGTCACATTGTCACACGTCAGTCCTTTTTTCTATAAAGTGCGCTGTCATGTTTCAGTCAAGGACAAAGGTCAGTAATGCGTCAAAATTGCTTTTTTTAAAAAAAAAATATGTAAACAGTTTATCACTTACGCAACATTAATCAAGACCCCACACAGTTAAATTGAAAAAATAAAAACCCAAAACCTTGTAAAAGTACCCATATTTAGACCACTTTCTTCACAGATCAACCACACACACACACACACACACACACACACACACACACACACACACACACACAAACAGAGAACATATATTATATTATGGTCTAATTATTATGATTTTATTTGCCTCCTCCATTTCCCAACCTCTTGGGCTTCTTTAAATAATTTGCCGTTTGGACCCTCCTTAGGATCGTGGCATTGATAAGTTGGGGAAGGATTATCTTGTTCATTTAATAATGGTTCGATGCTCGGTTGGTTTTGATATTTATCTCTTTTTGTTGTAAGTTTTTCCGTCGACACTAAGACTGTGCCTTCATCATCTACTACACTTGATTCCCCACTGCCAGTATTAGAGCATAAACTATACGGAAAATCCTGTGTTTGTCTTTGCAAATTAGTTACACCAGCTTCAACATTCTGCAGCCGTTCTCCCACGGAGTTTTCCAACCTTAATCTTTCAAGCTCTTCCTGCAACCTGTCCATCTCCTGTCTGTCTGCCTGCATTTTCTGTGTCTGAGTTTCCAGCCAACCTTTCAACTGCTCACATTGTTCCTGTGATGTCACCTCCTCAACTTCCACTAATCCTTCTTTTAACTTCACCAAAAGGCATCTGATTAACACAATATGGCGGTGGGGGCAATTCCCCTTTCAAATCTTCCAAATTAGGGTAGACCAGTAAATCTTTATTCTTCCCTGTCTCACTCACACACCTCACTGGGTCAACCGCTGCTGACTCCTGCATCAAACCACTGTCTATCTCCCTCTTCATCATGTGCTGATCCTGCTCCTTCTTAGACACCTGTGCTTTCATCAATCTCACACCATTCATTGCAGCAGAGCATGTAGCCAAATTATGAATCAGCCTGCGCTCACGTTCACACTCTTCAATATGATACTTATGTTTTCCTTTCACCAAAAACCCTGTAACATCCATATCTCTCATAGATTGTATATCATCTAGTCTTCTTTGTTCCAAATCCATTAAAAACTAGGTCAAACTGTCCTCTTTATTTAAATTTAGAATGTCGTCTTCCCTCAATTTCTGATACAATTTATCACATTCTGCTTTAACCACCTTTCTGTCTTTGGGTAATGTACCACTGAGCACTGTTGAATCCCATTGTTTTTTCATATTTCCTTTATACAACTCAGCATCTCCCAAGCCTTATGAGGCACACAGCCCCGCCTCTTGCATTCTTCAATTGAGCTGAGCAAAAATTCACACTTCTGTTTTTTCTGCAGGTCAAATCTGCCTCTCCCCCGCCCCTGAGGCAAAAGGAGAGAGAGAAAGAGAGAGAGAGAGCACTATCCCTCGCCCGCCCCCTTTGGGAGAGCGAGGAACAGAGAGAGAGAGAGAGAGAGAGAGAGAGAGAGAGAGAGCTGCTCCTCCAGCAGCTCCTCCTTTCACATTCCACAACTGTACTGAGCAAAAATGCCCTTTTTTTTATAAAGTTTTCCTTTCTCACTCACAGCATTCCCAATATAAAACAAATAACAACAGATTACCAATATAAAACAAATAGCACTTGCAGCAGTGATTAAATAGTATCCGGATCCTTCACTTGTTGTTTTTCATTTTTTTCTCTGTCATTAAAATTTTTAACAGTCCTGCGCGCTATGTCCTCTTTCCTCCTTTGTTTATTCGTCTGCCTATCCGATTTTCCAGCACAATTTCCCATTATCGTGTGGTCAGGGACGTTATCAGTACGCCGACTGTAACACTATTACTGCCCAATTTTTGGGGTGAATCGCCGTCACCCTATTTATTTTAAAACCTGACCGTGGTCAGGGACGTTATCAGTACGCCCACTGTAACACTATTACTGCCCAATTGTAGGGTGGGTTCGTGGACAGGAACGTTATCGGTACGCCCACTGTAACACTATTACTGCCCAATTTTTGGGGTGAATCGCCGTCACCCTATTTATTTTAAAACCTGACCACTTAAGTAGTTGTGAATCGCCGTCACACTACTTCCTACACCCCTTTTTATTTTTAAACCTGACCACTCACTCAGTAGTTGTGAATCGCCGTCACACTACTTCCTAAAACCACTGCATTCCTGAAATAGTTTTAACCAACAGGAAAAGTACAGGGCGTCACCTTATACTACCATTACTTGCTCGTCAGCTGACCTGTGGTTCTTGATAATGACAATTGGCTTTCTTCTCAAAATAGGAGAATAAAATTCACTCACTTCTAGGACTCTGTTATGTGGATGACCGTCACCAGACAGAGTCAGGGTACCGGCGCTCACAGAGTTCCCTGAAGGCGGGTTTCCAAAACTGACTGTTAGGTCAGGCCATGCATGGACTTTTCAACCTGGAGATCCGGCTGTCCCCTCACTCCGTCTGGATATTGGCCATCCGGGTCACGGCACCACGAATGTCAGGAATCTGAAACTCAAGACTCATAGAAATGATAGTACTCTGTTAGGTTCGTACCTTAATCAGACTCGAGACATAGATATAATTAAAGGTTTTTACTTGCAAGGAGCACACACACCTCTGGTTACAGATGGGAAGTATGAGCTGCTACTCAGAGACAGCACTTCCTTTTTATACAAAACATAGACCTTGGAAAAAGTTCCGCACCCACACTGGGTGAAACAAAGAGCTGAACATATTGAATGTTTCATCACATGAAGTCCGGTGCTATGTGGATTAGGTGGCAGTCAAAGGCGGAGACCTTGGCGGACTGATCCCAAGCTTTCTAAACTGGCTTTTGGTACGTGGAATGTCACCTCTCTGGTGGGGAAGGAGCCTGAGCTGGTGTACGAGATTGAGCGATACCGGCTAGATATAGTCGGCCTCACCTCAACACACAGCTCCGGTTCCGGAACCAGTCTCCTGGAGAGGGGCTGGAGCTTGGCCTTTTCTGGAGTTGCCCCGGGCGAGAGGCGACGAGCAGGGGTAGGTATTCTTGTATCGCCCCACCTTGCTGCCTCTATATTGGAGTTTTCCCCGGTGGACGAAAGGGTTGCTTCCCTGCGCCTTCGGGTTGGGAAACGGGTCCTGACCATCATTTGTGCCTATGCACCAAATGATGTTTCAGAGTACCCACCCTTTTTGGAGTCTGTGACTGGGGTGCTGGAGGGTGCTCCTCCTGGAGACTCCATTGTCCTACTGGGGGACTTCAATGCGCACGTGGGCAACGACAGTGAAACCTGGAGGGGGGTGATTGGGAGGAACGGCCTGCCCGATCTGAACCCGAGTGGTGTTCAGTTATTGGACTTCTGTGCTAACCACAGTCTGTCTATAACGAACACCATGTTCAAGCATAAGGGTGTCCATATGTGCACCTGGCACCAGGACACCCTAGGCCGCAGGTCGATGATCGATTTTGTTATTGTATCATCAGACCTGCGACCGTATGTCTTGGACACCCGAGTAAAGAGAGGTGCAGAGCTGTCAACTGATCACCACCTGGTGGTGAGTTGGATCCGATGGCAGGGGAGGAAGCCATTCAGACCTGGTAGACCCAAACGTATAGTGAGGGTGTGCTGGGAGCGTCTGGCTGAGGCCCCTGTCCGGGAGGTCTTCAACTCCCACCTCCGGAAGAACTTCAACCACATTCCGAGGGAGTCTGGAGACATGGAGTCTGAATGGGCCATGTTCTCCACCTCTGTTGTTGAAGCGGCAGCCCAGAGCTGCGGCCGCAAGGTGGTCGGTGCATCTCGTGGTGGCAACCCCCGAACCAAGTGGTGGACACCAGTGGTGAGGGGGGCCATTAAGCTGAAGAAGGAGTCCTATCAAGCTTGGTTGGCTTGTGGGACTCCCGAAGCAGCTGAGGTGTACCGGCAGGCCAAGCGGAGTGCAGCTCGGGTGGTTGCTGAAGCAAAAACCCGGGTATGGGAGGAGTTCGGTGAGGCCATGGAACAAGACTTTCGGTCGGCTTCAAAGAGATTCTGGCAAACTGTTCGGCGGCTCAGGAGGGGAAAGCAGCTCCCCGTCCACACTGTGTATGGTGCGGATGGGACACTGTTGACTTCAACTGGGGATATCGTCGGGCGGTGGAAGGAATACTTCGAGGATCTCCTCAATCCCACTGATACGCCTTCCACAGAGGAAGCAGGGTTTGGGGACGAGGGGGATGACTCGCCTATCACAGGGGCTGAGGTCGCCAAGGTGGTTAAAAATCTCCTTGGTGGCCGGGCCCCGGGGGTGGACGAGATTCGCCCCGAGTACCTCAAGGCCCTGGATGTTGTTGGGTTGTCATGGTTGACACGCCTCTGCAACATTGCGTGGAGGTCGGGGGCAGTGCCTTTGGCATGGCAAACCGGGGTGGTGGTTCCTCTCTTCAAAAAAGGGGACCGGAGGGTGTGCTCCAACTTTAGAGGGATCACACTCCTCAGCCTCCCTGGGAAGGTCTATGCCAAGGTACTGGAGAGGAGAGTCCGGCCGTTGGTCGAACCTCGGATTCAGGAGGAGCAATGTGGTTTTCGTCCTGGCCGTGGCACATCGGACCAGCTCTTTACCCTCTCGAGAATTCTTGAGGGTTCGTGGGAGTTTGCCCAACCAGTTTACATGTGTTTTGTGGACTTGGAGAAGGCATTTGACCGCGTCCCTCGTGGATTTTTGTGGGGGGTGCTTCGGGAGTATGGGGTATCGGGCTTGTTGTTACGAGCTATTCGGTCTCTGTACGACCGTTGTGAGAGTTTAGTTCGCATTGCCAACACTCGGTCGGAGTCATTCCCAGTGAGAGTTGGACTCCGCCAGGGCTGCCCTTTGTCACCGGTCCTGTTCATAATTTTTATGGACAGGATTTCTAGGCGCAGCCAGGGAATGGAGGGTGTCATGCTTGGTGACCACAGGATCTCATCTCTGTTGTTTGCAGATGATGTTGTCCTGTTGGCTTCATCCAGCAATGACCTACAGCTCTTGCTGGGACGGTTTGCCGCTGAGTGTGAAGCGGCTGGGATGAGAATCAGCACCTCCAAGTCCGAGTCCATGGTCCTCAGCAGGAAAAAGGTGGATTGTCCTCTCCGGGTTGGGGACAGGCTCCTGCCCCAAGTGGAGGAGTTTAAGTATCTTGGGGTCTTGTTCACGAGTGAGGGGAAAATGGAGCGAGAGATCGACAGACGGATTGGAGCAGCATCTGCAGTGATGCGGACGTTGTACCGGTCTGTTGTGGTGAAGAGGGAGCTTAGTTCTAAGGCAAAGCTGTCGATTTACCAGTCAATCTACGTTCCTACTCTCACCTATGGTCACGAGCTTTGGGTAATGACCAAAAGAACGAGATCGCGGATACAAGCGGCTGAAATGAGCTTTCTCCGTAGGATTGCTGGACTCACCCTCAGAGATAGGGTGAGGAGCTCAGTCATCCGGGAGAGGCTCAGAGTAGAACCGCTGCTCCTCCACATTGAAAGGAGTCAGTTGAGGTGGTATGGGCATCTGATCAGGATGCCTCCTGGACGCCTCCCACTTGAGGTGTTTCAGGCACGTCCCACTGGGAGGAGACCCCGGGGCAGACCCAGGACTCGGTGGAGAGACTATGTCTCCCAGCTAGTCTGGGAACGCCTTGGTATCCCCTCTGAAGAGCTGGAGCAGGTGGCTGGGGAGAGGGAAGTCTGGGCTTCTCTGCTTGAACTGCTGCCTCCGCGACCCGGACCTCCGGAAAAGCGGTAGAAGATGGATGGATGGATGGATCACATGATAAAAGAATTCTTCAGAAAAACAACTTCAAGCATTTTCAGTCTTTCTAGTTACACTGTTGCAAGGCATATTAAACTTCTCATGCAAAGACATTATTTCATCAATTCCAATGTCACACAGAAAACAAAGAAAGAACAGTTGCATAAACATTGTCCATTATGAAATGTTAACACATATATACATTTTCTAACACATATGTAATTACCAAACATTTCAACATGCTTCAACATATGTAGGTTATGGAATATATGGTTAATATAGACCACAGGCCCCCCAAACAACTAAGAAAGGACAACAGAAAGGTTCACAGTCTAAGATAGTTATTATGACATACTAAGTGTTACATCTGTTGCCACGGAAGAAACTTTCCAGCAGCCATGCTCCTAAGAGAGTTCAGTGGTAATCATAACAGCATAGTAAAATCATAAGTCAGTCCTAAACTGTTGCAGCACAATTAGTGAATAATTGTGGAGTGGTTTGTATCAGTTCCTGTGCTGTCTGGGTTTTAATCTTCTCCCAAAGCTGCTGTAGGTTGGTTTAGGCGCCTTGCTGGGACCTTCTTGTGAGGAATCTGCAGTGTGGGAAGGAGAGAGGTTATTTGTTCTCTGCCTGGGGGCTGAGTCTTTTCTCTTGGGGGGTCTACCCCGCCGAGGTGCTCTCGCCAACTGTGCAGGCTCGTCTTTCAACAAGAAGGCAGATTTAAGTCTGTCAATGCTGACTGTTTCTTTTCTATCTCCAAAATCAAGCACAAAGTGTTTATCACCATGTTCCAGCACTCTGAATGGCCCATCGTATGCTGGGCGGAAAGTTGGTTTTAAAGCTTCATGCTTAACAAAAACGAACTCAGCGTTTTTTAAAGCTTGAGGGACAAAAACCCGTGGGAAGGAGTGATGAGCTGGACCGGGGAGAGAGTCCGGTCCGTTGCTGCCTAAAAACCTTGGGACTGGAAGGTGCCCTGGCTCTAGGTTCTCTGGTAAAAATTCACCTGGAAGCCTGAGAGGTTGTGCAAAGACTAATTCTGCGGGAGAGGCATCTAGATCCTCTTTAGGTGCAGCACGCAACCCCAATAAAACCCAGGGAAGTTTATTTACCCAATTTGTGTCTGTTAGTGAGGCTCTGAGGGCAGCCTTTAAAGACCTGTGAAAATGCTCGCATAACCCATTAGCCTGAGGGTGATAAGCGGTGGTGCGATGAATTGTTGCCCCTAAGCTGTTGGACATGGCTGACCAGAGCTCTGAGACAAGTTGAGGCCCCCTATCGGACGTGATGTCCGATGGGACGCCGAAACGTGCCACCCAGTTTATCAAAAAAACGCGAGCGACTTCCTCCGCTGTAGTTGACGCCAGAGGGACTGCCTCTGGCCAGCGCGTGGTGCGGTCTATCATTGTTAACAGGTGTGTGAAACCTTGGGAGGAAGGTAGTGGCCCCACGAGGTCGACATGAACGTGGTCGAACCTTCTAGCAGGGATTGGAAAAGGCTCCAGAGGGGCTTTTGTGTGTCTGTGTATTTTGGCGCGTTGACAAGAAATGCAAGTTTTTGCCCATTCTTTTACGTTTTTGCGCAGGCCTGGCCACACAAACTTTTCGGCGACCATTTTAACCGAGGCACGCACACCTGGGTGCGCGAGGGAGTGAATTGCGTCGAAAATACGGCGGCGCCATGTAGCTGGTACTAACGGGCGAGGTCGGCCGGTTGAAACATCGCATATTAGGGGGGGCACGCTGTCGCGTAAACCCTTTTTCTCCAGCCTTAACCCTGTTGGTCCAGACAGGAGTGCACGCACGTCCGCGTCACTGCTTTGTTCCTCCGCCATGGCTGCATAATCTATCCCTGCATGGACAGGTGCTGCGTATGTGTCTGCGTTAGTGAAGAGCTTTGCTGCTGAGGCAGTATAATCTGTCTCCCCGCGCTCTGGTGGTGTCACAGCGCGAGAGAGACAGTCTGCTACTACGTTAAGTTTGCCTGCCACGTGTCGAATGTCTGTGGTGAACTCTGAAATCGCAGCTAGTTGTCTTTGTTGCCTGCCTGACCATGGTTCTGAAATTTTAGCCATAGCAAAGGAGAGCGGTTTATGGTCTACAAAAGCCGTGAAACTCCGCCCTTCTAACCAGAACTGGAAGTGGCGGATGGATAAATGAAGCGCCAGCAGCTCTCTGTCAAAAGTGCTGTATTTACGTTCAGTTTGGTTTAGCGATTTGCTAAAGAATGCTAAAGGTTGCCAGACCCCTCTGACAAGTTGTTCTACAACTGCCCCTATAGCCAGGTCTGAAGCATCTGTGGTTAGCGTGATGCGGGCCAAGGGATCTGGGTGAACTAACAATGTGGCGTTAGCTAGGGCGCTTTTTACTTCCACGAAAGCGCATTCGCGCTCCGGGGTCCATTCGACCGCGTTGGAAGCTTTCTTTTTTTTGAGCCCGTCATATAGGGGCTGCATGAGCTGAGCTGCGTGGGGGAGGAAACGGTTGTAAAAATTAACCATCCCTAAAAATTCCTGTAGCAATTTGACCGTTTGTGGTCGTGGGAAACTTTCTATCGCGTGAACTTTGTCTGGAAGTGGAACTGCCCCCTTCGGAGAGACTTTGTGTCCTAAAAAATCAATTTGTGACACGCCAAATTTGCATTTGGCTGGATTGATTATTAGCCCGTGCTCTTCTAGCCTCTGAAAAACTGCAGTGAGGTGCTGCTCGTGTTCTTCCTCAGACGAGCTGGCTACCAGCATGTCGTCGAGGTAGACGAAGACAAAAGGAAGGTCGCGTAGGACCACGTCCATCATTCATTGAAAAGTTTGAGCAGCGCCTTTGAGGCCAAAAGGCATTCGCAGAAATTCAAAAAGGCCGAAAGGGGTTATTACCGCTGTTTTAGGAATGTCTTCTGCTCGGACTGGGACTTGGTGATAACCGCGGACTAAGTCTATTTTTGAAAAAATGTGCGCACCCGCTAGATGTAGTGAAAAATCTTGAATGTGAGGAATTGGGTAACGGTCATGCGCTGTAGCGTTGTTTAATCTGTGGTAATCTCTGCACGGTCTCCAAGAACCGTCGGATTTCGGAACCATGTGAAGTGGTGAGGCCCAGGGGCTTTTCGAGCGTCTAACAATGCCCAATTTTTTAAGAGTTGTAAACTCGTCCCGTGCTATGTTGAGCTTGGCCGCGTCTAAGCGGCGAGCTTTGGCAAAAACGGGAGGTCCCGTTGTGGGAATGAAGTGTTCAACCCCGTGTTTAGCCACAGTGGCTGAGAATTTGGGAATGGTGAGTGCTGGAAATTGGGTGAGGAGTTGCTCAAACTTACCTCCTGCCATGGTGACGTTGGCCTGCACAGGTGGTGGAGAAACTCGGGCTGAGCATGGAATAGAAGCAAAGGACAGTGCATTAACCAGGCGCCTATTTGCTAGATCCACTAATAACCCATGTGCACACAAAAAATCTGCGCCTAATAAGTTAAAACTCACCGCCGCTACAACAAATGTCCATCTGTAGCTGCGGCCGTGGATGAGGAGGTGCAGGCTCTTTTCGCCGAACGTGTCGATGCTAGAGCCGTTGGCTGCCACGGCTCCGTTGCCCCGGGTGTCCGTGGCTCGATCTGCGTGGGAGGGCATGACGAAACTCAGCTGGGCTCCTGTGTCAATGAGGAACTGCTTGCCTGTGTGTCCATCCGTCACGTACAACAGCTTATTCTTCTCACCGAGAACCGCTGCTGTTAACGGCTCTCGGCTTTGGCGTTTCCCGAAATCGCAAATTTGCAGGGGGGAACGCATTTGCGGGCCCTCTCGGCGAAGCGGTGGTGATAATAACAGACGTCGCTCTGTCTGTTGCGTTTTGGCCGCGTCGCTGTCACCGTGGGCTGGGTCTGCTCCGTGGGTTGTGGCTCCTCGCGGCTCGGGGCGTCAGCTTTGATGTCTGCGGATGCTGCTGTGGGTGTCAGCTCCCTGCAGGCGTTGATGAGCCGATGAGCTTCGCTGGCCAGTGCGCGGAAGTCTTGGTGGTTGCTGCATTTCATGCTGGCGAGTGTCCCTCTCATGTGTGGCGGCAGCGTGCTGAGGAATATAAACTGGAAGAGGAAGTTGTCATTGTCCTCTTCTTTGAGTTGTAGCAAATCCTCCATGAGGGCCTTCGGTTTGCACCCTCTGTGGCCGTAGACCGCCAGGATCTTCTTGGCTCTCTCTTCCACTGATGGGACGTAGTTCGCCACGATGGTTGCTTTGAGCGTCTCGTATTTGTCCCGGGCCGGTGGTCACCGGATCATGCTCCGCACACACTTCGAAGTGGCGGCGTCGAGTTTGGAGACGATATGATAAAATTTGGTATCGTCAGCCGTGATGCCCGCCAGTGCAAACTGGGCTTCAGCCTGCTGAAACCAAGAGGCGGGGTCTTCTTGCCAGAAGTCTGGCAGCTTGACAGCGACGGCATTCGTGCACACCATCACTGCTGTGCCCACCGGGTGAGAGTGCCCTGCCTCGGCTCTCACGGCGGTGCTGGTGCTCGGTTGAGCCCTCTCAATCTCTTCTGCCGGGGGGAACAGTTGTCCATCTGTTCCCTCGTCTGCGTGGCCGCTGGCGTCTGCCTGGGTCGCCACGGAGGAGTCGATTGCGGGGGAACGCCTCCAGTCCATACTCGCGTCAAGGTCACCAGTGTAGAGGAGCTTGGAAATGAAGGGGCGATTTTGGTTTATAAGCAAAGTTTAATATTCAGCTCTTCTAACAAGTCTCATCAGGTGCAGAGAGTGGCAGAAAGGAAAAGAGACAGAATGTCTCCAGCTCACTGACTTTATACTGGCACACATCAAAAGACATGCATAACAAAGGCTGACATCCCTCATTATCTTAATCCCCCCATTGTCTTGGTATTTCCTCTCCTCGCCTTGGGGGGTGAGGGTGGCTCCTCCGGTTCTCCTCCGCCGCGTCCGAGAACATCTTTGTTCTTCACTCGGCAGGTGAGAGCCCTTTGTCCTTTCAGAGGTGTGAAGTCCTTTACATATGTAATTACCAAACATTTCAACATGCTTCAACATATGTAGGTTATGGAATATATGGTTAATATAGACCACATGCAATATACTTTGTCTGCTTGGGTATGTGATATACATTTTGCTTTCAAGCTGGGTTTGCTGATAGTTATCAGCAAGCGGTGTAAGTTGCCATTAATTCTGTATTATCTTTTTTTCTTTCAACTGACTAGTCTAAAAAAAAGGAAATAAAAGGAAACGTCTTCTTTGTCTTGGTACTGAGCGCTCCTGTGCATGGTGCACTCTCGCCACCTTTTGTGAGGGAGTGGTACTGCATTCAGGTGGGACCTGAAATCTGATATTTCTGTGTGGCTTTGACTAGCACGCTTGTACCTCATGAAACAGCCCTTTGGCCTGTTGATAATAATAATAATAATAATAATAATAATAATAATAATAATAATAATAATGAGAATAACTGTCTTGTTTTCTCTCCTATTGTTCTCCTGGAGGAGTAATAGCTTTTGCGGGAAGGAAGGAGGAGGAAACGGCTATTCCCCCAGCCTTAGCTGCTCCAGCTGGAACCAGGAAGGCCAGCAGGAGGTGGAAGCGGATTGAACAAACTCAGCTGCATGGACCATGGGTGGATTTCATGCAGAGGCAGTTGGAGGAGATGTGTAAGACCATTGAGCATATGGTGGCAGATCAATGCGTAAGACCACTTAACATATGGCGGCAAAGCAGTGCGTAAGACCATTGGCATATGGCAGCAAATCAATATCGCCTTTGTGTATGCCACTCAGGCTCCCGTATGTGCCCCAGGACCACATCCTGTTGCTTTGTCTTGTGTGGCCTCTGATAATTTGGGTAAGATCACTGGCTCCGGCTGTGGCACCAGTGGGTGAGTGGATGTCTTTGAGGATGAGGATGACAGTGACCCTCTGGCCAGGAAGGACTGTCTGGATCCCTATGATGTATCCCTCAAGGCACTACTCTCTAGAGCAGCATCAGCTGCTGGGCTTCCTCCTCCATCTTCTCCACCTAGGGCTTTGGCTTTTGACAGGGGTCCTGCAGCCTGCAGGCAGGTGTCCTTTCTGGTGTATCCTGATTTTCTGAGTCACCTGCAGAAGTCGTGGGCTCATCCAAGGGAGGCTGCTGCTCCTCGTTCTGGGCTCAGTGTGTTCTGAGTGGTGCTGCAGAGAAGGGCTTGGATGGTGCACTGAAGGTGGACCCTACCTTTGCTGGCTGGAGCTCCCCCCATAGGAAGCAAGTCTATACGCCATCCTAATGATAAGTGTTGTGCCACTGATGGGTTAGTGGCTAGCATCTATCAGCCTGTGGCTATGGCCTCGAGGCTGGCAAATGCTAATACACTTCTTTTAGCGTATTTTGTAGCAATATTTAATTATAAGTGTGATAAGGTACAGGTAAGGGTAAGGTTTTTGTTGGTTTTTTTCCAACTTCCGGCACCACACGAGTCGGTTGCCTTTTTGCAACAGCGGCTCAATTCTGAGTTTTTCTTCCTATTTCTTATTTACTATCTGGCTTCTCTCGCTAAATTTTCTGATCTGATGACACCATATCCATCACGAACACACATATCCCCCCAAATGTCTCCCAAGCCGGCGGCCGGAGCCACTGTTTATAGCAGGAGACAGTACAACAGGGACCAGCTGTTAGCACTTAACCGGCCCACGGTGCTAACGCAAAATCTCGACATACCGGGAGAAATAAGACGGAAACAGTGTGGATGTCGAGCTGGAGTAAGACAGCGGGCGAGGAATATAAGGTACAGACCTGTCCTCCCATCTGTTATTATGGGGAACGTTCGATCGCTACTCAATAAGACAGATGAGCTAGCGGCTATGACCCGCTACCAGAGCGTCTTCAGAGAGATTAGCATGATGTTGTTTACTGAGACGTGGCTAACAGAACTAGCAACAGATGCTAACATCGAACTGGAGGGTTTCCATGCAATATGGGCAGACTGGACACTAGACAGTGGGAAGGCAAGGGGCGGAGGAATGATAATTATGCCAATAACAGCTGGTGTAAACCGGGACATATCACGGTTAAAGAGCAACACTGCAGCAAAGACATTGAGTTGCTAGCTGTTAGCATGCGGCCTGTCTATCTCCCGAGGGAATACTCACATGTGATCTGCATTGTTATTTATGCAAATCTGACGGCGAACGCTGGGGCAGCGCGTGACGCCATCCACTCAGTAACTGGCAGGCTGCTGACACAACACCCAGATGCTCTCCTCCTCATCTCCGGTGATTTTAACAACATCTCACTGTCCCCCATTTTGCCCACATTCACCCAGTATGTCACATGCCACACTAGAGACAATAAAACACTGGACTTATTCTATGCAAACAATAAGGAGGCATTCACCTCATCACCACTCCCCCCACTCGGGAGATCGGATCACAACTTGGTTCATCTCCTGCCGGTGTACAAAACCCTAGTACACGGACAACCTCCGGTTATGTGCACGGTGAAGATATGGTCTGAGGAGGCAATGGACGCTCTAAAGGACTGTTTTGAAATCACTGCCTGGGAGTAGCTCTGTGATCCACATGGTGAGGACATCGACAGCCTCACTCACACCATCACGGACTACATCAACTTCTGTATGGACAACACCAAACCCACCAAGATCATACAGTGTTGCTCAAACAACAAACCCTGGATCAACCCTGAGATAAAATCACTACTGAGAGAGAAGAAGAGGATCTTCAGGTCAGGGAACAGGGAGATGCTGAAGTCCATACAGACAGCTTCAGAAAGAAGATGGAGGACAAGCTGCAACAGAGCGACATCAGCGGGGTCTGGAGAAGCCTCAAAACCATCTCTGCGCTGCAGAATACCTCCTCCCAGGCCACGGGGGGCAGGGAGTGGGCGAACAATCTGAACCTGTTTTTTAATAGGTTTGACCAACCACCCTCCCCTCAGCCTGCACAACAACCACTGCTGCCTCTACTGTTGTTGAGACCTGCTGTCCACCCTCACCTCCACCAACACCCCCCCCACTCCCAGCACACAGCCCCCCAGCCCCATCCTGACCCTCACTAAGACCCAGGTGAGGACGGAGCTGAGGAAGATCAAGGCGAGGAAGGCCTCAGGTCCGGATTGCATCAACGCGAAGCTCCTCAAGTCCTGCACAGACCAGCTGTGTGGGATTGTGGAGCACATCTTCAAGCTGAGCCTGAAGCTGGGGAGGGTACCACAGTTGTGGAAAACATCTTGTGTGGTACCCGTACCAAAGACTTCCCACCCCAGAGACCTGAACAGCTAAAGACCAGTGGCCCTGACGTCTCACATGATGAAGACCCTGGAGAGACTGCTCCTTGCTCACCTCCGCCCCCTGGTGGGACCAGCGATGGATCCACTACAGTTTGCCTACCAGCATGGCATCGGGGTGGAGGATGCAGTGATCTTCCTCCTTCACCATTCCCTGTTCCACCTGGAGAAGCCTGGGAACGCGGTGAGGATCATGTTCTTTGACTTCTGCAGTGCTTTCAACACCATCCAACCGATGATCCTGAGGGACAAGCTGCTGTGCGCAGGGGTGGACCAGCACCTGTCATCATGGATCCTGGACTACCTCACAAACCGGCCACAGTTTGTGAGAACCCAGGGTTGTGTGTCCAACACGATCATCGGCAGCACGGGGGCCCCCCAGGGAACGGTTTTGGTTACCTTCCTATTCACCCTTTATACTGCGGGCTTCTCACAAAACACAACACATTGCCATCTACAGAAGTTCTCTGACAACTCTGCGATCATCGGTCTCATCTCCAACGGAGATGAAGCTGAGTACAGAGGACTTATCCAGGACTTCGTGGACTGGTGCCATCGGAACTGCCTCTGGATCAACGCGAGAAAAACTAAGGAGATGGTGATGGACTGCCGCAGGCAAGGACAACCCCTCTCAGCACCAGTAAACATCCAGGGAACAGACACTGAGATGGTGACATCCTTCAAGTACCTAGGTGTTCATTTGAACAATAAACTAGACTGGTCACACAATACCGATGCACTCTACAAGAAGGGGCAGCACAGGCTGTTCCTACTGAGGAGGCTCAGGTCTTTTGGTGTACAAGGGGTGCTCCTGAAGACCATCTACGATTCGGTGGTGGCATCAGCCATCACTGTTGGAGTGGTCTGCTGGGGCAGTGGCATCACAGCAGCCGATAGGAAGAGACTGAACAAACTGATCAAGAAAGCTAGCTCTGTCCTGTGGCAGCGCCTTGACCCAGTGGAGGAGATAGGAGAGAGAAAGATGGTGGCTAAGCTGTCATCGCTGCTGGAGTCCAAGTCCCACCCTGTGCAGGACATACTGAACGCACTGAGGAGCTCATTTAGCAGTAGGCTACATCATCCTAGGTGCGCGACCGAGAGGTTTCGCAGGTCCTTCCTACCTACGGCTGTCAGACTTTATAACCTAAGCAGGGCTGCTCGCAGAGATAGCAAAAAAACATGACAAAAGATGCAACAGACTTACACAAAATGGTCCCCTCCAGTATACAACTAGAACAGTATCAGTCGCTACGGAGGGTGACAATATATATGGGTACATATTCATACTATGTGGGGTGACTAAATAGACAGTTATGCTGTTTATTCCATCTAGCTACAATGCTCTGCACTGTGTATATATATTTATATATTTATGTGTACATATGTATATTCACTGCTCTTATTTTCTTATCTTCTAAATTATTGCTCTGAGTGTTGCTATCCCTGTGCTGTTGCAATCGTGGAATTTCCCCATTGTGGGACTAATAAAGGCTTATCTTATCTTACCTTTATCTTATTTAGACTTAAAAGTGTAGAGGTGGGGACGGATGTTCTTGGACAATTTATTAATAATTAATCTTTATTATAATACTCAGCTTCAAAGTTTTGCATAAACTTGCACTTAAAACTTCAGCATGCATGTTTACATAGTGCTGACCAGTGAAATGCTGCCAGTGTTGCAAAGTTTAAAATAAGAAAAAGCAGCAGTGTTGGTGAACTGAGTCAAATTTGTAATATATTCTTTGACTTTTCGATTTGTGGATTTATATGTGTGAAAAATGCAACCAGTCATTACCAAAGTATGTTCTGTACTTTTGTTGTTTTAAATATGAGAGACAGTATTGAGTTTGAATCTGTATCGGACGATACTCAACATCACAGTGTTGGTATCGGTATCAGACTTGAAAAAGTGGTATCGGCTCATCCCTAGTAGATATATGTTGATTTTTTTTATTTTTTTTTATCGCGCTAGCATAGAGTCTGTCTTAAGTTATGGGCTCACCAACTGGTTTGGAAACCTGACTGATAATTCCATCCATCCATCCATGCATCCATCTTCTACCACTTTTCTGGAGGTCCGGGTCGCGGAGGCAGCAGCTCAAGCAGAGAAGCCCAGACTTCCCTCTCCCCAGCCACCTGCTCCAGCTCTTCAGAGAGGATACCAAGGCGTTTCCAGACCAGCTGAGAGACATAGTCTCTCCAGCGAGTCCTGGGTCTGCCTCGGGGTCTCCTCCCAGAGGGACGTGCACAAAACACCTCAAGTGGGAGGTGTCCAGGAGGCAACCTGATCAGATGCTCATACCACCTCAACTGGCTCCTTTCAATGTGGAGGAGCAGCAGTTCTACTCTGAGCCTCTCCTGGATGACTGAGCTCCTCACCCTATCTCTGAGGGTGAGTCCAGCGATCCTACAAAGAAAGCTCAGTTCAGCCGCTTGTATCCGCAATCTCATTCTTTCGGTCATTACCCAAAGCTCGTGACCATAGTTGAGAGTAGGAATGTAGATTGACTGGTAAATCGACAGCTTTGCCTTAGAGCTCAGCTCCCTCTTCACCACAACAGACCGGTACAACATCCACATCTCTGCAGATGCTGCTCCGATCCGTCTGTCAATCTCTCGCTCCATTCTCCCCTCACTCGTGAAAAAGACCCCAAAATACTTAAACTCCTCCACTTGGGGCAGGATCCTCTCCCCAACCCGGAGAGAACAATCCACCTTTTTCTGGCTGAGGACCATGGACTTGGACTTGGAGGTGCTGATTCTTTTCCCAGCCGCTTCACACTCAGCGGCAAACCGTCCCAGTAAGACCTGTAGGTCATTGCTGGATGAAGCCAGCAGGACAACATCATCTGCAAACAACAGAGATGAGATCCTGTGGTCATCAAGCATGACACCCTCCGTTCCTTGGCTGCACCTAGAAATCCTGTCCATAAAAAATATGACCAGGATCGGTGACAAAGGACAGCCCTGGTGGAATCCAACTCTCACTGGGAATGAGTCCGATCGAGTGTTGGCAATATGAACCAAACTCTCACAACGGTCATACAGAGACCGAATAGCTCATAACAAAAAGCCTAGTACCCCACACTCCCAAAGCATCCCCCCAAAAAAACCATGAGAGACATGGTCAAATGCCTTCTCCATGTCCACAAAACACATGCAAACTGGTTGGGCAAACTCCCACGAGCCCTCTAGGATTCTGAAGAGGGTAAAGAGCTGGTCCGATGTGCCATGGCCAGGACGAAAACCACATTGCTCCTCCTGAATCCAACGTTCGACCAACGGCCGGACTCTCCTCTCTAATATCTTGGCATAGACCTTCCCAGGGAGGCTGAGGAGTGTGATCCCTCTAAAGTTGGAGCACACCCTCCGGTCCCCTTTTCTGAAGAGAGGAACCACCATCCCGGTTTGCCATGCCAAAGGCACTGCCCCCAACCTCCACGCAATGTTGCAGAGGCATGTCAACCATGACAGCCCTACAACATCCATGGCCTTGAGGCCCGGCCACCAAAGACATTTTTAATCACCTTGGCGACCTTAGCCCCTGTGATGGGCAAGTCGTCCCCCTTGTCCACAAGCCCTGTTTCCTCTGTGGAAGGCGTATCAGTGGGATTGAGGAGATCCTCGAAGGATTCCTTCCACTGCCCGACGATACCCCCAGTCAAAGTCAACAGTTTGCCAGAATCTCTTCAAGGCCGACCGAAAGTCTTGTTCCATGGCCTCACCAAACTCCTCCCATACCCAAGTTTTTGCTTCAGCAACCACCCGAGCTGCACTCTGCTTGGCCTGCCGGTACACCTCAACTGCTTTGGGAGTCCCACAAGCCAACCACGCTTGATAGATCTCCCTCATGTATTGAACAATGAGTATGATTTACTGCAGTCTGGTAGGAGATATGATATCGCTAGATATTAGTAGACATAACAGAACATTCATTTATTTCTCAGTCAATCGAACTGATTAATGAAATTGGTTAATGGTTTAAAAAATGTTTGTATGATTTTTGCAACATGCGGTGTAATTGTGTAATGCTGTGTAAGGTTTTGATGTGTTGTTTGTATTTGTATATGCAGCTGGCCCTTGCTCTGGAACAAATTTCTCCCTAGGGAGACAAATAAAGAAAACCTTAACGTTAATCAACATAATGCATCACATCTGAATGACAACATGTAGCAAGAATTGTGAAACACGTTTAAGTGTAACAAAGAGACTGACTCAGCCTGCCAAATTACTAAGAAGATAAAAAGTTACTGAAGGCAGGACTTTCACCCATAGGACAAATGTTCATCCCCAATGTTGAGCAGCTTTTTGTTGACTTGACTGGAGGCAAGGTGGGTAACGTTTATCACCCAGGGATACAAGAGCAGGATGATGGGAGAGCGGGATTTGCTCCACCAACCCTCTGGTTACTGAATGACTTGCTCTACCTCCTGAGCCACTGCAATACTATCACTTGCATTGTGATATCATGATAGACTGAGTATTGTGATACTGTGGAGAGAGGAATAATCAGGCCAAGCATTCAGAGCAGATGAACTTTAGTCCACCTCTCACATCTCTCAGAATCAGAAAACATTAACCTCATGTCGCAGGGACTCTCTTTTATAATACAACACTCACACGTCTCTGCTGCCTGAGGTCTTGCATCACAATTCATTCTCACATCACAATTCCAATTGTCCCCCAGCCCCTTAATCCCTATGCTCTTCTGTCAGAGGAATTTACTGCATCTCCCTTCCTTCCAGTCTGAGATGAATACCACAGCATGGGTCCCCCATACTGCCCCCCCCCAGAGTCTCAGACTGAGCGTTAACTCTCACGTCCTCTCGGCTTCAGCCTCCGCCCATAGCTGCTGTAACGAGGGGTCTTCGGCTCCGCGGCGCTGCTGTGCCGGTGGGGGGTTCCTGGGGGTGTGTCCATCTGTGGGTGGACAATGGAGGGGGGGACATTCAGCATGCTCGTGTGACTGCTCTGATGAGTCGTTTACCTGGGGAGTTCTCGGGGGGGGGGGGGTCTTCCACACCGAGGAGCTCGAGCCAACACTACCTGCTCGTCTTGCACCACAAAGGCGGGCTTAAGCCTGTCTATACAGATTTTCTCCGGGCGACCCCCCAAGTCTAACACAAAATGTTTGTCCCCGGGTTCCAGCACTCTAAACGGGCCATTGTAGGGTGGGTGCAATGGGACCCGGTGTGCATCGTGCCTGACAAACACGAACGCCGCATCCTTCAAGGTTTTGGGCACAAAAGCGCGGGGAAAACAGTGGTGGGCCGGGCCAGGTAGCGTCCCTGCGTCTGCGCTATGCCGTGAACGCAGGGACGGATGGGTGTTCGACGCAGGGTTATCTGGTAAAAATTCCCCTGGGAGCCGCAGCGGCTGAGAAAAAACAAGCTCTGCTGGGGAAGCCTCCAAATCCTCTTTCGGTGCAGAACACAACCCTAATAGAACCCGCGGCAACAGGTCCACCCAATTTGCATCCGTAAGCGAAGCCCTGAGCGCTGCTTTCAGTGACCTATGGAAACGTTCGCATAACCCATTGGCCTGTGGGTTGTACGCGGTTGTGCGATGCATTGCGACGCCCAGGCGCCGGGCCATCATGGACCAGTGGTTGGAAACAAACTGAGGGCCCCGATCGGACATGATGTCCGAAGGGGTGCTAAAACGTGCCACCCATGTTGTCAAAAAAGCACGTGCCATGTCTGTGGACGCGGTGGAAGCTAGCGGGATTTCTTCTGGCCATCGTGTGGTGCGGTCCACCACTGTCAGGAGGTGTGTGCACCCCTGCAATGGCGGGAGGGGGCCCACGAGGTCCACGTGAACGTGGTCGAACCTCTTAGCTGGGATATGGAACGGCCTTTGTGTGGGGCCTTTGTGTGCCACACAAAGGCACACAAAGGGGCCTTTGTGTGCCTGTGCATTTTGGCTCATTGGCACGCTACGCAGGCTGCAGCCCACTCTTTTACCTGTTTGCACAGGCTCGGCCAGACGAACTTCGCTCCTACAATTTTGACTGACGAGTGCACTCCTGGGTGCGCCAGGGAGTGAACGGATTCAAAAACGCGGCGGCGCCAAGCGCGTGGGACCACCGGGCATGGGCGTCCTGTGGAGATGTCACAGATTGGTGGTGGGGGGGCATCTTGCAGTACCCTGCTTTCCAGCCTTAATCCTGTTGGTCCAGACTGGAGCACGCACACGTCCGCATCGCCGATCTGCTGTGCGGCCATGGCCGTGTAATCTATCCCTACGTAGAATGGGGCCACTAATGCGTGCGAGAGGGAGTCCACCACCACGTTGAGTTTACCGACCACATGATGAATGTCGGTCGTAAACTCCGAGATCGCGGCCAGCTGTCTCTGCTGCAAGCCCAACCATGGTTCCGAAACCTTGGCCATTGCGTACGTTAGTGGCTTGTGGTCCACGAACGCAGTGAAGGTTCGCCCTTCCAGCCAGAACTGGAAGTGGCGTATGGCCAGGTGGCGAGCCAGTAACTCTCTGTCGAACACGCTGTATTTACGCTCACTGTCGTGTGACATAACGCACGGCTCAGGAGACGCACACACACAGGCTTAGAGTAGTTCAAAGAGTTTATTAACAACAGGAGTGAATGAGTGCGTGTCTGCGGGATGTAAATGTGTTGGTGATGGTGTCTGCTCCAGGCACAGAGGCAGGTGACCGTACAGCCGAGCAACCCTATGGAGAGAGCACAGGGAGAGGGTGACGGGCATACACCAACACAGGAGGAATTTATGGCGAGAGAAGGACTTACTTGGTGGGTCAGGACAGCTGGCACAACAAGGGGGTGAAGCCCGGAAGACAGCCACCTGGAGAGCTCCGTGCAGCAGCGAGGATTGGGCGATGGAGAGGAGATGTCCGCCGCTGGGAAATCCACCTGTGCACAGGGGAGAAGACTGAAGAGAAAAGGTAAGCGATCTTCTTACCAAAATGGTTACGCTGAAGGGAAGTATGCTCACAACGGTGAGGGACGAAGTCTGACGGCTTCAGGCCGAGCCTCCGGGCGAGACGGCCTTTATCCCTCGCCGCTGATGATTGGCAGGTGCGTGAGCAGGTGGCGCCGCTGATGAATGGCGCGGCGTGACAGTACTCCCCCCTCTAGCAGCGCCTCCTGGCGATGGCTTATCCGGGTGCGCTCGGTGGAAGTCCGCGATGAGCGATGGGTCCAACACAAACGACGGGGGCACCCATTGCCGATGCTCGGGCCCATAGCCCTCCCAGTCCACCAGGTATTGCAACCCACGGCCTCGGCGCCGGGAGTCCAGGATGGAGGAGACGGACCAGGCCGGATGGCCACCAACCATCCGGGGCGCGGGTTGCACCGCAGGAGGAGGGCAAAGGGGGTCAGTGACTGCCAGTTTCACCCTCGACACATGGAAAGTGGGATGGATGCGGAGGGAGGGGGGGATAGCCACGCGCACAGCCACCGGGTTGATGATCCGGGTGACGGGAAAGGGACCCATGAATCGCTGTGCCAGCTTCCTCCTCTCGCCTTTTAATGTGACGTCCTGGGTAGACACATACACGAGTTGCCCAACTCTGTACGCCGGGGCAGGTCTTCTGTGCCGGTCCGCCACGGTCCTGTTGCGCTCCGCTGTGCGTAAAAGCGCATGACGCGCGGCAGCCCAGGTGGAGCGGAACTGCCTAAGGTGCGCCCTAACGGAGGGGACAGTCACCTCGTTCTCCTGCGCTGGAAACAGCGGGGGGTCGTAACCCAGGGACGCCTTGAAGGGGGACATCCCCGTTGCAGAAGAGCGGGCGGTGTTGTGGGCATACTCCACCCAGGCGAGATGGTTGCTCCAGGACGTCGGCTTGGATCTGGTAACACAGCGGAGCGCAGCCTCCAGCTCCTGATTGGTCCTCTCACACTGCCCGTTAGACTGGGGGTGATGGCCGGAGGAGAGGCTCACCTTGGCTCCGATGGCGTTACAGAAGGATCTCCAAACCTCGGACGAAAATTGGGGGCCCCGGTCCGAGACCACGTCCACCGGAATCCCGTGCAGCCTGACCACGTGTTGGACGAGGAGGCCCGCCGTCTCCAGGGCAGTAGGGAGACCCCGCAGGGGAATGAAGTGCGCCGCCTTGGAGAAACGGTCCACAATGGTCAGGACGGTGTCAAAGGAGTTGGAAACGGGGAGTCCGGTGACGAAGTCCAGTGCGATGTGCGACCAGGGCCTGCCGGGGACGGGCAGAGGCTGGAGCAGACCCGCTGGGGGGGCATTTCCCGACTTGCTGGTGGCACAGATTGGGCAAGCCCGGGCGTAGCGGGCTGCATCCCTCCGCAGGCCTGGCCACCAAAAGGACCGCTGGAGGAGGCTGATCATCCGAGAGGTGCCGGGATGACAGGTGAGCCGGGAGGTGTGGAGCCAGTGGATGACCTCTCCTCGGACCGCAGATGGGACGAACAGTCTTCCCTCCGGTCCGCCGCCAGGATCAGGTTCCACCTCCTGCGCCTTCCGGATCTTGTCTTCAATGTCCCAAGAGATGGCACCGAGGACGCACGACCTGGGCAGGATAGTGTGGGGCGTCTCCTCAGCCTCCACGGGGGTGAACTGCCTAGAGAGGGCGTCAGGCAGGCCGTTTTTGGAGCCCGGCCTGAAGGTGATCGAGAAGCGGAACCTGGCGAAGAACAAAGACCAGCGCGCCTGGCGGGCATTCAGGCGCTTGGCAGATCATAAATACTCTAAGTTCTTGTGGTCCGTCAGGACCACAAACGGCAGGTCCGCCCCCTCTAGCCAGTGGCGCCACTCCTGTAAGGCGAGTTTAATGGCCAGGAGCTCTCTGTCCCCCACATCGTAGTTCCTCTCCGCCGGGGACAGGCGCCGGGAGAAGAAGGCGCACGGCCGCTTGGCGCCATCGTCAGGTGACCGCTGGGATAACACTGCTCCCACTCCCGTGTCCGATGCGTCCACCTCCACAATGCACTGCAGCGCGGGGTCGACCTGGCGAAGGACCCGGGAGGAGGAGAACTCCGCCTTCAGCGCCCTAAAGGCAGCAGCGACCTCTTCAGTCCACCGGAACGGGACCTTCGGGGACGTGAGGCGGGTCAGCGGTCCGACGATCGAGCTGAAATTTGGGACAAAGCGGCGGTAAAAATTGGCGAAGCCAACAAACTGTTGCACCTGCTTCCGGGATGCGGGAGTAGGCCACTCCACCACCGCCTTCACCTTCTCTGGGTCTGGGAGCACCTGATCTTGAGCGATGATGAATCCCAGGAAGGATGTGGTCCTAGCGTAGAATTCGCATTTCTCAGCCTTCACGTATAGACGATTCTCCAGCAGTCTTTGGAGGACCCGCCTCACATGGACCTGGTGCTCGTCCCTGGACCTGGAGAAGATAAGGATGTCATCCAGGTAGACGAACACAAAAAGGCCGATGAAATCCCGGAGGACGTCATTAATGAGGCGCTGAAAGACGGCAGGAGCGTTGGTCAGCCCGAACGGCATGACGAGATACTCAAAGTGGCCGTTCGGGGTACAGAAGGCTGTCTTCCATTCATCTCCCTCCCGGATCCGGACGAGGTGGTAAGCGCTGCGTAAATCCAGCTTGGTAAACCAGGTCGCCCCCTGGAGGGAGTGAAAGGCAGTGTCCATGAGGGGCAGGGTGTAACGGTCCCTCTCAGTGATGTCATTCAGCGCTCGGTAGTCTATGCAGGGGCGGAGGGATCCGTCCTTTTTCCCGACAAAGAAAAACCCTGCCCCCACGGGTGACGACGATGGGCGAATAATCCCAGCGCTCAGAGATTCCTTTAGGTATGTATTCATGGTCTCCTTCTCCGGCGCCGACAGGCTGTAGAGCCGACCAGATGGCAGGGGAGCCCCCTGGCGGAGGTTGATGGCACAGTCATATGGTCGATGCGGGGGAAGAGACATAGCTTTCGATTTGCTAAATACCATACCCAGGTCGTGAAATTCTGGAGGCACCAGTGACAGGTCCGGAGGTGCTGTATCCGCCACAGGGGGAGCCGCGGATGGGGAGCAGGCAGCGGACTGAAGGCAGGTGCCCATACAGAAGGTACTCCATGCCGATACCCCAGCGGACCTCCAGTCCAGGACAGGGTTGTGGAGGCGTAGCCAGGGATACCCCAGGATGACGGGCGACACAGAGTTGGGCAGGACGTAAAATACCATCTCCTCCCGGTGGTTCCCTGAGATGATGACTGGGACAGGCATGGTCTGGTGAGAAACTCTCCCAAGGGAGGCACGGGAGAGATGGACCAGGGAGATGGGGTGTTTTAATGCCTGACAGCGGATGCCCAATCGGGTTGCCAGGCCTTGTGAAATGAAGCTGCCCTCTGCGCCCGAATCCACCAGTGCGTGGGTGAGGTGCCCAGTGGGATTGTGGCAAAAACGGATGGGCAGCTTTAATTGGGTGAGAGAGTCTAACCGGTTGGGATCCGCGAGGCTCCCTACAGCGATTCGCGGACCCCGCCGACTGGCTTTCCGCGGGCAACGCTCCACAGTGTGTTGGTCACCTCCGCAATACATGCAGAGGCCCAACTCACGGCGGCGTTGTTTCTCCGCAGGGGAAAGCTTGGTCCAGCCCGTCACCATCGGCTCCGACTCCTCGGGGCACAATGCTGGCGGCGCCGCCAGGGGGCGAGCTTGGAACAGGTGCGGCGAGACTCCACGAGGGCGAGAAGAAGAAGACTTCCGCCCCGAGGAGCGCTCGCGCAGCCTGTTATCCAAACTTATCGCTAAGGATGTCAGCTCCGCTAGCGTCCCAGGGATATCCCGTCCAGCCAGTTCATCCCTCAGATCACTATTGAGGCTGCGGAGGAACAGGCCACAGAGGGAGCGATCCTCCCAGCCCAATTCCTCCGCCGCTACCCGGAAGTCGACCGAGTAGTCCGCTGCCGACCGGCCTCCCTGCTGGAGAGCGAGGAGCCGATCGACCTGGACCGTCTCGGTTTGAGAATGGTCAAAGACCTCCAGGAAGCGCCTCACGAACTGGTCATAGGTGAGGGTGGCATAACTGGGCCTCGCCATTACGGCGTAGGTCCAAGTTAACGCACGCCCCTCCAGAAGATTCCCTATGTAACCAATCCGACTGTGATCCGAGGGAAAATCTCCGGGCACACGGTGGAACACGGACTCACACTGCATAATGAACCCCCGCGCTCCGCCGAGCTTACCGCTAAAGCGGGCGGGGGTCGGAATCGGTGTGAGCCGAACCGGTGCCACTGGAGCCGGCTGGACGGCCGCTGGAACAGCAGGAGCCGCGCCACCCTGGCGAGCCGGGGGGAACGGCTGTTGAGGATCCAAGCGGCCCAACCGGTTAGTTAAATTCAATAATTGATTAAAGATCACCTGTTGTTGATAAGCTATTTGATCCACTCTAGCCTCGAGAGTGGAAAACCGGTGTGCGAGCCCGCCGTCCGCCGAGCCGCTCTGCTGAAGCCATACTGACATAACGCACGGCTCAGGAGACGCACACACACAGGCTTAGAGTAGTTCAAAGAGTTTATTAACAACAGGAGTGAATGAGTGCGTGTCTGGGGGATGTAAATGTGTTGGTGATGGTGTCTGCTCCAGGCACAGAGGCAGGTGACCGTACAGCCGAGCAACCCTATGGAGAGAGCACAGGGAGAGGGTGACGGGCATACACCAACACAGGAGGAATTTATGGCGAGAGAAGGACTTACTTGGTGGGTCAGGACAGCTGGCACAACAAGGGGGTGAAGCCCGGAAGACAGCCACCTGGAGAGCTCCGTGCAGCAGCGAGGATTGGGCGATGGAGAGGAGATGTCCGCCGCTGGGAAATCCACCTGTGCACAGGGGAGAAGACTGAAGAGAAAAGGTAAGCGATCTTCTTACCAAAATGGTTACGCTGAAGGGAAGTATGCTCACAACGGTGAGGGACGAAGTCTGACGGCTTCAGGCCGAGCCTCCGGGCGAGACGGCCTTTATCCCTCGCCGCTGATGATTGGCAGGTGCGTGAGCAGGTGGCGCCGCTGATGAATGGCGCGGCGTGACATCGTGCAAAGACCTGCTAAAAAAGGCGAGCGGCTGCCAAGAACCAGCAACGCATTGCTCCGCCATGGCCCCTATGGCCACGTCCGAGGCGTCAGTAGTGAGCGCTATCCGAGACATCGGGTCCGTGTGCGCCAGTAGTGGGGCGTTTGCCAGGGCTGTTTTAACCTCAGAGAACGCCTGCTCCCGCTCGGGAGTCCAGTCAAATCTGTCTGCCGGTTTCCGTTTCTTGAGTGCGGTGTACAACGGCTGCATGAACTGGGCTGCACGGGGGAGGAAATGGTTATAAAAGTTAACCATCACCAAAAACTCCTGCAGCGCCCTGACCGTCTGAGGCCGGGGAAAATTCGCCACTGCATGCACCTTGTCTGGCAAAGGTATCGCTCCCTCCGGTGAGATGCGGTGTCCCAAAAAATCAATCCTTGTCACGCCGAACTGGCATTTCGCCGGGTTGATTATTAACCCGTGCTCCTTTAACCTCCAGAAAACCGTCCTGAGGTGGGTTACGTGTTTGTCCTCGGACGCGCTGGCCACCAGGATGTCATCCAGGTAGACAAACACAAACAGCAGATCACGCAACACCGCATCCATCATGCGTTGGAATGTCTGTGCCGCGGCTTTTAACCCAAAAGGCATGCGTAACAACTCAAACTGACCAAAGGGGGTTATTACTGCCATTTTAGGTATGTCCCTCACAGGCACCGGGACCTGGTGGTAACCACGGACCAGGTCTATCTTAGAAAAAATACATGCCCTGGCAAGGTGAATGGAAAAATCCTGAATATGGGGGATCGGGTAGCGGTCGTGCACTGTGGCGTTGTTTAATCTGCGGAAATCTCCGCAAGGTCGCCACGATCCCTCAGCCTTAGGGACCATATGTAGTGGGGGTGCCCATGGGCTGTTTGATCATCTGATGATGCCCAGCCTTTCCAAGTTGGCAAACTCCTCGTGCGTTATGGCCAGTTTAGCTGTGTCCAGGTGCTGAGGCTGTGCGAAAATGGGTGGCCCGGTGGTGCTAATAAAGTGCTCCACCCCGTGTTTAGTGATGGCCGCCGAAAACATCGGGACTGTGAGTGCTGGGAACTGGGTGAGCAGTGTGTGGAACTTACCACCTGGAGCTGTGACGTTGGCTAGCGTTGTGGGCCTGGCTCCTCGAGCTGTACAGGGGAGAGAATCAAAAGACATTGCATTAATAAGGCATCTGTTAGCAACATCGACTAGTAGTCCATGTGCACATAAAAAAATCAGCGCCTAAGATTGGGAAACTCCATGCCGCTATGACAAATGTCCACTAGTACGTACGGCCGTGCAGGGATACAGTCAGTGTACTTTCACCAAAAGTCTTAATGTCTGAGCCGTTTGTGGCCGTCAGCTCGGGGACGCTAGCTCCCGCTAGCAGGTTGGCGTAGGACGGCAGGATGAGGCTGTTTTGGGAACTGGAGTCCATGAGGAACCGTCTCCCCGAGCGTGAGTCTGTCACGTAGAGCAGCTTGCTTTCTTCACTGGCGGTCGCAGCTGCTACCGACTGCCGGTCCTGTCATTTCCCAAATGCTTGAATTGGCACGGTGGCACACATCGACGTGTGTCCTCTCCAAAACGGCGGTGGTAGGAGCAGTGCGTGTCTCTCTGGCACTTCCTGGTCCCTGCTGCCCCTACCATCGCTGGCTCCTCGCTTCCGCTAGCCGTCTCGCTGGGTTCCGATGCCGCTGCTTTCACTGTGAGGGCTCTGGTGGTGAGGATGATCTGATCTGCTCCTGGGCTAGCGCATGGTAGTCACACGCGGCCAGCAACGGCGAGTTGGCAAGGACTGCTCTGGCTACTGTTGGGAGGTTCTGGAGGAAAAGGTGGGCAAATAGAAAATGCCTGTCGTCCGTGCCCATCAACACCAACATTTTCTCCATCAGTTCGACCGCCGACCGTCTCCTAACTCGGAGCGCGTCAGGAGCCTCTCCACTCTCTCGCAGTTCGAGAGCGTATAGTGCCGGGTCAGCACGGCTTTAAGAGCCCCATATTTGTCGCGGGCTGGGGGCTGTTGGAGCAGGCTCGCTACTTGCTGAGTTGTGCGAGCGTCCAGCACTGCAACCACGGAGTAATATCTGGTGTCATCTGCCGTTATTCCAAGGAGCGCGAACTGGGCCTCGGTGTGGAGGAACCAAGGCTTCGGGTCATGCAGCCAAAAGTCTGGTAGTTTGACTGAAACGGCGCATGAGTTGCTGGAGCTTCCTGTCCGGGCTATCTCTGGGGTGTTTGCCTCGTGTTCCATTATTCGTCAAGGGTCACCAGTGTGGAGAGAGGAATAATCAGGCCAAGCATTCAGAGCAGATGAACTTTAGTCCACCTCTCACATCTCTCAGAATCAGAAAACATTAACCTCAGGGACTCTCTTTTATAATACAACACTCACACGTCTCTGCTGCCTGAGGTCTTGCATCACAATTCATTCTCGCATCACAATTCCTATTGTCCCCCAGCCCCTTAATCCCCATGCTCTTCGTCAGAGGAATTTACTGCATCTCCCTTCCTTCCAGTCTGAGATGAATACCACAGCATGGGTCCCCCATAATACCATATAACATATGCTTTATTTTTCCCCTTATTCAACATCAAATTATGTCCACAATTTAAAACTGTCAACATCTGTTTCATATAATAAAGTACTCAATCTGTTCAACTCACTGTCATTGCTTCACATGGGAGGTGTCCAGGAAGCATCCCGATCAGATGCTCAAGCCACCTCAACTGGCTTCTTTCGAGCCCAGTCTCAGCAAAAAAAAACGTTCAATTGCACCTTTTTTTCAGTCAGAGAAAACGTCCAGAGGCACGTAAAAAGGATTTTTGACGTGCAGTGGGTAAGGGGCGTTTACAGTATTAAGAAACGTGTGTAACGGCATTTTTTTTTCACTTTTATTGTGTGTGAGTACGGAGCAACTAACTTAACCAAACCCATACTTTAATGCCTAACCCTAACATCACAGGAACCTTTCATTAGTGGAGTGAAAAACAAAGTAAAGAAAAAAAAAAAAAACAAAGAAAAAGGTCTGTGACAGACGAGAATGGGAGTCAAACTTATGTGTGTTTTGCTGAAACAGCTGCGTAGGTGCCACCAACCAAAATGAGCATTGGGAAAGCAAAGTAAAAGGCTTGTTATTTTGTGCATGTGCGGTGAGGGCTGTGCAGTGAGTAAACTTGTAAAAATGTACCAAGGCACGTTATTTTTTGATTAAATGTGGAAATGTATGTTTTTAGAGGAGTGGGAAAATATTTATTAGATGCGTTTTTTTACTGAGACCGGGTTGTTTCTTTCAGTGTGGAGGAGCAGTGGTTCTACTCTGAGCTTTCTTTAAAGAAAAATCCTTCATTATGTCCTTTAAGTCCAGCTCACAAAATCATCATACTCTGTGGATGCATGCTTGAGCTAATCTACTTTTTACCAAGTTCAGAGTCCACTGTCCCACACGCAGCTGTCTGATGTAAGCAATCATGGCCTTTCCCAGCAACCTGGCTTCTCTTGTGCTGGTCTCCATCTCTCATCTTGCCTTCTCCACCGGCCTGTTCTCTTTCAGTGGGATCTAGTGGTCTTCTCTTCCAGGTGAGCACTTTAATGGCCCACCTGTCTCCTTAGCATCCCCACCTCCACTCGATGCTCCAGCTTAGAAAAACCCTTTACACTTAAGGATTTTTTGAGCAATTCATTTTCCCTAAGCTTTTTTCCTCTCAATAATTCTATGAACACCACTCTCAAACTTTTTCTGGACATTTTGGCCAAGCTAATTACTTCTTACCTCTCACTGGTGCTTGCATAGTCACATGTCGAAACTATTCCTTTGATAGGATATTGTTATGTAGTACCCTCTTGGGGCACTTGTAAATTTGGACAAATCAGCAGCCACACACAAACATCAAGTGATGGACATAGAATTTGACCAATTAACAACAGTGTGATTTCTTTTATTGGCTCACGATAGGCTCCTGATCTTCATAGGCTACTCCGTAGCTCGTTTGCATACTAATGTTTGATTGGATGTTTACTGAGTGTCGTGAAGCGCTTGTATCACGAGCGCAAATTAGGACATCAAATGCTGTCTGTGAGTTTGCACATTTATTAACATAAACACAGACAAGAACGTGAGCAGAGCAAAACTAAATCATAAAGTTCATGGTGCAGACAAGCAAGAACGCAAACATAGTAAACACTGGAGGCGACCGGGGCTCAACGTCCAGGGGGACATGAAGCCAAGGAACGCCTGGCCAGGAGCAAAATGCGGCCAAAGCGCTCCCGAAGGCTGCGGGGGCTCACGGCTGGAATTAAGGGATAAACATACTTGGACAGAGCCCTCCACTCACCTCAACAGCAGAACCCCACACACTCAGGACACATAGGAGCTCCTGAGGACGGGACACATCAAAGAAGGACACTACAAACCCCAGAGGTTTATACTACTGTATATATACTATAAATATATATAGTATATACTGTATACCATATACTATAAGCAATTGAATGGATCTGATCCAAATTATGAACAACCATTATTTGCAAATCCATCCTCCAGATTGGTCATAAAATTTGGACTGGTAAACAAAGAAATGTGTGGAAGCATCCATTGTCCTAATTGAAGAGGATAAGAGACATTTCAACCTATGGGGGATTCCACACATTCCGCTGGTTAGGCCCAAACACATGGATTGGAAAATGTTGGACATTTTGACACCTCACTGTGGAATATAGCCATCCATGGAAAACCAATACCTGACCTTAACACAGAATATTCTCCCATATTAAAACCATAAACCTTGTCTCTTAACTGGGTAACTACAGCACAAAAGGCGGTACACATTGATGCCCAGAAATCTCCTATATGACCAATCTTAGCATTAACAAACGAGGGGATGAGGCAAATTTGAAGCAAATTCCAAATTGGTTATGGTAAAAGGATAACCAGATGTAAATTACCGGAGTGGTGGCTCAGTTGGTAGAGCATCCGCCCCACACCCAGGAGGCAGGAGTTCAAATCCTGGCCGGGTCATGCCAAAGACCATATAAAAGTGGAACTCCCTGCCGTCCAGCTTGGTGCTCAGCAAAAATGGAATGGAGGAGGGAAATTTGTGGTGGCGCCTTGCATGGCAGCTGCCCTCTGATTCTACACTTGGGGTGTGTGTGATTAGCACAGTAGATAGGTAAAACACAATCTCGTTCTACTGTACATGATTGGTTGTACAGTTGAATGACAATAAAGAGGGATTTAATTTAATTTTAGATCTAATAAAAGGAGCAGAGTACGACACTATAGGCCATATATTCAGAAGCTCAGAAAGGTGTTAACTAATGCAGTTTTCCACAGTGGTAGTCATCAGCAAATCTTGCACATCTCATACCCCCTCATAGAAACCAATTGCTGAGTCCAGAGGAAGAGCTGAGGACCCCAAGATGGAGGATGATGACGAGGAGGACCGTTCTGCCATCACGGATTATTTGCGAACACAATGTGCTACCGATAATACATAAATCATACATAGCTCACCACACATAGGTAGGGGTGTGAGACTTATAGTATTCCTGCGTTATTTATTCCCATCATGCTAATTACGGTTAGGTAGTCAGGATAACTGTGAAGGTTAGAAGCTCTGAATGCCTGAATACAACAATGCATGGATAAGGATGTCACCTAACGTTGAACAATGTTATCTACTACCTACCCACTACTGAACATATAGGTCCCATCACCCAACACACTCATCACAACACAACCACTGCTTGCAGATTTCATATGGTCAACAATCACACACTCAAGGCTAATGGGAGATAACTTACAACCGCACATAGTCAACCACAGATGTAATGAATAAGGATAAAATGGTACAGGCTCCAACCATTGTGATGGCAACCCCTCAGGCCATTACTGGTCTTGCCCCGGCTGAGCCTTTTGTACCGGCACTCGAGCAAAGGTGTAGGGTACGAGGCAGGAGAGCACCAGACCATCACGCCCTAGAAGAAAAATGGACTGGTACCCAAGTGCATCCACCACACCTCCAGCATCTGGGGTGGAGCCAGATCAGCCACAAGGAGGAGACAGCATTTTCCAATGCTACCCCTCACAGTGGAAGCTACGGTGGGCACAGGGGCTCGAGCTTCAACAACACCAGCATCTCTGCCTCTGCCCAGCGACGGGGGTGGCATCCCTGGGGCAACATCACTGAACTATTCACTGGCTGGACTGGATGTCGTCTACCCTCTGCTGCACCCACCAGACTGTCCTATAGACCTCATGGGACGAGATGAGCCTTTGGGAGCAGGGGCACACAATTGTTTCGCTTCTAATGGTACCAGTGTGTGTCAACAAGATGGGACTGTGCTCCACAACTGCGGATACAGGAAGCAGATACAGAGGAAGGTCAAACCTCTGTAGCAACCGTGTGATGACGGCAGCCGAATGATGCAAGCCCTGGCAAGGGTCAACCGGTGGACAAAGGTTTCGTGGGCATCATAGAGTGACAGTTCATCTGGACAAGGCCCTCTTAGACATCGCTGTACCATGCTAGGGTGTCCACGGGGGGGGGGGGGGGGGCAAGGGTAGCAGAACCAATGGTGCAAGCCTCTTAGGTTGACACACAATGTAAGGACCTGCCTTATCCACCATCTGTTAATCGCTAGCGTCTCTCACACCATGCATGGTTGACATGATAAAATCATGTCAAAGGGGGGAGTGAAAGGGTTAATGGAAAGTTAGAGTGCCAAAATAATAATTCTGTAGGTAATCTCCCTTTATGCTCTACACATATTCCACACATATTCTGTTTGCATTCTTATGAACAAATATGTTGTGTTAAACTGGAATTTGGCAGAGCTACAGAGCTCTCTCTCTCTCTCTCTCTCTCTCTCTCTCTCTCTCGCTCTCTCTCTCTCTTTTTATAGTCAGGTCTATCACATTAGATACACACCCGGATCCAACACTCACGTACTCTGTTGATTGCACATTCTAGAAACAGCGGCGGGATCAGTGGATGGCCTGTTCACGTCAGAGTTAAATTGGCCAATCAGACAGTCACGTACAAGCCCATCCTATTGTACGGGGTTGGTCCAACCCACCAACCCGAGAAGATTAATGTAAGCCACACCCAGAAGTCGGGGTCAGTGTGGCAATACTCCAGATGGAGCTGCATCACGCTGCACCCAGCGCTGCTTGCTTTACATGTGACCTCCAAATAAATGTTACATCTTTAAATTGAAGAAATCTCCAGCTTGTTCTTGGATCTTTCAATCAGAGAATCAGGTATTTTTCTAACAACAAATACATTATTTCCTTAGACAGGGGTTGGAAAGAATATTCTTAGGAATGAGTTTGGCCAAAATACTGATGTCTTCACTCCCTGGATACAATCCTTCTTTGGACGGTGGGCAGGAGTGATAAAAAACATAATATTATCCCTTATGGTTGGAATTGCCATCCTTATGTGTGTAGGATGTTGCTGCATTCCCTGTTGTAGAGGCCTTATTGAAAAAAAAAAAGTACATGCTGCTGGTGCATGCCAGTTTCTCATATTAGGTCAGCAGGAGGAGAGAGACAAGGATTTAAGAGTGATGAGGACAGTCAGGTTTACTATTATGTCTACCAGTGTCTCTGCAAGAGGAAAATGTTGGTATCGACAATATGCCTATAATGACTAAAGCAGAATGATTGCATTCTAGAAAATTGAAAGAAGACATAAATGCATGATGTAACAGCTGAAAATTGTGTAAATACATTTATTGGAAGTTTTTTTTAAAGTTTTTATTTTTGATATTGAAATTGTAATTTTGAATGTTTGTAAATGATGACTCATTTTTATGGTTGCCAAAGTAATGGAAATGAGGTGAGAATTTTTTCTTTATAAATGCTCAAAGAATGGAGACTGAAAAGAAATTGCATTACAATGATTACTCATCAAAGTATATACTGCCTACAGGTTTTTTGCTCATCTCACACGAAAATAACATCAGGTGTCTGGTGGCTGTTTATTGTGCCTGCCATAGTTATTGACTCCATAAAATGGAGTCAAAAGAGGAAAACTGTTAAATAAATAGTGAAGATTAGTTAGCTAGATATTACACAAAGTACTTTTGTTACACTCACACACACAAACACAAACACACACACAAAAAAAGTGATTTACACACACACACACACACACACACACACACACACACACACACACCCAACTGCTTTGCTCTTGTAACAGCTCTTTCTTCCATATACGTATGGGCATGAGGTTGCACTGGAGAGACAGGAACCAACAGGATGGAAGCTATAAAAGCGAGGAGACCCTGGGAGCCATTTGGATGCCGAGAAGACTAGTTTGAACCAGTATGAACAATGGACATGTATTGTTTGAGAGTTTCTGGGAAACGCCCAGTAACTTTAAGCCTATTTGTAGCTGTTGATTCCTTTGTTCTGGGTCTTTTCACCAGAGGGGGCGATGAAAGACCCATGGCCGTGTTCTCTGACTCCCTGCGTGATTCAATAAAAGATAAGCTGAGAAATAGTATTTTTTTTCTGTGATTATTGGTTGGTTAACTGAAAAGATTCTGCTAACTTTCCAAATTAATTTTTATATTACCAAGATGATACATATGACAGGTTCATTATATGATCATCATTTGCATCTATGAATGTAACAGCACATATTAATTGTGCAGCAGTCATGTTTTACATATTTTTTTAATTATCAGCTTTGATGTACAGCTGCTCAGTTTAATAATTTGGTATACAGTGAAAAAAGTTACAGTTGTTTATTGTTGTTACAGATTAAGATAATAATGTAAAACTTTATTGATCACCATGGTGGAAATTGAGGATAAAAATAGTTTAAGTTCTTATAATAGAATAAACAGATTCTAATTTGTTTTCTTACTAATGTTACTGCACAGCATTAGCCACGGGATTTCTTGAGTCCCTGAAGTAGCTGTAATTATGTATGTAGAAACTTGTGTCAGATTTTTGACTATCAAGTAATAAACCACAACATTTTTCACCATCTGTAAGGACTTCCTCCATCATGAGGTGAATAAGCACAGGTGGGTGTTTGGACAATGTCATCATGATACAGCAAAGAAGAGCTCCACCAAACAGTGACTGGAGAGAGGGTCAACAGCTTCTGAAGCCCTCACTGATGTGATGGACCAGTGGGGGTTAAGGACAGGTGAGTATGATGCAAAGTTTTACATGTAAAAAGTCACAAAAAGGACTATTAATATGACTGTGTTCTCAAAGATCAACATATAAAAACACATTCTGATGATGTCAGCAGAAGCTTCTCCTCTGCCCCACCTGTGTATGAGGCCTTGACTCTATTAGAACTCAGGACTACAACCGTCAGAGGAGCCGTCCAGTGAGGAAGACAGTCATCGGCGAGGCCTGAACTCCATTAGCAGCTCAGGACTAGATAGAGTGATTCTTCTTCTTCTTTTAGATTTGATTGGCGGCTGGCAACCAGCTTACAGGTGCATTACCACCACGTACTTCACTCTGTATCATCACTCTTCATATCTTGGCCATGGGGCCATTATCACTCCATTTGAACTAGTCCTCTATATCTTCTTCTTCTTTTAGATTTGATTGGCAGTCCGGGGTGGGTCTTCTTCTTTTTCTTCTTTTAGATTTGATTGGCAGTTGGCAACCAGCTTACAGGTGCATTACTGCCACTGACTTGATTATCATCACTCTTGTGGCACACATATTTTGGATGCTTTGACTGCATATGTATAGCACAGTGATTGAGATGCTTAAGACTGCATATGTATTTTGTAACCTCATGTCTTAGAAGGAACAATAAGTCTGGACCTCCTGGGGATAATAGTAGGAGGTGGAGGTACCTTTAGCAATGACTCTGAAAGGACTTCCTGACCTCCTGGGGTCAGGTGGAGGAAGAAGAGGCCTGGGGGAGGGGTATTGTCAATGGGGGGTTTAATGACAATGTGATTCTGTTCTTTGATGTCCCAGGTATAAAAGTGGGGGATTGGAGTAGTTTGTTCTCTTTTCTTGTTTGAGAGATGGTTGGAGATGTGAGATGATTAATAAACCTGAATTGAGAAATAAATTCAGCCTCTTCATTTCACGCTCTCCACAACTCTATATCTTTGTATAAGGAGTTTTGAACAACTCCCCATGTGTTTGGGTCTCCTCGCCACCCGTGTGTCTTTCTGTCTGTGTATGTACCCTATGCTGCTGAAGGGTCTCCTCCTGTCTCAGACGGCTGTGTTGTTCACAGACATGCCTCCGATGTACTGCTCATACCTCAGGTGTTTCATCTTCACGGTATCTTTTCTGACGTGCAGCACCACCACATACTTCACTCTATATCATCACTCTATCTGGTCAGGAGCTGTAGTCCTTACCGCCACATACTTCACTCAGTAAACATCACTCTATGGAACAACAGTCAGAATTCTTCTCGGTTGGCACCCTCTTCTTCAACTTCTTCACTCAGTATCTTCTCCTCTTCTTCTTCTTCTTTTAGATTTGATTGGCGGTTGGCAGCCAGCCTACAGGTGCATCTTCTTCTTCTTTTAGATTTGATTGGCAGTTGGCAACCAGCTTACAGGTGCATTACCGCCACTGACTTTATTAGTGGCGGTAGAGCTACAATGAGCGGTAGAGCGGTAGAGCTACAATGCTCTACACTGTGTGTCTGTGTGTATATATATATATATATTTATAGTAATATGTACATATGTATATTAGCTGCTCTTG